>CAEFZP010000429.1:0-17417 GCA_903064625.1 Mallotus villosus | reverse complement strand
TAGGGCTTGTGTAGAGGCAGGGTGTGAGATGGTGTTCGGCTTGCTGTTCTAAGGCAGGGTGTGAGATGGTGATTCAGGCATTGTGTAAAGGCAGCAGGGTGTGAGATGGTGTTATGAGGGCTGTGGTAGAGGCAGGTTGATGATGTTGTATAGGGCTTGTGGTAAAGGCAGGTGTGCGATGGTTGTTCAGGTTGTGTAAGGCAGGGTGTGAGATGGTGTAGGGCTTGTGTTAGAGGACAGGTTTGAGATGGTGTCCGGGCTTGTGTTAGAGGCAGGGTTGAGATGATTTGTTAGGGCTTGTGTTAAAGCAGGGTTTGAGACTGGTGTGGGCTGTGTTACAGGCCGGGTTTGAGAGGTGTAGGCTTGTGTTAAAGGCAGGGTTTGAGATGTGTTGGGGCTTGTGTAAAGGCATTACGGAGTTGGTTTAACTAGCAACTCTGGCTCGAGTTTGAAAAATCCAACCCCAGGTATCCCACGTCCTTCGATAAGCACTCCCCATCATCTGACCGCAGCCACGAACCCTGAGGAGGTAGGAGGAGATGAGGAGGAGGCACTATGATGGTGATGGGAGAGTGATGATTGGGATATGATGATAAGGTGATGATGACTGTGGGGGAGTGTTTTGGAGTTTTCCCCTTGTCTTCTTCTGTGGGCCGTGAAAAGTCCCTCTGAGACGGTGCTACAAGAGGCTGTGCTGACGGTACGAGGCGTCTCAGCCCCTCCCACATGCTTCAGCCCCTCACATGCTTCAGGCCCCTCCCACATGCTTCAGGCCCCTCCTACATGCTTCAGAGCTGCCCTCCTACATGCTTCAAGGCCCCTCCCACATGCTTCAGGCCCCTCCCACATGCTCAGGCCCCTCCCACATGCTTCAGGCCCCTCTACATGCTCAGGCCCCTCCTACATGCTTCAGGCCCCTCCCACACTGCTTCAGGCCCTCCTACATGCTTCAGGCCCCTCCACATGCTTCAGGGCCCCTCCCATGCTTCAGCCCCTCCACATGCGTCAGGCCCCTCCCACATGCTTCAGGCCCCTCCCACATGCTCAGCCCCTCCTACATGCTTCAGGCTACATGCTTCAGGCCCTCCTACATGCTCAGGCCCTCCTACAATGCAAACGGGTCAGACAACCACGCGACAGGGCTGTAACCCAGGCGACAGTGCTGTAACCCAGGCGACAGGCTGTAACCCATGCGACAGAGCTGTAACCCAGGCGACGTCAAACCAGTCTTTCTAACCTGTTCTGTGTTTCCAGTGAATATGCAGTGGACTGCGAGAGCGTGTGAGTTACAGACGCTGGATTCGACTCGTTCTTCCACTCAGGCAGTATTT
Source organism: Mallotus villosus (assembly GCA_903064625.1). NCBI lineage: Eukaryota > Metazoa > Chordata > Actinopteri > Osmeriformes > Salangidae > Mallotus > Mallotus villosus. The sequence continues at coordinate 16,086 of CAEFZP010000429.1, read as the reverse complement.
AACCCCCAGAGGCAGTCTTTAACCCCACAGAGGCAGTCTCTTTACCGCACAGAGGCAGTCTTTACCCACAGAGGCAGGCTTTTAGACCAAAGGCTTTTCTCCTCGGCGCTGACTGATCCCGTCAGGCAGATCCTGGTATCAGCAGCACATGTGGAGTCTAAAGGCCGGTGTTCACTGATGGGTTCACTGGAGTCCTGTGACCTCTGACCTCTGAACCCTCCCGGTTATGTCGGCCATCTTGTCAGGTATTTCCGCTGAGCTGATTGGATGTCACTCTATACCCAGCTCTCCTCTGTCCAGACCATGTGACCCCGGGGGTCCTCAGTGAAGTCTATTTATGGAGCTGGAGATCATAGCCTGAATAATAAATGCCCATATAGATCATTTCTCACCCTCGGTTCAGCAGACCCATAGCAGCGGGTCATTTCTCATTGGTCCTCTGGCATAACCAACAGTGATGCAAACAAAACGAAAACAAAACATGTGAATTGTCTTTATAATATGAATGATCTGTACAGCCGTATCAGGCTTTATAACGTATCAGTTCTTGACCCAGTTTAGCTGGTCTGAGCAGGCGGAAAGGCTGTGACTAGAGACAGATTGATGATATCTAATACCACATGACTTAGTGGTGTTCGGTGTTCCCACGGCACGGCTTGCTTCGCTCCCTTCTCATGCTGACTCTCACTCTCACGTCATTCTAAATGGATCCAGTATGTCACTTACTGAATCTTGCTCGGAGACCAAGAGGGACGTGTCACTTTTCCACCGTCTGTGCTATGACTTGGATGTGGTGGAGGTGGTTGGGGACAGCTGGGCCACTGGTTGGTCAGTACCCGTCAGGTGGTTGGGTGTAGCTCAGTGGGTAGAGCGTTTGAGCGGATAGTCGCCGGTTTCAAATCCCCCTGCGTAAAAGCACCTGCTAAATGAACCCTGCATGATGTTTGACTGAATACTTCATCCTGTCATTCAGGCCAGTTAGAGAGAGGCAGAATAGTGTCAGTAACGTGTTTGGCTATGTAGCCAAACTCATTACTTAGTACTAGTTGTGGCCAGGTGCCTTAACGCAGAGTTCATACCTGGGTCATCTGGACTCTCCCAGGAGAATTGGGCTGTTTCCAGGTAGCGTCCTGATGAGTCACTGTTTATCCAAGCTGGGTGTGAAACTCTGTTTTCTGGTTCATCCCTCAGCTGTACATGAGGTTCATCCCTCAGCTGTACATGAGGTTCATCCTCAGCTGTACACTGAGGTTCATCCCTCAGCTGTACATGAGGTTCATCCCTCAGCTGTACATGAGGTTCATCCTCAGCTGTACATGAGGTTCATCCCTCAGCTGTACATGAGGTTCCACCCTCAGCTGTACAGGAGGTTCACCCCTCAGCTGTACATGAGGTTCACCCCTCAGCTGTACATGAGGTTCATCCCTCAGCTGTACAGGAGGTTCACCCCTCAGCTGTACATGAGGTTCACCCCTCAGCTGTACATGAGGTTCATCCCTCAGCTGTACATGAGGTTCATCTCTCAGCTGTACATGAGGTTCATCTCTCAGCTGTACATGAGGTTCTCCCCTCAGCTGTACATGAGGTTCTCCTCTCAGCTGTACATGAGGTTCACCCCTCAGCTGTACATGAGGTTCTCCCCTCAGCTGTACATGAGGTTCTCCCCTCAGCTGTACAGGAGGTTCACCCCTCAGCTGTACATGAGGTTCTCCCCTCAGCTGTACATGAGGTTCATCCCTCAGCTGTACAGGAGGTTCAACCCCTCAGCTGTACATGAGGTTCTCCCCTCAGCTGTACAGAGGTTCACACCCCTCAGCTGTACATGAGGTTCACACCCTCAGCTGTACATGAGGTTCATCCCTCAGCTGTACAGGAGGTTCACCCCTCAGCTGTACATGAGGTTCACACCCCTCAGCTGTACATGAGGTTCATCCCTCAGCTGTACAGGAGGTTCATCCCCTCAGCTGTACATGAGGTTCATCTCTCAGCTGTACATGAGGTTCTCTCCCCCTCAGCTGTACATGAGGTTCATCCCTCAGCTGTACATGAGGTTCTCCCCTTTGATGGTTTCAGCTTCTCACCCAGGGCCGGTGATGGGTTTAGTTCTGGCCTATGTTTGTTTGCGGTGTGTGTGTGTGTGTCTGCCCACACATAACCACGTCTGTGTGTGACGGTGTGGTGTGTGTGACGGTGTGAGGGTGTGTGAGTGTGTTTGTGTCCACCCACCAGCATGTCTGCAGCAGACTCCAGCCGTCTGTGGGATATCAGATTAGCAGATGTTGGCTGTGACGACCTCCCTCCTTCCCGGGTCTGTGGGAGACATTCCCCAAAACAAGGTCATCCAGGAGAGGTCCTCCATGGTGTCTGGAACCTGCCCCTTCCTCTCTACTGCCCCAAACACAGCACTGCCCCTTCCTCTCTAACTGCCCCAAACACGCACTGCCCCTTCCTCTCTACTGCCCCAAACACAGCACTGCCCTTCCTCTCTACTGCCCCAAACACAGCACTGCCCCTTCCTCTCTACTGCCCCAAACACGGCACTGCCCCTTCCTCTCTACTGCCCCCAAACACAGCACTGCCCCTTCTCTCTCTACTGCCCCAAAACACAGCACTGTGCCTCAGCCCTGATGAGGGAGGAGAGAGGGAGGGAGGGAGGGAGGGAGAGATAAAGATGGGGGGGGGTGCAGATGAAGAGGAAGGGAGAGGTGTAGGAAGGGAGACGTCTGTCAGAGGTGAAGAAACCGTCTAGTGAACTCTGTGACCAGCAAGATGCAGCCAAAAACACACGGCGCGAGCTTGAGGCGATTGGATGAAACAAATTGCATTTTCTCTCAGTGTTCTGAAATGAAAATCTAATCCACATCCGTCCTGTGCTGGAGGACAACCAGCTTCACATTTAGTTTCCCACCAGAGATTTTTTCTGAAGCGAAAATGTATTTTATTTAGGTGGATTCTACTTCTGCCAGCGTGTGTGTGTGTGAGGGAGGGAGAGAGGTGGCAGTTACCTGACCCCCTGGTGAGGCAGGTACCCCCCTGGTGAGGCAGTCACCTGACCCCCCTGGAGAGAGGCAGTTACCTGACCCCTGGTGAGGCAGGTACCCCCCCCTGGTGAGAGAGGCAGTTTACCTGACCCCCTGTGAGAGAGGCAGTTACCTGACCCCCTGGTGAGAGAGGCAGTTTACCTGACTCCCTGGTGAGAGAGGCAGTTACCTGACCCCCTGGTGAGAGAGGCAGTTACCTGACCCCTGGTGAGGTGAGGCAGTAACCTGACCCCTGTGAGGCAGTTACCTGACCCCTGGTGAGAGAGGCAGTTACCTGACCCCTGGTGAGGTGAGGCAGTAACCTGACCCCTGGTGAGGCAGTTACCTGACCCCCTGGTGAGGTGAGGCAGTTACCTGACCCCTGGTGAGGTGAGGCAGTAACCTGACCCCCTGGTGAGGCAGTAACCTGACCCCCTGGTGAGAGAGGCAGTTACCTGACCCCCTGGTGAGGCAGTTACCTGACCCCTGGTGAGGTGAGGCAGTTTCACCTGACCCCCTGTGAGAGAGGCAGTTACCTGACCCCTAGTGAGGCAGTTACCTGACCCCTGGTGAGGCAGTTACCTGACCCCCTGGTGAGAGAGGCAGTTACCTGACCCCCTGGTGAGAGAGGCAGTACCTGACCCCTAGTGAGGCAGTTACCTGACCCCTGTGAGGCAGTTACCTGACCCTGGTGAGGCAGTTACCTGACCCCCTGGTGAGAGAGGCAGTTACCTGACCCCCTGGTGAGAGAGGCAGTTACCTGACCCCTAGTGAGGCAGTTACCTGACCCCTGGTGAGGCAGTTACCTGACCCCCTGGTGAGAGAGGCAGTTACCTGACCCCCTGGTGAGGTGAGGCAGTTTACCTGACCCCTGGTGAGGCAGTCACCTGACCCCCTGGTGAGAGAGGCAGTTACCTGACCCCCTGGTGAGGCAGTTACCTGACCCCTGGTGAGGTGAGGCAGTTTACCTGACCCCCCTGGTGAGAGAGGCAGTTTACCTGACCCCTAGTGAGGCAGTTACCTGACCCCTGGTGAGGCAGTTACCTGACCCCCTGGTGAGAGAGGCAGTTACCTGACCCCCTGGTGAGAGAGGCAGTTACCTGACCCCTAGTGAGGCAGTTACCTGACCCCTGGTGAGGCAGTTACCTGACCCCTGGTGAGGCAGTTTACACCTGACCCCCTGGTGAGAGAGGCAGTTACCTGACCCCCTGGTGAGAGAGGCAGTTACCTGACCCCTAGTGAGGCAGTTACCTGACCCCTGGTGAGGCAGTTACCTGACCCCCTGGTGAGAGAGGCAGTTACCTGACCCCCTGGTGAGGTGAGGCAGTTACCTGACCCCTGGTGAGGCGTCACCTGACCCCCTGGTGAGAGAGGCAGTTACCTGACCCCCTGGTGAGGCAGTTACCCTGACCCCCTGGTGAGGTGAGGCAGTTACCTGACCCCTGGTGAGGCAGTTACCTGACCCCCTGGTGAGGTGAGGCATACCTGACCCCTGGTGAGGCAGTTACCTGACCCCTGGTGAGGCAGTTACCTGACCCCCTGGTGAGGTGAGGCAGTTACCTGACCCCCTGGTGAGGGGTGTGTGTGTGTGTGTGTGTGTGTCCTGTCGTCTACTATGGTTCCATGTTTTAACTCTACACGTTTGACAAAGCATGGCATTAGTGTTGCGTTACCATAACGACCCCGCTCCCGGCCCTTCTCTCAGCTCTTCAGAGGAGGCTAATCTGCAGGGTGGTATTAAGGTGGCAGGCAGGCGGAGTAGGAAACCTTAGAAGTGAAGCGTTGCATTCTGGGATTGTTTGAAAGGGGGGTACAGACCCATACTGTCAGCAGAATGCTCTTTGAAGATCTGTCATCCCCTCCCTCTCTGCTCCCTATCTCCCTCCCTCCCTCCCTCCCTCCCTCCCTCCCTCCCTCCCTCCCTCCCTCCCTCTCTGCTCCCGTCCCTCCCTCCCTCCCTCCCTCTCCCTCTCTCTGCTCTGCTCCCTCCCCTCCCTCCCCTCCCTCTCCCTCTCTGCTCTCCCTCCCCTCCCTCCCCTCCCTCTCCTCCCTCCCGTCCCTCCCTCCCTCTGCAGCCTGCACCCCACAGACACAACACACTTGGATATTGTCTGTACTGGGAGCATGTGACCCTGTGTGGTAACTGGGTATGAAGGAGCGTTATGCCTTGATTTGGGACGTTGTGTGATCCTGTCTCTGTGGCCAGGCCTCTCCACTCTCAGACTAGAGAACGGAGGCAAGGGTAACTTGCTGTTGATGTTGGACGCCCCGCTCCATCCCTCTCCCTCTCCCTCTCCCTCTCTCCCTCTCCCTCTCCCTCTCCCTCTCCCTCTCCCTCTCCCTCTCCCTCTCCCTCTCCCTCTCCTCTCCCTCTCCCCTCTCCCTCTCCCTCTTCTCCCTCTCCTCTCCCTCTCCCCTCTCCCTCTCCCTCTCCCTCTCCCTCTCCCTCTCCCTCTCCCTCTCCCTCTCCCTCTCTCTCTCCCCTCTCTCTCTCCCGCTCTCTCGCGCTCTCTCTCCTCCTCTCTGCTCTCTGCTCTCCCTCTCCCTCTCCCTCTCCCTCTCCCTCTCCCTCTCCCTCTCCCTCTCCCTCTCCCTCTCTCGTCGCTCTCACCTCCGCTCTCTCTCGCGCTCTCTCTCGCTCTCTCGCTCTCTCTCTCTCTCCTTCCTGTTCTGGGGGTTTTGGAGTGAGAATTGGGGCCGTCAAACGCTGTCAGATTCTGGAGTTTCCCAAGCGCCCACATGTTTGTCTGGAAGCTGATCCGTGTATAATCTGTATGTAATACCCTCATGTTTTGACTAAAAGTGAGCCCAGTTCTGGTTCACTTTGACAGTCAGTTTGAATCAGCTTGATGTTTACGCCAGACGTTCCCCTTGGAAGGGGTGCGTGCGTGCGTGCGTGTGTGTGTGGTGTGTGCGTGCCACCTTGGAACAGCAGAACAATTCAGTGAAGTGGATTTTGGGTTTCTTTCCAGTCATATTTCATTCCCCTCAGGATATCCACACTCCAGCAGTCCATCATCATCTGTCTGACTGGAACATGATGTGTGAGTGAGTCCTCCGTCTGTGGTGACTGAGACTGAGGCCTAGCCAGCCAACCAGCCAGCCAGCCAGTCAGCCAACCAGTCAGCCCATCAGTCAGTCAGCCACCAGTCAGCCCATCAGTTAGTCAGGGGAGTGCCTGGTGTTGACAGTGCAGACACCCTCACGCCCACACCCAGTCCACACCCCTCACGCCCACACCCAGTCCACACCTCAAACTGGACAGCTTCTGGGAATGTGACGAACACCCAGAGGGGCTGGAGAGAGTCAGGAGGAACACAGAGCGAGAGAGAGAGAGAGGGGAGAGGAGGAGGAGGAGAGAGAGAGAGAGAGAGAGAGGAGAGGAGAGGGAGAGGAGGAGGAAAGAGAGAGAGAGAGGCCATGAAGCCAGAGCCTCGATGTCCTGCAGGTGCCAAACAGGCAGTTAACAGCATTAGGGATCTATTAGTTTTGGTCTGGTGAGGGAGAGGTGGATGAGGGAGCTGGATGAGGGACTGGATGAGGGAGCTGGATGAGGATGCATGTGTGAGTTCCAGTTTAGACTGCAGTTTCTCAGCCAGCAGCTCAGAATGAGTTAACTGAGGACTAGCAACACTCTCTCTGTGCGTTGACAGCTCTAGTGTTGACAGACCATAATAATATGCAATCAAATCAGTGATGGCAAAAGTACACACATCCTTCACTCCAGTTGAAGTACAGGTAATCTCATACCTTTTTGAAAACGACAACAAATCAACACATCCTTCGATTTTTTCACAATAGTTTTGAAAATATTTTCGATTTTGAGAAATATATATATTTTTTAGCCTTTCAAAACACCAACAAGTTTGATATTTTGTTCAGTGTGTTGTGGTGATAGACTGGGTAATCTACAAGATGGGGGCCGGGCCGGGCGTGGGGCCGGGCGTGGGGCGGGCGGCGTGGGTCTGAATATTAAGTGTGTACGTGGGAAGCCCCTGTTCTTTGATGCCTTCTACGTTCCTCTGATACAGTCCTCATACCGTGTTTGGTTGAGGTCATGTTAAGTGCACTGAGGGAGGAGGAGCTGCTGTATGAAACAGTATGAATATTCAGAGCTGAGCCTGAGGACTGTATTTACCTCCCCCCTCTCCTCTCTCCTCTCCCCTCTCTCCCCTCCCCTGGCATATGGTCCAGATTGATTTAAAATAAGACCAATATAAAAGCCCTGGATTGGCCTAGTCTGGATTGGCCTAGTCTGGATTGGCCTAGTCTGGATTGGCCTAGTCTGGGTGGAAGGCAGTAATCCTGTCTGCAGTGAGTGGAGGCTTGCTGGTCCTGCTGGTAGTCATAGATATGCCTGATCTTAATCTTGTTGATGGTGTGCTATCTGATGGACCCCCCCCTTCTTTATACACTGGAGGAAAATGACTTCATATACCCCCTGCTGACACACACACACACACACACACACACACACACACACACTTAGAGGTGGCTTCCTGCTGTATTTTTACGACAGGCTCCCCCATGTAATCGATGCTGTCGGAAAAAAACAGCTGAATAACTGACGTAAGGAAGGTTCCCTTACACATGCACGCACACACACACACACACACCCACACACACACACACACACATCACACACATGCACACACACACCTCTCGGAACACCCCTCCTCCTGACAGAAGGTGTATTTAGACTTCAGGACCATCAGTCACTCAGAGACGCTCTGAGAGAACCTGGGTAAAAATACCCGTCCAACCTCCTCCGTTCCTGTGTTTCTCTTCGCATGTTGACCTTTGACCTGCAGGGCTTGGCACTTAGGCAGCAGCTAAATCTGACCCCTGACCCCCATGCATGGTACAGTGTGATCAGATGGTGTATTGATGCGGTGTGTTGACACTCCAGGTGTAGTGAGCGTGTGTGTGTTGTCATGCCAGGTGTGTGTTGACATGCCAGGTGTAGTGAGCGTGTGTGTGTTGACATGCCAGGTGTGTTGACATGCCAGGTGTAGTGAGCGTGTGTGTGTTGACATGCCAGGTGTGTTGACATGCCAGGTGTAGTGAGCGTGTGTGTGTTGACATGCCAGGTGTGTTGACATGCCAGGTGTAGTGAGCGTGTGTGTGTTGACATGCCAGGTGTGTTGACATGCCAGGTGTAGTGAGCGTGTGTGTGTGTGTCATGCCAGGTGTAGTGAGCGTGTGTGTGTTCCTCTCTCTCTCTCTGTGGCAGGCTCCAGAGATCATCCTGGGGCTGCCCTTCTGCGAGGCCATAGACATGTGGTCGCTGGGCTGTGTCATCGCTGAGCTGTTCCTGGGATGGCCCCTCTAACCCTGGAGCCCTGGAGTACGACCAGGTAAACACTCCTTCCTCCCTCTCTCCTCCTCCCTCTCTCCCTCCGTCCCTCCTACCCTCTCCCTCTCCTCCTCCCTCCCTCTCTCCTCTCCTCTCCTCCTCCCTCCTCTCCTCCTCCCTCTCTCCTTCCTTCCTCCCCCTGTCCCTCACTCCTCTGTGGTGTCCTCCTCCTCCTCTCCTCCTCTTCCTCCTCTTCCTCTTCCTCCTCTCATCCAGCTGACTCCTCTCCTGCTGTGTTGGTCTCTGTCTCCTCCTACTCACTCTGTTCCCAGGCTGAGTCACCATCCGCTCTGACTCATCTCCTCTCCTCTCTCTCCTCTCTCTCCTCCCCCCCTCTCTCTCTCTCTCTCCCTCTCCTCCCTCCCCCCTCGTCTCTCCTCTCTCTCCTCTCCTCTCTCTCCTCTATCTCCTCCCCCCCCTCTTCTCTCCTCTCTCCTCCCCCCTCGTCTCTCCTCTCTCTCCTCCCCCCTCTCTCTCTCCTCTTCTCTCCTACATTCTCTCTCTCTCTCCTCCTCCCTTTGCTCTCCCTCCTCCCTAATTCTCCTCTCGTATTTCACTAAGTTAGTTAAACACTACAATATCACAGGCATTCCTATGTTTACTTGTGTGTTAGGTGTTATACACAAGGTGTAGTAATCACAGGGAAATGGATGTTCGCCTCAGCCCCAGCCTCAGCCCCTCAGCCTCCACCCCCGGCCTCCACCCCGGCCTCCGCCCCCGCCTCAGCCCCAGCCTCCACCCCGGCCACAGCCCCAGCCTCCACACCCCGGCCCACAGCCCCAGCCTCCACCCCGCCCCTTCCCGCCCCCGCCTCAGCCCCCCCTCCTCCACCCCCTCCTCAGCCCCCCGCCTCCACCCCCGCCTCATCGCCTCCACCCCCCGCCTCATCCCCCAGCCTCCCCCCCAGCTCCACCCCGGCCACATCCCCAGCCTCCACCCCGGCCACAGCCCCATCCTCCACCCCACATCCTCCCCTCCGCCTCCGCCCCCGCCTCAGCCCCCAGCCTCCACCCCAGCCTCAGCCCCCAGCCTCCACCCCCAGCCTCCACCCCGTCCACAGCCCCAGCCTCCACCCCTGCCTCCGCCCCCGCCTCAGCCCCCCGCCCCAGCCTCCAGCGCGGAGCTGCACTAAATATATCAAATGTGTTTGTGAGGGATCAGAATGTACCGGAGCCTCCACAGGCGACCCAGGAGAGACTCTGAGAACACAGGGGGAGGAGAGGGAGGGGGTAGGAGGGAGGGGAATATATCACCTGCCCCCCCTGGTGTGGGGTGTCTGCCAGGGGCCCCTGGGTGTGGTGACGGGGGCCAGGGGGAGGGCCAGGGGGCCAGGGGGCCAGGGGAGGGCCATAGTCACCCCACCTCCCCTCACTCCCCCTAGCTGGAGTCTGGTTCCACAGCACAGTGTATTTATATACCTCCTCCTAACACCCTCAGCCCTCAGTCACACACCAAGACAGGCTGCTGTCTCGCCTTCATCTCTCCCCTATCAACATCTGTGTGTGTGTGTGTGTGTGTGTGTGTGTGTGTGTGTGTGTGTGTGGTGTGTGTGAGTGTGATGCGTGTCTTTGCAACATCTTTGGCACCAGTCCAGCTTCTGTTATCAAGGGACTGATTGCTGCAAGGATCTCGGGAATGTCCCCAGATTGCCCCCTCTCTCCCTCCCTCCCTCCCTCCCTCCCTCCCGCCCTCCCTCCCTCCCTCCCTCCCTCCCTCCCTCCCTCCCTCCCTCCCTCCCTCCCTCCCTCCCTCCCTCCCTCCCTCCCTCCCTCCCTCCCTCCCTCCTCCCTCCCTCCCTCTCTCCCTCCCTCCCTCCCCTCCCTCCCTCCCTCCCTCCCTCCCTCCTCCCCTCCCTCCATCCTCCCCTCTCTCCCTCCCAATGCTGCAACAACATGCCTTCTGGGAAAACATGGGGTTTCCCCCAAACACAAACACTTCATGTCGATGCACACACACACACACACACACACTTCATGTCGATGCAACACACACACACACACAACACTTCATGTCGATGCACACACACACACACACACTTCATGTCGATGCACACACACACACACACACACTTCATGTCGATGCACACATACACACACACACACTCACCTTTGCGCATGCTTGCTGTCTTAGTTGTCATCTGCAGTGTGCAGTAATGTGCCACCACAACGTCACCTTAGTGACATTCATCAGAGGATTGGATAGAGAGGAGGGGGAGAGGAGAGCTGAGGGGGGGAGAGGAGGGAGAGAGGAGAGGGGGGAGATGAGAGCTGCCCATGATGGATTACAACAACCTACTAATGACCTGGCGGGATGTGGATGGGAGAGAGAGAGAGAGAGGGAGAGGGCGTGAGGGAGAGTAGGTGTAGTGGAGCGAGGTGGGAGGAGGGAGTGGCGATGAGTCGTATGATTGCGATGAGAGCTGAGGCTACGAGAGAGTTGGGAGGTAGCTGTAGAAACGTGCGTAGGGCGTGTCGTGATTGCGAGCGACAGCATCAGATGTCGCTGTCGGGCTGGATTGAGGTTGCGTGCTTTGCTGTCTGTTCGTTCTTGCTTTCTTTCTTCTGGCTGTCTTTCTTTACTTCGTGCTGGCTCGTCTCGCTTTTACGTGCTGGCGTGTCGCGCGTCGGCTGGAGCGCTCGTTTGCATTTCAGTCGTGTCTTGTCCATGTCGTCGTTTCGGGCTGTGCTTTCGTCTGAGCCTCTTTCGCGATGGAGGGCGGTGTGTGTCTCTCTGGACGTGTCGGCTGAGTATGCTGTCATGGCCGGAGGAATGCGTCATCAGGTTCTTAATGACATGTCCGACTCATAGTCAGCAACATGAGATTAGCTCTGTGATGCCAGCACTGTGATGCCCTTAACAGAATGGCACTGAATACACTCATCCCACCTAGCCTCCCACACCTGGTGCCACACACACACACACCCACACACATCCACACACACACACACACATACACACACACACACCCACACACATCACCCAGCCAGCACCCACATACACACACACACGAGCACACACACACACATCACACACACCCACACCCACACGCACACACTACACAACACACACACACACACACACACACACACACACACAACACCATCACACGCAACACGGACTGTAGCATGGAGCACTGTGTGGGCTCCAATGATAACCCGCACACAGGCTATCTATATACACACACACACGCACACCGCACACACTCATAAGAGGATAATGTTTACTCTGACCTCTGACGTCTGTGACCTCTGACCTCCTGGCTGTGTGTGACCCATCTGCTCGTCTTAGACACAGCTCAGAATGTTCTCACAGTCTCTCGCCCCCTCTCCCCCCCCTCTCTCTCCCCTCTCTCTCCCCTCTCTCTCCCCTCATCCAAAAAGAGAACAATAGTTAGTTGCTCCCAAAATTACAAAATGACAAAAGAATAAAGAAAAAACAAAGAGCCCCCCCAGTACCCTCAGACGCTAATTGGGTTGTTTTCTTTTATTCCACCATCTCTGTGACTGACGTCAGACACGCCTCTCTCCCCCTCCTCTCTCCTCCTGCATCTCCCCCCCTCCTCTCTCCTGCCTCTCCCCCCTCCTCTCCTGCCCTCTCCTGCCCTCCTCTCTCCTCTCTCTCCCTGCCTCCTCCCTCCTCCTCATCCTCCTCTCCTCTTGCCCCTCTCCCTCTCCTCTCTATCCTCTTCCTCTCCCTCTCTCCTCTCCTCCTCTCCTCTGCCCTCTCACCTCTCATCCCTCCCCCTCCTCTCACATCCTGCTCTCCCCCACTCCTCTCCTTACTCTCTCCTGCCTCATCCACACTCCTCCCTCCTGCCCTCAATCCTGCCTCTCCCCCCTCCGCTCTCCTGCCTCGCTGTGTTTTCTGGCCTCTCTCCCTGCCTGTATCTCTCCTGCCTTTGCTCTCTCTCTCCTGCCTACTCTCCTCTCTCCCGCCTCTCCTCCGTCTTGCCTGCCTCTCGTCCTGCCTACCTCTCACTGCCTCTCTCCTCTCCTGCTCTCTCCGGCCTCCTCTCTCTGCCTCTCCCCGCGCCTCTCGATGCTGCTCTCTCCCCCTCCTCGCTCCTGCCTCTCATCCTCTCTGCCTCTCTGCTTCCTCTGTCTCACTCTACTCCTGCTCTCACCTCCTCTCTCTACCTCTGCCCTCTCCCCCCTCTCTCTAAACCTTCCTCTCCCTCTCCAAAAGATCTCTCTCCTCTGAAATCGCTCTGACCCCTCTCCCCTGCCGTCTCTCTAGTCTCTCTGCATCTCCTTCGTAGTCCTCATCCTCATATCTCTCTCATCATCCTTCCTCTCCCCCCATCCGACTCTCTCATGCCTCCTCCACCATCCTCTCTCCTGCTCTCTCCTCTCTCTCCGGCTCTCTAGGTGTTCATGCCGCTCTCCTGCTGCTCTCTGCACTCCCCCCTCCTCTCCTCTTCCTTTGCTCATCGCCTCCTCTCCTGCTCTATCCCCTCCCTCTCTCTACTCGTCCTGCCGTCTCTGCTCTCGTCCTGCCTCTTCCCCCTCCTCTCTCCCGCAGCTCTCTCTCTCCTAGCAGCTCTCTCTTCCAAGAGGGTCTCGCTCTTGTACACCTGATTATCATCTCACACTCTCTACATATGACTGTGTCGTGTGCCTCTATGGCACCCAGTTCTTCTCCTCCACACTTCATGCCTTTGCGTCTTCTTCTTTCTCCCTCATCTCTCCCTCCGATCCGCTACATCTCCCAGACGCAGGGTTTGGCGGCGAGCACCATGCCTGAACGTGGGTGGACGAACACATCTCGCTTCTCTGCAGAGAGTCGGACTCCGTCACGCAGCCTGAGACTGGGAGACGAAGGGACCACGACACACACACACTTGACCCCAGATCATCTCTTCTTTACATACACACTGCGGCTGATGTGAAACGGTGTGACATAGTCAGCTCTCTGACCTCATCATCAACATGTAGTCGTCTATGTGTGCGTGTTCGTGTTCCGTTTTAGTTTCTGTCTAACTGTGTGTCTGCAGCGTCCACATTTGACTAAGCACGAGACGGAACGACCGGCATGAAGTCCAAGGAGGCCAGGAATAACATCTTCAGCTGTTTGGATGACATAGCACACGTAAGTCCACTACACAGGAAGTACATCTTCAGCTGTTTGGATGACATAGCACACGTAAGTCCACTACACAGGAAGTACATCTTCAGCTGTTTGGATGACATTAGCACACGTAAGTCCACTACACAGGAAGTACATCTTCAGCTGTTTGGATGACATAGCACACGTAAGTCCACTACAACAGGAAGTACATCTTCAGCTGTTTGGATGACATAGCACACGTAAGTCCACTACACAGGAAGTACACATCTTCAGCTGTTTGGATGACATACAGTCGTATGCAAAAGTTTGGGCACCCCTGATAATCTCCATTACTCATCTATAAATGTTGGGCGTTTGGATGAGGAACGTCTTTGTCATATATATACACATACGTCATGGACATGAATTTTAGCCGTGAAATAAGGTTTATTTGATAACGAAAATATGCCATACGCATCATAAGAGAATTAGACACTTGCATAAATTTGGGCACCCCAACAGAAAATCAATTCATATTTAGTAGAGCCTCCTTTTGCAAAAATAACAGCTTTCTAGACGATTTTATATCCTCTGATGAGTGTCTGGATTCTGGATTGAGGTAATTTGGACATCTTCCTTACAATACATCTCCGTTCAGTAAGTTTTGATGGGTGCCTAGCGTGGACAAGCCCCTTCAAGTCACCCCATAGATTTTCAATTATATTCAAGTCTGGGGACTGGGATGGCATTCCAAAACATTGTAGTTGTTCCTCTGCATAAATGCCTTAGTGGATTTTGGAGCAATGTTTCGGGTCGTGTCCTGCTGGAACACACAACTGCGCCGTAACTTCAGCTTTGTTACAGATTCCTTGAACATTATTGTCCAGATTGCTGGTACTGAGTTGAATCATACGACCTTCAACTTTAACTAGATTCCCAGTCCTGCACTAGCCACACAGCCCCACAGCATGACGGGACCCCCCACCAAATTTTACTGTGGCAGCAGTGTTTTTCTAGGAATGCTGTGTTCTTTTGCCTCCATGCGTAACGCCTCTGTTGTGACCGAATAAAACTCCATCTTTGTCTTGCAAAGAACGGCAGACAAGAGGAAAACGAGATCAAAGAACCAGAAGAAGAACGAACAACCAAAGCGGAGAAGGAGTATCATCAAGAACGGCGGGGAGAGGTATAGAAACAAGGTTCACTGAAGACGGAGAAAAACGCGATACGCGCGGGGCATGGAGACGGAAGCGGAGGCAGAGAAAGGGGGGGAATAAGAGGAAGTAGAACAACGAGCAGGACAGGAAGAAAGAAGCGAAAAACCAGAGGAAAAAGAAAGCGAGAGAGGTAGAAAAAAGAGAAGAGCACAAGAACACAATAAAAAAAAGGGGAGAAAATAAGAGAGTAAGCAGAGGACGATGTAGCGAACATCCTAACAACACCAAGAGAGAAAGACCAGGTAGAAGCACAACGGCGGACGTAAGGAAGAACGAAACGAATCCGAAAGGCTCACAAAAAAGAAGGACAGAGGGAAGCTCGGGAGCGACATACTAAGATCGCAAAGGGAGGAAAAGACCAACCTTGGAACAGAAAGGGGGGGAAATAGGGAAAAAAGGACTGAAGGTAAAACAAAAGGTAACATAACGCAACAATGAAGAAGGGTAAGGCGCATAGGGCGAGCAGCAGGAGAGAGAAGAAAAGAGGAAAAGAGAGCCGAAGGGAGCAAAAAAGGGACCAGAATACACGGATCGAGGCAACTAAAAGAAGAATCAATAGACACCTAAAACCAAATAGTAAAAAGACCCCACCGAAAACAGGAACAACCCGAGAACAGTAAGAAAAAAGAGAGAAAAAAGGCGGGGAGAGAAACTAGAATAAGCAATGAATAGGAGAAAGGTGAGAAGGGAGGAAAAAAGAGAGGGAGGACACATTAGGGAGATATAAGATCAGAAAAGAAAAATAACCACGACCAGAAAAAAACAAATAGAGTAGAAACATGGAGTGAAGGAGAGAGAGGCAATATAGACAGAAACATGATGGAACGCAATGGTGAGGAGACGAGAAAGGAAGACAGGGATGGGGCGAGACGAAACGGAGAAAGATAGAGGGAAAACGCTAGCAGAAAGAGAAGGCAACAGGAATGAAAAAACCAAGAAGGGAGTTAGTCGGAATCACGGAGTAAAAAGGAAGAATCGCATAAGAAACCAGAGGGGGAGGGAGACATGAAGCAAGAAACGGGACATGAGGAAAGGAGTGGAGGAGAAGAGTGGGGCTACAAAATACACAAGCCGAAAGAAGAAAAATCGAAAGAAGAGAACACAAAAACCTGAAAGAAGTCAAAACCAGAGGGACGAAAGGAGTAGGCGAAGAAGAAGGGGGCGGAAAACAAAGACATAGCGACGAGCTCGAACCAAATCTGAACGATAAGGTAAATTAGGAAGAATAGCACGGAGAGAAGGAAAAACACTAAATAAAGACAAGTGCGAAGGGGATATCCTAGTGTCCACCAGGCACTTTGTTCCAAATGAGCCTGGCTTGTTCAAATGTAGTTTGGCAAACCTCAAGCAGCCTTTTTGTGCGCGTGTGCAGAAGAGGCTTCTTACGCATCACTCCTCCATAAGCTTTCTCTGTGCAATTTGCGCTGATGGTCGAGCAATGCACAGT
>CAEFZP010000428.1:0-32357 GCA_903064625.1 Mallotus villosus | reverse complement strand
ACACCATCTGCAGCAAGATGACCTTGCAGCTCTTTGGAGGTGGTCTGAGGGTTGTCCTTGACCATTCTGACCATTCTTCGCCTTTGCCTCTTTGTTATTTTTCCTGGCCTGCCACTTCTGGCCTTAACAAGAACTGTGCCTGTTGCCTTCCATTTCCTAATGACATTCCTCACAGTGGAAACTGATAGCTGAAACCTCCGGGATAACTTTTTGTAGCCTTCCCCTAAACCATACTGCTGAACAATCTTTGTTTTTAGATCATTTGATGCTGTTTTGATGCCCCCATTTTGCCACGTTCAGAGGAGAATCAAAGAGAAGCGCAAACTTGCAATTGGCTAACTTAAATACCCTTTCTAATGATTGAATGCACCTTTTATGTAATTGAAGGCTTAACGAGTTAATCAGACTAACTATGTGTTGGCAGTTAATCAGCATTTAGTAGGCAGAGGTATTCAAATCAAATAAATGATAAGGGTGCCCAAACTTTTGCACAGCCTTTTTTTCACATTTGATTTAATTTCACACACAACTAAATACTGCTACAAACCAAATATCTTTGTCTGGAAACACCCCAGCACTCAGTGTTAACTAGAAAAGTAATATTACAATATTATATTGATCTTTTTTGGTGAAGACAGGAAATTATCATGCAGCCTCAGAGGGGTGCCTAAACTTTGCATACGACTGTAGCACACGTAAGTCCACAACACAGGAAGTACATCTTCAGCTGTTTGGATGACATAGCACACGTAAGTCCACAACACAGGAAGTACATCTTCAGCTGTTTGGATGACATAGCACACGTAAGTCCACTACACAGGAAGTACATCTTCAGCTGTTTGAATGACATAGCACACGTAAGTCCACTACACAGGAAGTACATCTTCAGCTGTTTGGATGACATAGCACACGTAGTCCACACACAGGAAGTACATCTTCAGCTGTTTGGATGACATAGCACACGTAAGTCCACTACACAGGAAGTACATCTTCAGCTGTTTGGATGACATAGCACACGTAAGTCCACTACACAGGAAGTACATCTTCAGCTGTTTGGATGACATAGCACACGTAAGTCCACTACACAGGAAGTACATCTTCAGCTGTTTGGATGACATAGCACACGTAAGTCCACAACACAGGAAGTACATCTTCAGCTGTTTGGATGACATAGCACACGTAAGTCCACTACACAGGAAGTACATCTTCAGCTGTTTGGATGACATAGCACACGTAAGTCCACAACACAGGAAGTACATCTTCAGCTGTTTGGATGACATAGCACACGTAAGTCCACAACACAGGAAGTACATCTTCAGCTGTTTGGATGACATAGCACACGTAAGTCCACTACACAGGAACTACATCTTCAGCTGTTTGAATGACATAGCACACGTAAGTCCACTACACAGGAAGTACATCTTCAGCTGTTTGGATGACATAGCACACGTAAGTCCACACACAGGAAGTACATCTTCAGCTGTTTGGATGACATAGCACACGTAGTCCACTACACAGGATACATCCCTTTTGGATACTAGCACTAAGTCCACTACCAGGAAGTACATCTTCAGCTGTTTTGGATGACATAGCACACGTAAGTCCACTACACAGGAAGTACATCTTCAGCTGTTTGGATGACATAGCACACGTAAGTCCACAACACAGGAAGTACATCTTCAGCTGTTTGGATGACATAGCACACGTAAGTCCACTACACAGGAGTACATCTTCAGCTGTTTGGATGACATAGCACACGTAAGTCCACACACAGGAAGTACATCTTCAGCTGTTTGGATGACATAGCACACGTAAGTCCACAACACAGGAAGTACATCTTCAGCTGTTTGGATGACATAGCACACGTAAGTCCACTACCAGGAAGTACATCTTCAGCTGTTTGGATGACATAGCACACGTAAGTCCACAACACAGGAAGTACATCTTCAGCTGTTGGATGACATAGCACACGTAAGTCCACAACACAGGAAGTACATCTTCAGCTGTTTGGATGACATAGCACACGTAAGTCCACAACACAGGAAGTACATCTTCAGCTGTTTGGATGACATAGCACACGTAAGTCCACAACACAGGAAGTACATCTTCAGCTGTTTGGATGACATAGCACACGTAAGTCCACAACACAGGAAGTACATCTTCAGCTGTTTGGATGACATAGCACACGTAAGTCCACAACACAGGAAGTACATCTTCAGCTGTTTTGAGGACAGGAAGTGAGCAATTTCCCACAGCATGTGCTTGCCTCATTCTATCTTAGAAGTTATGAATGCAGACCAAAGAGGTTACCGGTTCAAATCCAGCTTTTGACAAAAAGGCAAGTGAAGAAGTTACTTAATAACGTTAAGCTGACAGGAAGTGAACTGTCAGGTGGTTGACAGGAAGTGAGTGTTCAGCGGTAGTAGTGATGCCGTCATGCCGACCACGTAACGTTACCGGGGAGGAGAACCCCCCGTGAGACTCGTCATCACAGACGCAGATGTCTGGTTGCCAGCCAGAACAAAGGGAAGCTGGAGAAATGAGGGTGGTGATTCATGAGAGAAACAACTCATAGTTTGTTTTCAAAATGTTCTCCTTTTAAAAAACTCCTCACTATGGTTTTAGCTGAGGCCTCTATGAATCCGTTCCCAAAATGTACTAACCCTCACATCCCTAACCAATGAATACAAGGAATACCGTTTTAAAGTTCAGCGTGTGTTATGTGGCTGGCTGTGTGTGTAATGTGGATGTCTGCTTGTGTACATGTGTGTGTAATTCTGTGTGTCCTTTCCCAGGTGAACCTGGTGCTGAACCTTGAAGGTAGTGACCAGCTTGCGGAGAAGAGTGACCGTGCAGAGTTCGTGAGCCTGCTGAAGAGGATGCTGATGATCGACGCAGAGCAGAGGATCGCCCCTGCTGACGTCCTCAGTCACCCGTTTGTCTCCATGCAACACCTGCTCGACTTCCCCCATAGCCACCAGTGAGTCGGCTCTTCCCATGGCTGTTCCCATCTGCTGTTCCCATTGGCTTAACAGGAAAACAGCCACCAGAATATCTGTCGTGTTAATTGAATAGATTTTTTGGATTGGATTTGATCTCTCCCTTTTGTCTTCCTTGGCCTTTTCCTCTCCCCCCTCCCCCTCCCCTCTCGCCCTCCCTCCCCTTCTCCTCCCCCTCCCCTCCTCCCTCTCACTCTCCTCCTCCTCTCCTCCCCTCTCCTCCCCCCTCCCCTCTCCTCCTCCCCCTCCCCTCCCCTCTCCTCTCCTCCTCCCCCCCCTCTCCTCCCCTCCTCCTCTCCTCCCTCTCCCCTCCTCCCCTCTCCCCTCCCCTCCTCCTCCTCCTCCCCTCTCCCCCCCCCTCCCCTCTCCTCCTCCCTCCTCTCCTCCCCTCCTCCTCCTCCCCCTCCCCCTCCCCCTCTCCTCCTCCCTCCCTCTCTCTCCCCTCTCCTCCCCTCTCTCTCTCCCTCTCCTCTCCCCTCCCTCTCTCCTCCTCCTCCCCTCTCCTCACTCCTCCCCTCTCCTCCCCTCTCCCCCCTCTCGTCTCCTCCCCTCTCCTCCTCCTCCCCTCTGCACCCCTCTCCTCTCCTCTCCTCCCCTCTCCTCGCTCACTTCCGCCCTCCTCTCCTCCCCCTCCCCTCCTCCCCTCTCCTCCTCCCCCTCTCCTCACCTCTCCTTCTCTCTCCTCTCCTGCTCCTCCCCCTCTCGCACTCTCCTCTCCCCCTCGCCCTCTCCCTCCTCCCGCCTCTCTCTCTCTCTCCACCCTCACCCATCCCCGTCTCCCTCTCACCTCTTCCTCGCCTCCCCGCTCCCCTCTCCACCTCCTCTCCTCCTCCTCCCCCTCTTTTTCAATCCTGTTTCCACATCATGGACGTGTGTCGCTCCCGTCCTGGTGTCTATGACACGGTGAACCGGAACAAAGCCCCGTTCCTCCGCCCGGTAACCGCCTGGCGGGGCCCTTCAGCAAGATGCCCGGCGTCCACACACAGGTCAGCCTACGTGTCACTTCCTGTCTGCTGGGCAGGAAGGAGGAAGTACGCTGGATTGACTACACAGCTAGACTTCTGTGTGTTGTGTGTATGGATACAGTAATGTCTGCTGTAGTATACAGAGCGCCTATACTACAGTTGTATATGATGTGTGTATATATTAGACATCGTGTGTATGCACAACTAGACTTGCATTTCCTGTGTGTATAAATATCCCCACACACACGTACACACACACGCGCCGTCGTGCAAGTCAGACAGTTGCGTCTGTCACCCGTTGCCACGGGAACCGGGCGACGTCACGGCAACGACGCAAGTGTGTCTCGTTGCCTAGGGAAACGGATGAGCTGACCCTCTTAAACGACAGATCTGATCGTGTTACAGAGATGGGTTAGTGTTAGGGGATGGAAAGGGGGGGGAGGGGGTAGGGGGAGGGGGAGGGGGAGGGGGAGGGGGAGGGTGAGGGGGAGGGGGAGAGGACCGTTTTCAGTTTGCTGCCGTTAGTTAACATCCTTCCTCTTCCAAGAGGAGAGAGAGAACCTAGAACAGTGTTCAGGCCTGTCTGAGTGACAGCTGTGTGTGTTGAGGGTCTGTCTGTCTGAGTGACAGCTGTGTGTGTTGAGGGTCTGTCTGTCTGAGTGACAGCTGTGTGTGTTGAGGGTCTGTCTGGCCTGTCTGAGTGACAGCTGTGTGTGTTGAGGGTCTGTCTGGCCTCAGTCTGAGTGACAGCTGTGTGTGTTAAGGGTCTGTCTGTCTGAGTGACAGCTGTGTGTGTTGAGGGTCTGTCTGGCCTCAGTGAGTGACAGCTGTGTGTGTTGAGGGTCTGTCTGGCTCAGTCTGAGTGACAGCTGTGTGTGTTGAGGGTCTGTCTGTCTGAGTGACAGCTGTGTGTGTTGAGGGTCTGTCTGGCCTCAGTCTGAGTGACAGCTGTGTGTGTTAAGGGTCTGTCTGTCTAAGTGACAGCTGTGTGTGTTGAGGGTCTGTCTGGCCTGTCTGAGTGACAGCTGTGGTGTGTGTGTGAGGCGGTGTGGCGGGTGTCTGGCCTGTACTGAGTGACAGCTGTGTGTGTTGAGGGGTCTGGCTGCTGTGACCAGGTGGAAGCTGTGTGGCTACTTCCTGTGTTACAACTCCTGTGATGGTTACCAGGTCACACCAGGGTGCCCTTTGACCCCAGGGCCACGCTGCCCTCCTCGTTAGCTCCTGGGGTGTGTGTCAGGAAGGGCCCTCTGGTGGAGATGTGTTGTTACTCTGCGGACGTTTGTTGTGGGGTTTCAAAGTGATTAGAGGTCTAAGTGGAGCTGAGTGTTTCCAGATACTCACTCCCACTCTCCCCCCCGCAGGCTCTAGCCCCCCCCTCCCCCGCCGTGATGCATCCTGGGATACCTCTGCAGACAGGAAGTGGACAGTTTGGGTGCAACGAGTCGTTCCCGCAGGCTTTGATCCTGTGCCCCCCCCTCCAGGGTAAGAACTGACACTCCACCCCCCCCATGATGAAGTGTCCTCTCCACCCAGTCACAGTGCTGCGGCCAGCCAACAGCCAGGAATGATGGGGCCTCTCCCTCTCTCCCCTCCCTCCCTCCCTCCCTCCCTCCCTCCCCGTCCCTCCCTCCCTCCCCTCCCTCCCTCCCTCCCTCCCTCCTCCCTCCCTCCCTCCTCCCTCCCTCCCTCCCTCCCTCCCTCCTCCCTCCCTCCCTCCCTCCCTCCCTCCCTCCCTCCCCTCCCTCCCTCCCTCCCTCCCTCCCTCCCTCCCTCCCTCCCTCCCTCCCCTCCCTCCTTCTCTCTCCAGGATCCCTAGTAGTGTTGCCAAGCCGACTGGCTATTCTGTCCGCATGGAGACGGCTGTTCCCCTGGTAACCCAGGCCCCGCCCATCCAGCCCCTGCAGATCAGAGCCGGGGGTCATCACACAGGTGAGGAGGGGGAAGGGGAGAGAGGGAGAGGGGGAGGGAGACAGATGGGGAGGAAGGGGGAGACAGAGAGAGAACCATGATCAGCCAGTAACAGAGTGAGAGTGGTTCTTAGGAGATTTATCCAGGTGCTGATTGTTGCTTAATGATAAGCCCCGCCCCTGTGTGCTCTGGCCCCTCCCCCTCAGCAGGCCTGGTCCAATCGGGCGCAGCAGATCCTGGTTCCTGCCTGGCAGCAGGTGACCCCCGTGGCCCCTCCCACCTCCATGGCATCCGACTCCAACGGCCCCCAAAGGCTGGGAGACTGGGGGTGAGACTGGTGTCTGTCGGTCTGTCTGTCTGTCTCTCTGTCTCTGTCTCTGTCTCTGTGTCTGTCTCTGTGTCTGTCTCTGTCTCTGTCTCTGTCTGTCTGTGTGTGTAGATGTGTATGTCTGTGTGTGTGTGTGTAGATGTGTTTGTGTGTGTGTGTGTAGCTGTGTCTGCCTGTGCCTGTGTGTGTGTGTGCACTTCTGTCTGTGTATAAAAAGGCAGACTTTTAATTACACTTACATTACATCTTCACGTTTTATTAATTTAGCAGCTTTAAATCCAGACTTGGTCCGTAGCTAGACCCTGGGTGTCAGGATTCAGTCTGCAGTGGACTGAATACTGACGGCTGCTTTTGGACTCTCAGTCTGGTGGGTCACAACAGAACTAGTTCAGGTTTACCATTTTTCCACCTAAATTATGTTGCCATGGACTCTCTGTTGCCATGGACTCTGTTGCCATGGACTCTGTTGCCATGGACTCTGTTGCTATGGACTGGTCTCTGCTGCGTATTGATGACGCATGACTCATGTCCTCGAGAGTGAGAGAGTGACATCACAGCATATTATGTCACTAATGCTGGAATTGTGTGTGCGTGTGTGTGTGTTTGTTTGTGTGTGAGTGTGTTTGTGCCTGTGTGTACCTGTGTGTGTGTGTGTGTGTGCATGGCTGGCTGAGTTAGAGCAATTTTCTGCAGTTTAACAGGTCGTAGGTTTGAATCCCCCCCACACCACCACCTTCATTTCACTCTTGGTCAAAGCGTCTGCTAAATGAACTTATATTGATAACGACGATCAACATCTCACACTCTGGCCTTTCATTGCAGGAAAGTGCGTCCCCATGGCAACCATTACAACTCCATGATGCCCCACCCCCAGAGGCTCATCACCAACCAGATGACCATGTCCGCCCACCAGCCAATCAGCATCGGCATCGCTCACGTAGTGTGGCCACAGCCTGCTGCCAACAAGAGAAACAAACCCTGCACCACCAGGTACACACACAGGGTACACACACACACACACACACACACACACACACACACACACACACACACACACACACACACACACACACACACACACACACACACACACACACACACACACACACACACACACCACACACACACACACACACAACACACACACCACACACACCACACACAACACACACACACACACACACACACACACACACACACCACACACACACAACACACACACACCACACACACACACACACACACAACACACAGGTACACACACACACACACACACAGGTACACACACACACAGGTACACCACACACACACAACACACACACACACACACACACACACACACACACACACAGGTACACACACACACACACACAGGTACACACACACACACACACACAGGTACACACACACACAGGTACACACACACACACACACACACACACACACACACAGGTACACGCACACACAGGTAAACGCACACACAGGTACACGCACACAGAGGTACACGCACACACACAGGTACACATACACACACACAGACAGCCCTGCACCACCAGGTACACACACAGGTACACACACACACACAGGTACACACACACACACACAGGTACACGCACAGACAGGTACGCACACACACACTCACAGGTACACACACACTGCTAACCCCTTACCGTGGGTTCTCTCCAGGTTCAACACCTTCTCCCACCCCACCAATGCCCCCAGCTCCCCCAAGATGGCCGACGCCCCCCAGCACCTGCAGGAGGCGGGCCCGGGGGCGGGGCCTGTCGCTGGGGAGGCGGGGCCGGAGGCGGAGCCTAGCTGCTGTAAGGCGGAGGCGGAGTCTCAGCAGCAGCGTCCGACCCTGACGACCTCTGACCCCTGCAGCCCCGCCGTCAGCATCATCAGCATCAGCAGTGAGGAAGAGGAGGAGGAGGAAGGCTCACAGAGACACTCACTGGAGTGAGTGGAAACTAACGTCCTGTAACGGGTTGGACCTTGTCTGGGGCACCGCTGGCCCGTGACTCATCTAATCGCTTCTCTCTTCTGTTTCCTCCCCTCTGTGTGTGTGTGTGTGTGTGTGTGCGTGTGTGTGTGTGTGTGTGTGTGCGTGTGCGTGTGCGTGTGCGTGTGCGTGTGCGTGTGTGCGTGTGTGCGTGTGTGCGTGTGTGCGTGTGTGCGTGTGTGCGTGTGTGCGTGTGTGCGTGTGTGCGTGTGTGCGTGTGTGCGTGTGTGCGTGTGTGCGTGTGTGCGTGCGTGCGTGCGTGCGTGCGTGTGTGTGTGTGCAGGTGTAAGGGCAGTGTGGAGTGTGAGGCGTGTCAGAGCACCATGAGCATGGAGAGAGTGTGTTCTCTCAGCAGCCCAGACAGCACCCTCAGCAGCAGCTCCTCCACCTCCACACAGTCACACAGCTCCCCCTGCAAGCAGCCAAACAGGTACACACACACACACACACACACACACACACACACACACACACACACACACACACACACACAGCTCCCCCTGCAAGCAGCCCAACAGGTACACACACACACACAGCTCCATCCTCACCTCTGGGTGTGATTGCTCTGCTCTGGTCCCCAGCATGTCGGATGACGAGCAGGAGAGCGGCTCCCCGGCCTCCAGCTCGTCCGGGCGTGGCCGCGTCAGCCCCTTCGTCCCGCGCCGCTACGTCTCCAACGGCAACCACGCTGCTGAGCCGCGGGTGGCATGCGTTGCCCCGGTGACGGAAGGCATCAGGCCGGTCGTCAGGACAATGGTGGTGCCGCCCATGAGGAACAACAATCTCAGAGACGCGCTGGGGAACACGGGTGAGACACACTCTGAACACACACACATGTTGTGAACGCACTGAACACACACACACACACACACTGAACACACACACTAGGACTGGGCGATATATTGAATATTAGCGATAATATCGCTATAATTTTGACAACAATGTAAAATCTGAAAATATTGTGAATATCGAATATATAAAAAAATATACAAAAACACTCTGAACAGACACACACTGAATAGACATGGTGTCCCCTACCACACACTCACACATCCAGAACACACATACCAGTACAGAAACATATAGTACACGTCCGTCCCCCCCCGTCCGTCCCCCCCGTGTGAGAGAGGCAAGGGTGTGAGGTCACTTCCTGTGCTGCTGTGTCCTCCAGGGCCTGGTTCCTGGGGCCAGACCCCCCCTCCTGCCCCCCCGGGGGTCCGCAGGTGACTATCATACCAGCAGCTGAGCTCTGGATGGTGTTTGTTTTCGCTCTCCTCCCCCCAGTGGCGGGAGCTGGCTCCTCCCTGCTGTGGAGAGCCTGGGCTCCACCTGGGGGGTCCTGTGTGGGGGTCCCGTGTGGGGGCTCCTGTGTGGGGGCTCCTGTGTGGGGGCTCCGTGTGGGGGCTCCTGTGTGGGGGTCCTGTGTGGGGGCTCCTGTGTGGGGGGTCCTGTGTGGGGGCTCCTGTGTGGGGGTCCTGTGTGGAGGCTCCTGTGTGGGGCTCCTGTGTGGGGGCTCCGTGTGGGGGCTCCGTGTGGGGGCTCCGTGTGGGGGCTCCTGTGTGGGGGCTCCTGTGTGGGGGCTCCTGTGTGGGGGGGTCCCGTGATGGGGCCCTGTGTGGGGGTCCTGTGTGGGGGGTCCTGTGTGGGGCTCCTGTGTGGGGGCTCCGTGTGGGGGCTCCTGTGTGGGTTGTGTGAAGTAGAGCCCGACCGATATATCGGCGGGCCGATATTATCGGCCGATATTAGGCATTTTCCGATCTATCGGTATCGGTATTTATAATGGCCGATAAATGAATATTAATTATTATTACTATTATTGTATTTTTTCCAAAGGAATTTGAGTTTCATATCTTAAGTTTGTATTTTTATACATTTTATTGATCAGAAACTGCATTATCATATTATTTTAGTGAGGAAATAATAACAGGAGTCAGATGGCTAAGCAGTTAGGGAATCGGGCTATTAATCAAAGGGTTGCTGGTTCGATTCCCGGCCATGTAAAATGACGTTGTGTCCTTGGGCAAGGCACTTAACCCTACTTGCCTCTGGGAATGTCCCTGAACTTAATCGCTCTGGATAAGAACTTCTACTGAAAGTGACTAAATGTGAACTACAAATAACTAATGTTAGGGAAATCAGTTTGTTTTGTTACGCGTTTCTGGATTTTTTAATTTGTTTTAATATCGGCCGATATCGGAATATTGGATTTTTAAATAACCATATATTTTTATCGGTATCGGCCTTAAAAATCCTTTATCGGTCGGGCTCTAGTGTGAAGCGAAGGTGTGTGTGGGGCGTTGCAGAGAACTGACTCTCACCTGTGGACTCTTCATCACCGGTGTGGTCAGCAGGGACAGTCTCATCCTCCCTCCATCCCTCCCTCCCCCTCTCTCCACCTCCCCTCCCCCTCTGCCTGCCTCCCTCTCCCCCTTCCCTCCCCCCTCCCTGGTTTTAATAGGTCACTTCCAACTCTGTCTCGGATCACCTTTCATGTTCGAGGCATTCCCTCTAAACCACCCCCACTCCATCATAAAAGCCTGCAGCTCTATTCTAGTGCTAGCGAGGGTATTTATAACCAAGGTTGTGACCCCCCCCCCTTCCTTCCACTATAAATAGGAATGAGCTTATTACCAATTGTCTCTCCGTCTCCTACAGTGTGTTCCTGTGTGTGTGTGTGTGTGTGTGTTCCTGTGTGTGTGTGTGTGTGTGTGTGAGGGTGACGTCACGTAGCTGAGCTACAATAACACCCTCTCACCTTTTTCATCTCTCCCTCCCTCCCTCCCTCTCTCTCTCTATCCCCTCCCTCTCCTCTCTCTCTCTCTCTCTCTCTCTCTCTCTCTCCAGTGTTAGAGTCCTCTTGCCAGTTCAAAGGTCGTGGTGTTCCGGGTCGGCAGCAGCACCACTCCACCCCGCTGCTCAACCGTCCTCAGAAGATCAACGCCTTCCAGCCCCAGCAGCAGCCCCTGGGCTTTGGACAGGTCAGCACACACACACACATAACACACACACACACACACACATACACACACACATAACACACACACATAA
This sequence comes from Mallotus villosus, assembly GCA_903064625.1. NCBI lineage: Eukaryota > Metazoa > Chordata > Actinopteri > Osmeriformes > Salangidae > Mallotus > Mallotus villosus. The sequence goes on along the minus strand of CAEFZP010000428.1, from coordinate 21,107 downwards.
CACACATAACTAGAGCCCGACCGATAAAGGATTTTTAAGGCCGATACTGATACAAATATTTGGTGATTTAAAAATCCGATATTCCGATATCGGCCGATATAAAAAATTATCTAAAAAATCCAGAAACGCCTAACAAAACAAACTGATTTCCATAACATTAGTTATTTGTAGTTCACATTTAGTCACTTTTAGCAGAAGTTCTTATCCAGAGCGACTAAGTACAGGGACATTCCCAGAGGCAAGTAGGGTTAAGTGCCTTGCCCAAGGACACTCAAATTCCTTTGAACAAAAACATAATTATATTATATATTTATTTTTTTTAAACCAGTTAATATTCATTTATCGGCCATTATAAATACAGATACCGATAGATTGGAAAATTCCTTATATCGGCCGATAATATCGGTCGGGCTCTAACACACACACACACACACACACACACACAGCACACACACACACACACACATTGCACATCATCGTCCTGAGTATCTGACCTGGCTCCTCCCCCTCCCAGGTCCCTCACTTCACCACCTGCCACCCGGACTGGAACAGCAACTACGGCCGCCGGCCCCAGGCCTACATCCCCCCCACCCTGCATGGGCACCCCTTCACCCTGCCCCACGGCAGCCCCGTCCACACCTCCGGCCCCCACCCCCACCTGGGAGGCCACCCCCCGCCCACCCTGCTCTCCTACCCGCCCCCTGGGCCCCTGGTCCCGGCCCCGCCCATGGCCCACCTCCTGGCCTCCCCTGGCTCCTCACGCGCCCTCCTGCAGCCCGCCTACAGCATCTCCCACCCCGCCCTGGTGCACCAGGTCACCGTGGGCATCAACCCCCAGCTGCTGTCCTCTCCCACCCTCCACCCCCAGGGCCCCTTCAAGCCCCTCTACCCCCCTCACTCCTTCATCGCCAGCTTCCCCCTCAGTCCCACCAAAATCAACCAGTACCCCTATATCTGATCTCCGGGTGTCTGGTGTGGAGGGACACGCCCCCAGGGTACCCCTCTCCTCTCTGGGGGGGTCTGGGGGGTGGGGGGGTGCCCCCTCTACAAACACGCTGGCAGCAACAACAACAACATGGTTTTTCTCTCGGAAGCCATGGCACAACCACAGAGAAAGCAAACTATTTTTTTGGAATCATGTAGACTTGGGTGCAATTGAACTCAGAGCTTTAAAAATGAGTTTTGGTGGGAAGGGGAGTGGCGGGGGGTGCAGGGGGGGAGTGGTGGGAAAAGAAGTACGAAGGGAAGAAGGAAGGAAGGAAGAGATGAAAGAAAGGAGGAAAAAAGAATGGATGAATGAACGTGTAGACGGAAATGAAACAAACAAAACAAACAAACTCACACTCGATGTGTTTTGCACATTTGATATACCTTCACATTGGATCTTACACAGATACACCCTCCTCAGAAACAGATGGACGGGGGGGGGGTGAGGAGCGTGAGGAGGGGGGGGGGCAGCAGAGCAGTCAGACTCCAGAGCCCCTCTCTCAATGAACCCACATATTTTTCTATTGCCTTCTAACATGTGCAAAACACATCCGTATTGGTCAAGCCATCCTCGTCCAGAGCCCTCGACCAGCAGGTCACCATCCCCGTCCAGAGCCCTCGACCAGCAGGTCACTATCCCCGTCCACCCTTCGACCAGCAGGTCACCATCCCCGTCCCCTCGACCAGCAGGTCACAATCCCCGTCCAGAGCCCTCGACCAGCAGGTCACCATCCCCGTCCCCTCGACCAGCAGGTCACCATCCCCGTCCCCTCGACCAGCAGGTCACCATCCCCGTCCAGAGCCCTCGACCAGCAGGTCACCATCCCCGTCCCCTCGACCAGCAGGTCACCATCCCCGTCCCCTCGACCAGCAGGTCACCATCCCCGTCCAGAGCCCTCGACCAGCAGGTCACCATCCCCGTCCCCTCGACCAGCAGGTCACCATCCCCGTCCAGAGCCCTCGACCAGCAGGTCACCACGTCGTCTTGTGTGTCGTACAACGTCTGAAGTATTTGTACCTCTTTTCCATGTCTTTGGTGTTTGCAACGTCGAGTCCACTTAGAGCGATCATAGCTAGGGGTGTTCCTCACGCATGTTCCTGCATGAGCAGAGAAACAGGATCGGGCGGTCATGTGACCTGGGGGACATGTGACTGGGCGGTCATGTGACCTGGCGGACATGTGACCGGGCGGTCATGTGACCTGTCGGACAAGCTCTGACCGCTCGTGTCTCCAGACTCTGTGGGTCGCGTCCCTCAGCCATAGTGCCTTATATATTTGAGGTTGTTAATGTTACTACTTATATATATGAACATATACATGAATATATTAATGTACAGGACTGCAGCACTTGAAATTCCAATCAGTCGATGCATCCTGTGTGTGTGAAGAGATGACGCGCACTGGGAAGTAACCATGGTAACCATGCATCAGCCTGCATGGACGTGTTGTATTGCGGATAGCGGTGCTTACCCTCTTTGGATTTGGTGTGTGTTTTAGCGTGTAGTGAGTACCTTTTCTGTTCCCATGGGAACGGCATGCTTTTGCTGTAGCCGAATGCTCACTGTTCCGTTTTTTAAACGTCTCGTTTTCAGTTGGTTAGGTTCTGTCCTCCCTCTCTGAATGAACTAGTGTACAAAGAGCAAGCATTGAACAGTGCTTAGTATTTGATAATCAATTTCTATTTAGTCACACTCTTACTACTAACAGTATTTGTACTGTTTGATGAAACTGCAATACAATCTAAATAGTTGTTGTTTTTGGGGTAATTTTTTGTTGTCTTTTTTGCTTTTTTGTCTCCGTTTTTTCGACTGTTATGGTGGTTTTTTTTGCGTTTTGGTTGAGTTTTAAAAAACTAGATGTTTAGAAGTTTGGTGGGCATGGCTTTGACTAGGTGAGGACAAAAATGCAAATTAATTCACGGTATGGATTCTACATAGGCTGAGCAGACCATGCAGTATTTGATATAAACACACACGTATATATATATGAATATATATTCTAGATTTTGTCTATTTAGTGCAGACGCTTAATACGGTGTGAGTTAATTGTGTGCAATTCTCTCATTTATGCATGTGTGACGAAGTGAACTTTTTCCCTTTACATTATCCCGTTTGTTTAAAGCTTATTGGTGTCGAGTGCTTATTTTATACATTCCGTCAGGGAGAATATATATATATGCTGTGTGCGTTTTGTTTCCGTTTTGTTTTTGCCAGTTCTGTGCGTAAGATTTTGTCTTTTACTTTCAAATGAAGTTTCTTGTGCAGCACCAAAGACTGTAATTCATTTCCTGAGGAAAATCTGGGCTCGGGATATAAAGGGTGAGACAATGACGTCACCACAACGCGGAAGTTGGGATTTCATGGGACCAGCGGTGAGTCGTCACCTAGCAACAGAACCCCCTAAATTAGCTCTAGGCTAAACTGTCGTAGCCGCAACTAAAATATGCAAACGATTTAAGTCACCACACAATTTATTAAAATGCCTTTGATCCAGCGAAATTCTGCATAATAACCTACTGTGTGACGTATATCCACTTTGAAGAGAAATTTAGGAAGTATTGCCTTTCATGCATTCAGTTAGCCAAAGCTGGCCCATTTCGACGGAGTCCATGAGGAAACCTACCTTGGATAAAGTTGCACTCATGGACCGTAATAGTGTCTCATCCTTTATAAATTGATCCTAGAGCAAGGTAGCTATTCTGCTTGCAAAGCCTCATGAATACTGTAGCTAGCCTAGTCGTAGAAATGAGGTTCAATAAAAATTATGGTAATCGGAGAAAAAAAAGACAAATGGCTGAGGTAATGTCTAGCTTTTCGGGCAATTAATAAGTCGTATCATTTTTCTTGAATGTATCATAGATAAGCTGCTATATATGATGATTGCCACTTCAATAGCTGTGAAATTAGGTGATTTCTTATTTCAAACCCATAGCGTTCTTATTTTTGTATAGCTAGGTCCCTAATTATCTGAAATAGAAGTGGTTTTGATTTTAGTGTTCAGCTTCCATGCTCGAAGTGTCATTGTAACTACTGTATTGCTGATAATGAACGTTAGTTGCGTTCGTTACGTTTGGGTGTGTGTGTGTGTTTTGCATCAGTATTTTACCTTTTATTAACCTTTTTCGGGCTCATCACTGCATATAAATGGATGTATCGATGTAACTTAATTTTTGTATGTTTTCATATTGGCGTTTTGTAGACATGTAAAGCTATAGCTTGCAGGATTGATTTAAAGTTTCTTTTTTTTTCATTATGGTAATTCAGTATACCGTATGCTAACAGAAATATCTTATATGTAGAACAGGAGCTGTATGCGATGACGGGATATGTATTCAATGTGTGTTATGAAATGCTTCTGTAACAGGTTCCCCTAGAGAGCGCACCACTAAGCACTTCTGGCTGGTGCCACCCCTCCTCTCCTGTCAACACACGTCTGACATAACATAGTTTAATCAAAGATATTGGTTCGAAAAACAAAATGTTTTATCACTTCTATAACTTTTGATTTTTTCCTTCATCTAAAAAATTATTGATTTGGATATTTTTCTCAAAACTATCTATTCAGGGTAACGCTCGTGTGTGGGTGTCCCTGCGTCAGAAAGACATGAGAGAATCTGCCTCTTTTCCTTTTATGCTTTTTTTAACGTGGTGTTAGTCAATGTAATTCCACGGCCATTGTTTAGTGTTGCTTTATCGATGTTGAGACAGTGTAAACAGCACTGTGTTTGTGCCTTGAGAATAAGACGGTCGAAGATGAAGGAGTTGGGTAGAAAATTGGGAGGGGGGGGATGTCACCTTCCTCCCTTTCCCGCCTCCCTCCAAGATGGAGAGGAAGAGGAGGAGGAGTGAAAGGGTTGTTGAGAGTTCGTAGTCATGGGGATCTGACAGAGATTCACCTTGCAGGGCTAACAGTTCCAGCTAATGGATTCTTGACCAAAACTCCACCGAGGCTACAAAATATGAAGGGTTTAAAACGGGATGGAGTCCATGACAGTGATCTGGAGTTACCAGCCCCTCCATCCGCTTACAGCTGTGACTGTTTAGAGCAAAGATATGGTGGTTTTTAGATACCCCGTTTTAGATACCCGCCACCAAAGTCACACACAACACACGTCCTTGCTTACAGATAAACAAGACACTGACACAAGGTCTTTGAGCGATATGACATTTCCGGTTCCTCGCTAGTCACCCAACCTGAACAACTAACGCAATACTTTACATAGTGCATCACTAAGTGTTCTTAGATGTCTCCATGCTAGATTTTCTTACCTTGCATGTACACCTAAGTCAGTTTCACTCATCTGCCTACAAACACGGACGTCAGTTTCCCTAGACTGTAAAGTAAACAAACACCTTGCAGCTGCGACTTAACCCTTGTGCTGCCTTCGGTCACAATGACCCGAAGGTTCACAACGACCTATCATTCTGCTGCGACAATTTTACCCAATACAAAAACAAATAAAAAGCATTTTCTTTTAACATTTGCGCTGTGGGGGGTGTGAGACAGCCTGACGGTTAAAAGAAAATGCTTCACTTTATTTTTGAATGAGGTAAAGTTGTCACAACACGTGGGGGGGTCCCAATGACTGATGGGTCACAATGACCCGAAGAGAACACAAGGGTTAAAAAGGCGCACAGTGTCGTATATGGTGGCTTGACTGTGGACAGAAACGTCTGACACGTTCCAGTATGTTCCCATAGAAACCTAACTGTCAAAGCTCACCATTCGTAATATTATGGTTAGTCATCGCTCACGAGCGGAGGAGTCTTGAAGGGGAGCGGAATGTTATTGTAACGTGGTTGAGATGTTACTTGCCTTTTGTCAAAGAGCTCTGTTGAGATTATAGTGGCTATATTCTTCAGCCGTCCTGGATACGGTCTTTCGCATTTCAACACCAAAAAGTAGCTGGAAAGCGTTCGGCTTTTTCTTCTTATTTCCGTTATTTAGTGTTGACACTGATGTGGTTCGTCAGACGAGACAGTTGACGCGACAGCAACGAGGCATGAGCTTGGTAGATTCCAGCGCTTCAAGTATGTGCTCCTGTAGTTAGCATGTGAAATGTAAACTGTGTTTAAATTCCTGTAATGGTATTCACCAGCAATGCGCCTGCACAAACTCTCCCACACTTAAACCACGATGGATGCAAAGGAAGAGAAATCTGTTAGACTGTTTATATGTTGCGAATGACTGGTTGGATTCATGAATAAGTTTGAGGATTCACAGTAACATTTATCCGATTTAAATAATAATAATATTAATAATAATACAGAACCAACACAGCAGTTTAGTGATTTTGAATTAAAAACCCTCTGCTGTCGTATCATCCTTTAGATAGCCTAAGTATATTCAGGGTCTATGTATTAGTCCAGTGTGCTAGTGTTTTTAAAATCTTTTATCCGTGCTATTAGTTTTTGGGATTAGTTTTTGGTCACTTCTCAAATTTTGTGTTTTATCTTTCGGGTTTTCTCGTCGACTGTGTCAGTTTAAAGTTAATTCACGCTGCAAGTTATAGAATCATCTGTTTCGGTCGTTCATCGAACTTGATAATTAAAAACCGAACTGTTACTGTTTTAATACCTGTAGATTTTGTTGTTGCTTTGCCCCCCCCCCTCTCCTTTTTTCCTTTTTTGTTACATTTGCTTTTTGATTTTAATGCTACATTAGTTTGCCATGTAGCAATTGCACTGTGCAATATTTACAGTATGAGGACTGGGAAAACTAACTCTGGTTGTGACGTCATTTTACAGTTTGCGATAGTGTCTCCTCTCGCGATAGTGTCTCCTCTAGTTCTCAGTGATTTAGGTGTGACCAAGCCTTCTCTACTTAGTCACATTAAGCGGGTTTCCAGGTGACTCTTTTGGTGAGTGTCAAAATAAGACTTTATGGTGTATTATTGTCAAGATTCACTTTGAATTAAAAAAAAATCTATTGCTGCATCCCTCTGACTCTCTTTGTGTTCATGTGCATCGTGACAGTTTGTGTTTGGGTACAGCCTGGTGGTTTGAGCGTTCAACTGCAGATCAAGAAGTCGAAGCTTTGAAACTTGTACGTACGTAAATTGAATTGGATATAAGTGTCTAAACAAATAGTACATTATGGATTTATATGATTGTTGTTATTATTATGAATGGGTATTAGTGGTCTGTGTTCTTGGCCCTTACTGCCACCTTGTGGAGCTGTATCGACATAGCATGAGCAAACGTCACCTTTGACCTTTAAATATGTTTCCTCATAGAAAATTATGCAAACCCTGTCAAAGACAAACCTTAATAGTAAAGGTGTTCTATTCCAAGAGAACAGGCCACACATAGCCATGAGAACCAGCGTGGTATTCAGGAATATTCTAATTTAGAGATATATTTACAGATAAAGGGCCATCTGTGGATGCAGTTGCACTGCATCACTGTCACACTGATTGACTTGATACAGAGGTAGAACATCAAGCAGGTCTTTCCAGCCAATCGCGGAACTCTTCAAAGCGGGTTTCTTTGCTACTTGGTTTATTTTGTGAAACCCCTGTCAATCAAGTTCGAGCTGGAGGTAAGCACGGAAGTTCATTCAAGAACTGGGGTCTCTTTCTCATATTTTGATTTGTTTATGACGTGACCTATTGCAGTTTTAAATGAAAGGCATATGCCATATAATACTGCCCACCAGAGGTCGCGGTTCACATTCTAATCTCAGACTTAGTTTCTCACACAATTAAATCATAGCGGGGCAGCAACTTGCTTAACGTGGGTTGTGCTCCGTATTGTCATAGTCTAGGCTAGTCTAGCTCTCACAGACTAAATAATTAAAGGAATCACTAAACTGGCTAACTGTTCAAATTGGCCAAGTCCACCGAGCATCTGTGTGCCGAGATATGTCCCGCCGCATAGCGATAGGTGGACCGAGCTAAGAGGAGCGGACCCCCAAAGACGCATTTTTTATGCCGCTTTCACCGAGCCTCGGACAGGCGAATAACGAGGACCGTTGCTTTGTCTGTCGAGACACGGATTGATCAGATGTCTTGTTCGCGACCGCAACTTCTGCAACTCATCCACTGGAAACGCAAATGGCTCCCAGTTTAAGGAGAGCGCGGAGAGATTACCCCAAAGTGAACATCTACCCAGCGGCTGCTGGTGCCTGCCGCGTGTCGGGATGGAGAGGTGAAGGAAGCGAGGGTTGCTTTCTGAGGAACCGGATGAGAGCTGGAACGGAGAGGGGGATAAATAACTGTCTGTTGTCCGTGGGAATGGCTTTACTGCTAGTGCATTGTGCCCGGGCCGTGCACGGTAAGAGAAACCGTTAATCTGACTATTTTGACAAGGCTGTCAAATAATAGGCTATATGCTAAATGTTGTTGCCTACCGCCTCTCCTACCTATCCCCGGCTGTGCCCTACGCGTGATATCGTAATTTGTACATACCCAGAGAAAGCTCAACGAGCAGGCTATTGTTATAAAAAGGGCGAACATTTGTTCAGAAAACTGTATTTACGGCGTTCATACAGCCAGAGCTGAAGAGCGTAATTGAAGAGTATGTTCAACTGTCACAGTGTGAGCAAGTGTCACGGCTTCATTTTCTGCTGAAGCACATGAAATAAATCGGCTGATCTGTCACCCCTCAGAAAAAAAAGTTAACCATTCAAGGTCCGTACGTCTTGACGTGACGCGAGCGCTGCAACGCTAACCCCGTTTTGTCGTTACAAATAAGTTATTTTGCTCCCGCGCGTTTGCACAGTCCAGCACAATTTGGGACAATTTGTACAATAAAGGGGCACGACGTGGCCGCGTGGGGAGAGTGTAATAGATGATGCAGAGAGAGGACGTGTCTTGTGATGAACTCGCGCGGCTGCACTGCGCGAGAATGCAGGGCTTCTTTGTCCCCGTGCGGCTTTATGATGTAACTCACCTCAGAGATCCTCCTTTCAGCTCGAGAGGAGAGAGGTGTGTCCCTTCTAACTCCTCGTGACGACCTTGATGCGGCCTCATTATACCAGCACGCATATCCCCCAGTTACTAACAAGTCAAAAAGAAACCTTTTACGACATTGACGTTATTCATACATTATACGATTAGGTTCTCGATCATTATTGATCCGTTGGGCGCAGGAAGGAAGGCAGCGGGTTGGGTAAGATGACCGCAAACCTCATTTAGGCGAAGTTGGACTCGGAGCTTATTTGTAGGCCGCTCTCGTGCATCTGGGTCAGTCTCTTCTGTAGGCTAGTGACACACATAGCCGCGTGCGCGTCTCGAGCGACCTGCCGAGTTGGGGGAAAGTTTTCAGAGATAATGGTGCAGTCTGTGGGGAGCGCGAGCGCTAGCAGGGTTTTCACTCATAATGAAGCTTCCGTCCAGATGTTCAACTTGAACATCTGTAGTGTGTAGTCACTGTACACATCTCACTGTATCTTAAAGTTCATAGAGTAAAACATGTCCCTTATGCAACACACCACTGTCTTATGACCTACTAACACAGCTTTTGAAGGGTAGATTAACGCTGTTGATAAAACTGAGAGACAGAGATAGCCACGTTTTAAGTGAGGTTCTTGATGAAGGTGACAGAGAGACCTTGTATGTTCAGCACCACAGCAACTCTCTCTCTCTCTCTCTCTCTCTCTCTCTCTCTCTCACTCTCCTTCCTCCGCACTCCGCCTAGTACCTGTTTACTCATCGCCTCATGAGACTCATGAAAAGGAGTGTGTGTGGGGCTGGAGTCTGTTTCAGGAACTTGAAACTGCTCTGGTCGTTATCAGCTTTCCAGCCCCCTGCCTCCAGCCCCCTGCCTCCAGCCCCCTGCCTCCAGCCCCATGCCTCCACCCCCTGCCTCCAACCCCCTGCCTCCAGCCCCCTGCCTCCCCCTGCCTCCAGCCCCCTGCCTCCAGCCTCCAACCTCCAGCCCCCTGCGTCCAGCCCCCTGCCTCCAGCTCCCTGCCCCCTGCCTCATCTTCTCCACAGAGGAACTGGACCTCAACACAGACTACTTGTTGCTTCCAGCAGCAACATGCTGGTTGGCCGGCTGGCTTGTGGGATTGCATGTATATCATCCCAGGAAGAGCTTGGTACTGTAGCCCCTCACACACACACACACACACACACACACACACACACACACACACACTGTGTTGAGTCAAGCCTGTTGGGAGACCCTGCTGGGAGCTTGCTGGTTGCCTGGTTGGCTGGTTGCCTGGCTGGCTGTTCCGGTCTGCCTGGATACCTGGGACAAACCTGTGATCCCAGACCGTCACCAGGCACCCACGCACGCTGCCCAACTCCCTCCATCCAGCACGGGGCGTTGCTATGGGAACCCTACTTTCATCCTTCTGTCTCTCCCTCCCTACCCCTCTCTCCATACATCCCTCACTCCTTCTCTTCCTCCTCCCTCTCTCCTTCCTCCCCTCCCCCGTCTCTCCCTCCCTCCTCTCCCTCCTTACTCAGTTGGTAAAGGTGCATGGCGTTTTGAAACCAAGAGACAGCTCTGTCCTGTGTTGCTAATTTGGGTTAGCTGCTGAGAGAGGGGGGGCACAAGGTTATAACAGGAAGTCAGCTTGGATTTACCTCTGATTAACCTGAGCGATTTCGTTTTTTTCCTCTTCTTGGTCGGCTGATTTCCCAATTCTTTCTTTTTTCCCCTTGTTTTTAACCGGTAAGAGACTATAACATTTTCTACAAACTTTTCTAAGTTTAATGTCCATGGGCTCTGCGTCAATGCATTTTAACAAATATGATTCTACATTTAACATACTGTGTATACATGACGCAGTCAACCACTATTGATGAACATTCTAGTGCTGTTCGTAAAGACCGTAAACAACATATTGCACAACTTTAAAACAACATATTGCACAACCCATCTCTCCTAACCAAGTCCCTTTGGGGCCTATGGCCTGTACAGCTCTTCCTACTGATCAAGACGATGGATAAAAGGAACGTATTCGATAAAGTCAGACGTTTTCCTGCTGCGTGGCTCACCCAATAGGTGCAGCGTTTCTAAATAAGCACTATCACAGACGTCAGCACTGTGGAGACCCCGCACAGCAAGCTGCCCTTTGCGTGCGAGTGCTGACAGTGAGGCTTTAGCAGCAGGTAACCTTTCCTGTATTCTCCTGAGTCTCTGTCCTCTACATGGGTCAATTATCGGTGAAAGGAATTGAAAGTTGTGTTATCTTCGGGTCATTGTGACCTTTCAGTCATTGTGACCCCCCCAAGTGTTGTGACAACTGTACCTCATACAAAATTAAAGTGAAGCATTTTCTTTTAAACCGTCGGGCTGTCTTACACCCCCCACAGCGCAAATGTTAAAAGAAAATACTTTTTATTTGTTTTTGTATTGGGTAAAATTGTCGCAGCAGAATGATGGGTCGTTGTGAACCTTCGGGTCATTGTGAACCTTCGGGTCATTGTGAACCTTCGGGTCATTGTGACCCTTCAGTCATTGTGACCTCATAAGGCAGCACAAGGGTTAAAGACAGATGGAGAGAGCTTGTATCAGAGACCCGGTCTTGTTGCCATGAGTGGATGATGACGGTTCACTGTGCTGAACCCACGATGAGCCAGCACTGACTCTGTCAGGCGGCCATCTTGATCATGACACAGTTGATATTCTACCCTGACTCACTGCTACAGCACTCTGAGGTGATTTACTGTGTGGAAGTTCATGAAGGTGTAAACAAAGATGGCAGTGTGATTTGTATTGGTGTGCGTGTGTGTCTGTGCGTGTGTGTCTGTGCGTGTGTGTGTGTGCGTATGTATCTGTGCAGAGGTGACAAAAGTACACACATCCTTCACTCAAGTAGAAGTACAGATACTCATGTTTAATACGACTCGGTCAAAGTTGAAATACTCACTCAGTAAAAGGAGAGGAGCGAGAGAGATCATGCCACCAAATACAGATTAAAACTTAACAAGCCTGGCTTGAAAATGTACGAATTAGAAAGTAGCCTACAGATATTTGTGTAAAAAATTAGTGAAAGTAAAAAGTTACCAGAAAATAAATGATAAATCAAAGTACTGATACCTGAAAAGTCTAAAGTATTAGTACTTCCCATCTCTGTCTGTGTGTTTGTCCACTTGTGTGTATTTGTATGTTTAGGTGCCCGTGTGTGTTAGTCCACTTGTGTGTATGTGTATGTGTAGGTGCCCGTGTGTGTGTGTGTGTGTGTGTGTGCCCGTGTGCCCGTGTGTGTTTGTCTAGTAGTAGATTAGTAGGGTTTACGTTGCCATGACAGCCCCTGTAAGTCCCCTGCCTCCGCTCACTTCCTGTCATCCCCTGAGTAACTGCTCAGAGCAATTTCCACGGCCCATGATTTCATTTACACAGGAATTAATACATCAAATTAGCCTTCGTAATTCACACGCGTGCGAGCTTGTTAGCTTGTTAGCTGAATGCTGAATGTGCGTCAAAGCAAAGCGAAATATCCACTTCCTGTTGTCTCGTATATGCAGACCAGCGGTGCAGGTAATTGCACGTTGGAATTCGCCTCACGTCCATAACTTTTATCGATATGTTTTGCATACATGTATCACACAGCAGTATCTGATAGCCGCTCTGATCTGGTACCTGGATCGCTGCATAAATACATGAAACTGCTGACCGCGCTGGAAGACAGGCAGCGCTGTGCAATATCGTATATATTAGCATAGCGTAATATGTGGTAGTACTACTGTGCTGCACTGTAAATATAAGGGTAGCATGGTAGTAGTATCCTGTACTGTCTCAGTAGCCATGGAGATGGTCACCGAGGGACAGACAGAGAGGGTATGGATCGTTTTCCAGGTGTTCGGAACAGAACAGCAGCCAACTTCAAAGCGTGGGATTTCTGTCACGACCTTCATAAGACAGAAGCGAGTAGATAAGAGTGAAGACACCCGTCATGGCGCCCGAGAGCTGCCACTGCAGCCGTTAACATTTCCTAACAGTCTCTCTCTCTACTCATCTGTCTATTCCTCGTCAGGTAACATGTCGTGTGAATGCTAATACTCGCACTCTACGCTACACCGTTGTGTATCTCAAGCAAGAGACAAGAAACTGGGAGGGAGAAAGGGAGAAGGTGAGGGAAGACGGAGAAGCGAGTGTCGAAAACTAGGGAGATCGGCGAAGCAATAGGAGAGAGAGGGAGCAAAGGAGAAGAAGAGAGAGGAGAGAGAGGAGAGGAGAGAGAGAGTAGAGAGAAGAGAGAGAAGAGAAAGAGAGAGAGAGAGGAGAAGAGAGAGACGAGGAGAGAGAGAGAGGGTAGAGAGAGAGAGAGAGAAGAGAAGAGAGAGAGAGCGAGAGAGAGAGAGTAGAGAGAGAGAGCAGAGAGAGAAAGAGAGAGAGAGAGAGAAGAGAGAGAGCGAGAGAAGAGAGAGAGAGAGGGGAGAGAGAGAGAAAGAAAGAGAGAGAGATGAGGAGAGACAGACAGAAAGCAGAGACCCACATAGAGAGAGAGAGATAGCGCAGCGAGGAGACTAGTCTGCAGGGTAGCGCTAGTATCTACTCATCTCTCTTCTCTCTATCTCTAGCAGTATCTATATCTCTCTCGCTCTCTCTCTCTTCTCTCTCTTCTCCCTCTGGAGGGACATAGCTGGGAATCATCTGTCTGTGGAGAACAGCCAGATATCATTCACAGAGGCATATCAAGTGAAACACAGTAGTGTTTGTGAGAGTCTCTGGTGTGAAGCAAAGCCGACGCTGTGTAGAGAGAACGCGTCCTCCAGCGAGAGACTGTCACTGGGGAGGAGCAGAGAGGGATCAGTGCTGGTGTCTTTACTGACAGGGGGTGGTGTGTGTGTGTGTGTGTGTGTGTAAGAGAAAGAAAAGGAGAGAAATTGAAATACTGTAGAAATTCAGAGTGGGAAAGAGAAAAAATGAGATACAGAAAGGAGAGAGAGAAGGAGAGACAGAAAGGCAATAACAGAGAGAGAGGGAGAGCCTGTACGTTCTACAGTCCGCCTCAACAGAACGCTCTTTCCATCGCTCTCTCCATCGCTCTCTCCATCGCTCTCTCCATCTCTCTCTCCATCGCTCTCTCTGCCAGAGAATCTAACGACCAGGACTGGCAAGAGCTGCGAGACCGGACAGCTGGGCTGTAGAACTCTGGGCTGTAGAACTCTGAACAGTAGAACACGGGGCTGTAGAACTCTGAGCAGTAGAACTCTGAGCAGTAGAACTCGGGGCTGTAGAACTCTGAGCTGTAGAACTCGGGGCTGTAGAACTCTGAGCAGTAGAACTCTGAGCAGTAGAACTCTGAGCAGTAGAACTCGGGGCTGTAGAACTCTGGGCTGTAGAACTCGGGGCTGTAGAACTCTGAGCTGTAGAACTCGGGGCTGTAGAACTCTGAGCTGTAGAACTCTGAGCTGTGGAACTCTGAGCAGTAGAACTCGGGGCTGTAGAACTCTGAGCTGTAGAACTCTGAGCAGTAGAACTCTGAGCTGTAGAACTCTGAGCTGTAGAACTCGGGGCTGTAGAACTCTGGGCTGTAGAACTCTGGGCTGTAGAACTCTGAGCTGTAGAACTCTGAACAGTAGAACTCTGAGCTGTGGAACTCTGAGCAGTAGAACTCTGAGCAGTAGAACTCTGAGCTGTAGAACTCTGAGCTGTAGAACTCTGAGCTGTGGAACTCTGAGCAGTAGAACTCGGGGCTGTAGAACTCTGAGCTGTAGAACTCTGAGCAGTAGAACTCTGAGCTGTGGAACTCTGAGCTGTAGAACTCTGAGCTGTAGAACTCTGAGCTGTAGAACTCTGAGCAGTAGAACTCTGAGCAGTAGAACTCGGGGCTGTAGAACACGGGGCTGTAGAACTCTGAGCTGTGGAACTCTGAGCAGTAGAACTCGGGGCTGTAGAACTCTGAGCAGTAGAACTCGGGGCTGTAGAACTCTGGGCTGTAGAACTCGGGGCTGTAGAACTCGGGGCTGTAGAACTCGGGGCTGTAGAACTCGGGGCTGTAGAACTCGGGGCTGTAGAACTCTGAGCAGTAGAACTCTGAGCAGTAGAACTCTGAGCAGTAGAACTCTGAGCTGTAGAACTCTGAGCTGTAGAACTCTGAGCTGTAGAACTCTGAGCAGTAGAACTCGGGGCTGTAGAACTCTGAGCTGTAGAACTCGGGGATGTAGAACTCTGAGCAGTAGAACACGTGGATAACCCTGTCACATGCTGGAGTTTCATTACTTATAGCGAAACACTCCAACACAGTGACCCAGACACACAATCTCTTACACACACTCACACACACACAGCTTTCAGCAATACATACACACACACAGTCACGCAGGTCACCACCAAGGCCTGTCTGACATGCTGTGATGAAGCTCAGATCCCCATTAGGTAAATGAATCGCTGATAGTGCACAGGAACGGAGAGAGAGAGAGAGAGAGAGAGAGTGAGAAGGAGAGGATGGTGCTGATAGTGCACAGGAACGGAGAGAGAGAGAGAGAAGGAGAGAATGGTTGCTGATAGTGCAGAGAGGAATGGAGAGAGAGACAGAGGAGAGGATGGATTGCAGGTCGATAGAGGTGCTGTGTCCATGCTTGCAGCCTGACAGGGTCAATGAAGGGTCACTACTGCTGTGGAGTTTACAGGGCGGGGCTGAGTCTCCGACTCTTCCTCGGCAACAGCCAGACCTACTTTCTCATTGGTCAGACTGTGGGCGAACGGACCAATGAAATACGCCGTAAAGGAATCACCTTGCTTCTCACGGTGAGTTTACCTTGGACATGATATGAAGCTTGACCAGAGTGGCTCATGATTTATACCCTCAAGTCAAGAAGCGCCTGAGATGAATGTTCCGTCATGAGACTTTAATGACCTCCTGCTGAGTGTTTAAGTGAGTGTGTGTCCACCTTCCTCAGGGGTAAGGAGAGAGGGCCACACGCTCTCTCACACGCACGCTCACACTCTCTCACACACACACTCTATCACACGCACGCTCACACGCTCTCACACACACACTCTCTCACACGCACGCTCACACTCACACGCACACACACACACACTCACACTCTCTCACACACACACACTCACACACACACACACACACACTCTCACACACGCACGCTCACACTCACACGCACGCACGCTCACACTCCCTCACACACACTCTCTCACACACACGCACGCACGCAAGCTCACACCACACACGCACCACACACACGCTCACACTCTCTCACACGCACGCTCACACTCGCACACTCACACACGCACACTCACCACCTCACACACACACACACACACACACACACACTCTCTCACACACACACACGCACCCACGCACGCACGCTCACACTCTCTCTCACCACACACACCACACATGCTAATTCCAAAGAGAAACTGTAGCTGTTGTGTTGCCATAGTTGCAGTCTCTGTGAGCGTGTGTGTGTAGGAAGTCTGGTCTGTCTGTCCTTTGGAAGGCTCGGAGTGCGTAACCCTGGAAACCCCAAATACCCCAAATACCCCAACATCTCACATAACTCCCAGTGTCTGCAAGCGTGAGTGTGTGAGAGTGTGAGAGTGTGAGAGTGTGTGAGTGTGTGAGTGTGTGAGTGTGTGAGTGTGTGAGTGTGTGAGTGTGTGAGTGTGTGAGTGTGTGAGTGTGTGAGTGTGTGAGTGTGTGAGTGTGTGAGTGTGTGAGTGTGTGAGTGTGTGAGTGTGTGAGTGTGTGAGTGTGTGAGTGAGTGAGTGAGTGTGAGTGTGTGTGTATCAGATTATGCAAGAGCCAGCACTTTGTGAACCCCCGTCCAGGCTAAGTAATGGGAGGACACATTAAGGTAGACGTACAGTTTAATATGAAACATTATTAATAATTCGGGTGGGTCGTCCCGTCTCAAACCGTCACATCCTCCTGCTGAGGAGCTGAAGGAGTCACGACCCCAGACTGAGAGGGTTCTCTGTTCCACCAGGCTGCAGAACCCAGACTGAGAGGGTTCTCTGTTCCACCAGGCTGCAGAACCCAGGCTGAGAGGGTTCTCTGTTCCACCAGGCTGCAGAACCCAGACTGAGAGGGTTCTCTGTTCCACCAGGCTGCAGAACCCAGACTGAGAGGGTTCTCTGTTCCACCAGGCTGCAGAACCCAGACTGAGAGGGTTCTCTGTTCCACCAGGCTGCAGAACCCAGACTGAGAGGGTTCTCTGTTCCATCAGGCTGCAGGTAGAGAACCCAGACTGAGAGGGTTCTCTGTTCCACCAGGCTGCAGAACCCAGACTGAGAGGGTTCTCTGTTCCACCAGGCTGCAGAACCCAGGCTGAGAGGGTTCTCTGTTCCACCAGGCTGCAGAACCCAGGCTGAGAGGGTTCTCTGTTCCACCAGGCTGCAGAACCCAGGCTGAGAGGGTTCTCTGTTCCACCAGGCTGCAGAACCCAGGCTGAGAGGGTTCTCTGTTCCACCAGGCTGCTGAACCCAGGCTGAGAGGGTTCTCTGTTCCACCAGGCTGCAGAACCCAGACTGAGAGGGTTCTCTGTTCCACAGGCTGCAAAACCCAGACTGAGAGGGTTCTCTGTTCCACCAGGCTGCAGAACCCAGACTGAGAGGGTTCTCTGTTCCACCAGGCTGCAGAACCCAGACTGAGAGGGTTCTCTGTTCCACCAGGCTGCAGAACCCAGACTGAGAGGGTTCTCTGTTCCACCAGGCTGCAGAACCCAGACTGAGAGGGTTCTCTGTTCCATCAGGCTGCAGAACCCAGACTGAGAGGGTTCTCTGTTCCACCAGGCTGCAGAACCCAGGCTGAGAGGGTTCTCTGTTCCATCAGGCTGCAGAACCCAGACTGAGAGGGTTCTCTGTTCCACCAGGCTGCAGAACCCAGGCTGAGAGGGTTCTCTGTTCCACCAGGCTGCAGAACCCAGACTGAGAGGGTTCTCTGTTCCACCAGGCTGCAGAACCCAGACTGAGAGGGTTCTCTGTTCCACCAGGCTGCAGAACCCAGGCTGAGAGGGTTCTCTGTTCCACCAGGCTGCAGAACCCAGACTGAGGGGGTTCTCTGTTCCACCAGGCTGCAGAACCCAGACTGAGAGGGTTCTCTGTTCCACCAGGCTGCAGAACCCAGACTGAGAGGGTTCTCTGTTCCACCAGGCTGCAGAACCCAGACTGAGAGGGTTCTCTGTTCCACCAGGCTGCAGAACCCAGACTGAGAGGGTTCTCTGTTCCACCAGGCTGCAGGTACAGAACCCAGACTGAGAGGGTTCTCTGTTCCACCAGGCTGCAGAACCCAGACTGAGAGGGTTCTCTGTTCCATCAGGCTGCAGAACCCAGACTGAGAGGGTTCTCTGTTCCACCAGGCTGCAGAACCCAGACTGAGAGGGTTCTCTGTTCCATCAGGCTGCAGAACCCAGACTGAGAGGGTTCTCTGTTCCATCAGGCTGCAGGTACAGAACCCAGACTGAGAGGGTTCTCTGTTCCATCAGGCTGCAGAACCCAGACTGAGAGGGTTCTCTGTTCCATCAGGCTGCAGGTACAGAACCCAGACTGAGAGGGTTCTCTGTTCCATCAGGCTTCAGGTTCAGAACCCAGACTGAGAGGGTTCTCTGTTCCATCAGGCTGCAGGTAGAGAACCCAGACTGAGAGGGTTCTTTGTTCCATCAGGCTGCAGGTACAGAACCCAGACTGAGAGGGTTCTCTGTTCCATCAGGCTGCAGGGCAGGTAGAGAACCCAGACTGAGAGGGTTCTCTGTTCCATCAGGCTTCAGGTTCAGAACCCAGACTGAGAGGGTTCTCTGTTCCATCAGGCTGCAGGTACAGAACCCAGACTGAGAAGGTTCTTTGTTCCATCAGGCTGCAGGTAGAGAACCCAGACTGAGAGGGTTCTCTGTTCCACCAGGCTGCAGGTATAGAACCCAGACTGAGAGCGTTCTCTGTTCCACCAGGCTGCAGGTACAGAACCCAGACTGAGAGGGTTCTCTGCATCTATCTCTCTACTTTCTCTCTCCCTCTCCCCCCTCTCGCTCTGTCTCTCACACACACACACACACACACACACACACATGCACACACACACACACATACAAGGAAGAGGAAGAGTAAGAGAGTGAAGAAGAGGAAGAGAGTGAGGAATAGGCAGCTCGAACACATACACACACACACACACATACACACACACACACACACACACACACACACACACAGTGCACACTCTCCCCAGAGCTCCTGCTGAGTCTTCCATCATAACTAGATGTGGACTGTCACGTGGCTGTGACCAGTCACTGACCCCAGGCGACCTATCGATCGTCTGGCTGCATGTCTCAGCTCCCCGTGGCTAGAAACTCTTCTCCCAATGCAAACGTTTCAGTCTTTATGAATGATTATCACAGCAGGTTGGTGGATGAATGAGCAGTTTACATTCAATGTTAGAGAAAGACACACACTCACACAAACATACTGTATTACATACACACTCACACACACATACATAGTACATACTCACACACAATACTGCATGTGATGAAGTGTGTCCCTTGCAGAGGTGATGATGGGAGCACCAGGGGACGTGACCTTCACATGTGACAAAACGACCTTGTCACAGATGAAAACACGACACATGCTGAGCTTGGGAACCTCAACCTCAGAACGGAGCGCACCCCAGAGAGAGAGAGAAAAAGAGCAAAAAGAAAGACAAAAGACGCGATAAAGACAGACAGAAAGAGAAAGAAGAAGAAATGAAGAAAAGCAGATAGAGAAGAAAGAAGAAGAGAGGAGAAGAAGAAGCGAAGAAGAGAAGAAGAGAATAGAACGAGAAGACGAGAATCTATCCTAAGACTAGAGCAGATAGCGAGAAGAAGCGAGAAGAAGATATGAAGACTCAGATCAGATCCGCGGATACGAGTATAATAATGATAAGAATCTGGGTATAGAATGCTATGTCTCATACTCTACTAGTGCATCTTCATACTCCTATCTATGCATCTCATCTCTATCGTCTATGATCACTTCTGATCCTTTCTATCTCTCTCTTCTCCTCCTCCTATCCTCCCTCAGTAGAAAGGAAGCTCATTCTGAACTATTGTTCTCAATGTAGTAATTATGACAAAGTTAAGCGGGTCGTTTGTGTAAAGCGTCTATGTTTCACTCAGTACTTGACTGAGTGACAGACAACATGTTGTTATATCTGTTCCACCTGTGTGTGTGTTGTGTGTGTGGTGTGTGTGTGTGTGTGTGTGTGTGTGTGTGGTGTGTGTGCGTGGTGTGGTGTGTGTGGGGTGTGTGTGTGAACACCCTGCAGCCCCATGTGGACACACCCTGGCAGAGAGGGGCCGATGGGTGTGTGTTTGCGTGTGTCTCGTGTGTGTGTTTATGTTAATGAGTCTGCGTTTAGCTTATGAACATGATGCTTATGAACATGATGCTTATGAACATGATGCTTATGAACCTGATGCTTATGAACATGATGCTTATGAACATGATGCTTATGAACATGATGCACATGAACATGATGCTTATGAACATGATGCTTATGAACATGATGCTTATGAACCTGATGCTTTTATGAACATGATGCTTATGAACATGAGCTTATTAACATGATGCTTATGAACATGATGCTTATGAACATGATGCTTATGAACATGATGCTTATGAACATGATGCTTATGAACATGATGCTTATGAACATGATGCTTATGAACATGATGCTTATTAACATGATGCTTATGAACATGATGCTTATGAACATGATGCTTATGAACATGATGCTTATGAACATGATGCTTATGAACCTGATGCTTATGAACATGATGCTTATGAACATGATGCTTATGAACATGATGAACATGATGCTTATGAACATGATGAACATGATGCTTATGAACATGATGCTTATGAACATGATGCTTATGAACATGATGCTTATGAACCTGATGCTTATGAACATGATGCTTATGAACATGAGGCTTATGAACATGATGAACATGATGCTTATGAACATGATGCTTATGAACATGATGCTTATGAACATGATGCTTATAACATGATGCTTTGAACATGATGCTTATGAACCTGATGCTTATGAACATAATGCTTATGAACATGATCTTCACAGACTTTTAAATCATTCCGAGACCTTAGTGTGTTTTACTAAATGGATGTTAGAAAGTGTCAGATAGAAGCTGTGAGGAAGGAGGGTCAGATAGAAGCTGTGGGCAGGGAGGGGTCAGATAGAAGCTGTGAGGAGGGAGGGCAGA
>CAEFZP010000427.1:47500-50699 GCA_903064625.1 Mallotus villosus | reverse complement strand
GTCCAGCTCTCCAGTAAGACGGAGGGACCACTGTAATATTAGTTATGCAGTGAGGTGTAAAGGAGAGGCCTCCACGGACCCGAGATCACAACAGGCTGAGCTGTCTGGCTGCTGTCCAGAGACGGAGCCTGGGGCCTGGGCACAAGCAGCCTGTCATACCCTGATCCCTGGGTGATTGATCCAAACTAGATAGCTATCATTACCATTCAACCTCATCCCCTGGCTCCTTCGCAGGCTAATTTTACCCTGCATTTACATGCTCCTGTGGACTAATTAATCTATCTCTCTTCCTTATCTGCGTCTTTCGTTCTCTCTCTCTTCCTCTCTCAAGTCATTGGCATGACAGATAATGCGGAACATTTTGGCACCTTATTATGTATGAAATGTGGGTTCTAATGTATTCCACTCTGCTGCACATCTCCAGAGCTGTGGATGTAATGAGAACAACATCAACCAGCTCAAGCTGTACTGTGGTGAGCTTTCCTCTCTCTACCCCTCCACTCTATGTTCCCTCTCCCTCTCTCTCCTCTCTCTCTCTCTCTCTCCTCTCTCTCTCTCCCTCTCTCTATCTCCCTCCTCTCCATCCTCCCTCCTCCTCCATCTCCCTCTCCCTCTCCCAGCTAGTCTCTCTCTCCCCTCCTCCTATCTCTCCCCCTCTCCCTCGTCCCTCCTCCGTCTCTCCCTCTCCCTCCCTCCCCCTCTCTCTCTCCCCCTCACATCCTCTCTCTCACTCACCTCTCCTCTCTCGCTCTCCCCCTCTCGTCACTCGCTCCCCTCTCTCTCGCTCCTCTCTCTCCCCTCTCTCTCTCCTCTCGATCTCCTCCTCATCTACTCTCCTCTCTCCCTCTCGCTCACCCTCTCCTCTCTCTCTCCTCTCTCTCCCTCTCCGCTCCCCCCTCTCTCTCCCCTCGTCTCTCTCTCGCTCCCCGTCTCTCTCTCCTCCTCAGGTCTGTGGCTGTTGACCTGTTCCCCCACACACTCTGCGTTGGGAACCTCTGCATTGTAGTTCTGTCCCACTTGGCTTAATTTACACTGGGAAAATAATTAGAATCTCACTTTTGCAAAGACTGGAGTGAACATGTAAACACTGAGTCCCTGCAGGCAGGTGCTTTATCACTGTGACAGCTGCATCTGAACATGCCTGGGTGGCACACAGACACCGCATGTATGTGTCAGCTGCACAGGAGAGCCCACACACTGGGGCTAGGCTGGGGCTAGGCTGGGCTAGGCTGGGGCTAGCTGTTAAGCTAGGCTAGACTGGGGCTGGGCTGGGCTAGACTGCTGGGGATAGAAAGTGATGTGTGGGTGTGTATTCCCAGCAGCCTGGCCTGTCCTGAGAGCAGAGCAGCAGGAAGGTTCTGCCCACTCTTCCTGCTGGCAGCACCAGCTTCCATCCTGCCTTGCTGAATCCATCCCTTCTGTCTTAACAATATCCCCCAAACGAATGATTAAACACTGTTAATAAAGATATGTTGCACATTGCTAATAAAGATGTTCTGTACAGTTAAATAACTGTACAGCATGGCTGGTTCCTTTGTCCACACATCAAAATCCACACTCACACAAAGGCACAGACAGACACACACTCACACAAAGGCACAGACTCTCAGAGACACGCATGCGTGCCTTTAGACCCTGGGGCACATGAGGCTAGTGGAGGAGGAGGAGGAGAGGGGGGGAGAGAGAGAGAGGGGGGGGGGAGAGAGGGAGAGAGAGAGAGAGGGGGGGGAGGAAGAGAGGGAGAGAGAGAGGATGTATATTTATGTGTATGTACACATGTATAAATATAATGAATGATTATATATATGGACGTTTTTTTGATTTGGCAATAATTGAAACATCTCATGCCAATAACACAGAGGGTCAGAGCAGAGAAAGAGAGAGAGTTAGAGAGAGAGGAAGAGAGAGAGGACTGAGAGGAAGAGAGAGAAGGAAGAGAGAGAGACAGAGAGGAAGAGAGAGAGACAGAGAGGCAGAGAGAGAGACAGAGAGGAAGAGAGAGGACAGAGAGGAAGAGAGAGAGGACAGAGAGGAGAGAGAGTGCAGAGTCTCTCTGAGTGGTGACCACCCCGCCCCGCTGCCCCCCCCAGGTCTGGCAGGAGCTCAAGGCGTGTTTGTGTGCTGTGAGGATGGTCCAGCGCATGTGAGGATGGTCCAGCGCACGCATGCATGCCCAGCCAGCTCCTGCCATCAGGATGGAAATAGATCCTCTATTATTGTAAACTGCTTCAATAAGGGTCTGGTCTGCTCATGTAAACTGGAGCAGCTTTTAAATGCCGCAGCAGCTTCCGACGTGGGGTGCAGATCTGGCTCCTGCCCCGCTCCCTGTCCGCCCCAACGCTCCAGAGGAGGGAGCAGGGAGATGTGACACTAGCAGGGGACAGCAGGCTTCCAGCTAACCCTAACCGCTTCAACTAGCCTCCCTCGTTCTGCTGCGAGTGTTCAGAGCTTCTAGAGATCCACAGCAGAGTAATCCTCGTCACCGTATGATAATGACCCGCGCCCAAACTGCTTTGATTTAAACGGGGACTTCGAGAAAAGATAAACAAGCAACAATGAATATTTAGACTCTGAATAAATTGAACGACTTTAAAAAGATTTTCTGTCGAGATAGTATCTGTGACTGCGGGAGATAATCCAGTAAAATAAGATATGCATAATTCACTGTTGCTAATCTCCTTTTCTCCTGGTGGAAATAAAGCCAGCTAGCATCCCACGGTAAACATGTGAGATGTTGGAGCTGCTGCAGGCTCCTGTACGCTCAGGAACACCTCCACATCTGCAGAGCCCGCTCACCACTCTGTTAAACACTCTGGTATAGATTCAGGTAAATACTGTATTAAATACCAAGTTAAATACAGTTAACAACTGTGTTAAATACGCTTAACAACTGTGTTAAATACTGTTAAATACTGTGCTAAACACTGCTGAATAGTGCATGAAATACTGTGTTAAATCTTCTACTCCAGAATGGTTGTAGAGGGCTGGTGTAGCTCAGTGGTTAGAGCACTTGCCTGCTGATCAGGTTTGATATCCCCTGGGTGCATGGCTTGAAAGAAAGAGAAGGTTATAGGAGGCAGATGTAAATAATAATAACACTATTACACAACTAACGACACTTTCCTCCACAGCGATGCCCAGTACAGGGAGGAGAGACCTGAGCCCGCTACGTCTGAGCCCCGCTACGTCTGGATGTACA
>CAEFZP010000427.1:0-42500 GCA_903064625.1 Mallotus villosus | reverse complement strand
TAAAGCTGGAGACTGATTCCCTCTCTTCTTCAACATGCATCCAGGTTACATTACAGCCAATGCATGTTGTACAGCAGCCAGTTGGTTCAACAGGCTGCCCCTTAAGGTGTCACAACTTAGCAGTCATATTAAGAGCTTCCAGCGAAATAACTGATCACATGGCCTAGTGGAATGCGAAGTGTAATATAAACTTAATTGCTAGGAAAGTAAAATTAGATTGTGTTTTATGACCGTCTTGTGAAAATTACAAGTTTGATAATAATAGGCCATTTGCAGATTGGTTATTGAATGTAGATTCTTCTTTTATTGTTTCAGCGCTTGAGGGAAACGTCATCTTCAGCAGTAAGAACTGGTTCCAACATTAGAAGGAAACCTTGAGAAGTGTTTTCACTTCCGCTGTCATTATCTGCCTCTTTCTTTCACTTTGCTTTTACTGTTAACTAGGTTCTACAAGTGAACATTCAAACAAGCACTTAACATAATGACAGTCGAGTTGCATGAAGCAGATGTTTAACATGTCATGGCTGCTTATATTCACCACAGGTCGTCTGCTGTGTTACTGTGGGCCTTCTGCTACTGGCTGAGGTGAAGTTAGTGGGGATAGAAGTTAGTGTTAGTATTCAGGAGGTTAGTGTTAGTATTCAGGAGGTTAGTGTTAGTATTCAGGAGGTTAGTGTTAGTATTCAGGAGAAGTTAGTGTTAGTATTCAGGAGGTTAGTGTTAGTATTCAGGAGGTTAGTGTTAGTATTCAGGAAGTTAGTGTTAGTATTCAGGAGGTTAGTGTTAGTATTCAGGAAGTTAGTGTTAGTATTCAGGAGAAGTTAGTGTTAGTATTCAGGAGAGGTTAGTGTTAGTATTCAGGAGGTTAGTGTTAGTATTCAGGAGGTTAGTGTTAGTATTCAGGAGGTTAGTGTTAGTATTCAGGAGGTTAGTGTTAGTATTCAGGAAGTTAGTGTTAGTATTCAGGAGGTTAGTGTTAGTATTCAGGAGGTTAGTGTTAGTATTCAGGAGAAGTTAGTGTTAGTATTCAGGAGGTTAGTGTTAGTATTCAGGAGGTTAGTGTTAGTATTCAGGAGAAGTTAGTGTTAGTATTCAGGAGGTTAGTGTTAGTATTCAGGAGGTTAGTGTTAGTATTCAGGAGAAGTTAGTGTTAGTATTCAGGAGAAGTTAGTGTTAGTATTCAGGAGAAGTTAGTGTTAGTATTCAGGAGGTTAGTGTTAGTATTCAGGAGGTTAGTGTTAGTATTCAGGAGAAGTTAGTGTTAGTATTCAGGAAGTTAGTGTTAGTATTCAGGAGAAGTTAGTGTTAGTATTCAGGAAGTTAGTGTTAGTATTCAGGAGGTTAGTGTTAGTATTCAGGAGGTTAGTGTTAGTATTCAGGAGGTTAGTGTTAGTATTCAGGAGGTTAGTGTTAGTATTCAGGAGGTTAGTGTTAGTATTCAGGAGGTTAGTGTTAGTATTCAGGAGGTTAGTGTTAGTATTCAGGAGGTTAGTGTTAGTATTCAGGAGAAGTTAGTGTTAGTATTCAGGAGAAGTTAGTGTTAGTATTCAGGAGGTTAGTGTTAGTATTCAGGAGAAGTTAGTGTTAGTATTCAGGAGGTTAGTGTTAGTATTCAGGAGAAGTTAGTGTTAGTATTCAGGAGAAGTTAGTGTTAGTATTCAGGAGAAGTTAGTGTTAGTATTCAGGAGGTTAGTGTTAGTATTCAGGAGAAGTTAGTGTTAGTATTCAGGAGAAGTTAGTGTTAGTATTCAGGAGAAGTTAGTGTTAGTATTCAGGAGGTTAGTGTTAGTATTCAGGAGGTTAGTGTTAGTATTCAGGAGAAGTTAGTGTTAGTATTCAGGAAGTTAGTGTTAGTATTCAGGAGAAGTTAGTGTTAGTATTCAGGAAGTTAGTGTTAGTATTCAGGAGGTTAGTGTTAGTATTCAGGAGGTTAGTGTTAGTATTCAGGAGGTTAGTGTTAGTATTCAGGAGGTTAGTGTTAGTATTCAGGAGGTTAGTGTTAGTATTCAGGAGAAGTTAGTGTTAGTATTCAGGAGGTTAGTGTTAGTATTCAGGAGGTTAGTGTTAGTATTCAGGAGAAGTTAGTGTTAGTATTCAGGAGAAGTTAGTGTTAGTATTCAGGAGGTTAGTGTTAGTATTCAGGAGGTTAGTGTTAGTATTCAGGAGGTTAGTGTTAGTATTCAGGAGGTTAGTGTTAGTATTCAGGAGGTTAGTGTTAGTATTCAGGAGGTTAGTGTTAGTATTCAGGAGGTTAGTGTTAGTATTCAGGAGAAGTTAGTGTTAGTATTCAGGAGAAGTTAGTGTTAGTATTCAGGAGGTTAGTGTTAGTATTCAGGAGAAGTTAGTGTTAGTATTCAGGAGGTTAGTGTTAGTATTCAGGAGGTTAGTGTTAGTATTCAGGAGAAGTTAGTGTTAGTATTCAGGAGAAGTTAGTGTTAGTATTCAGGAGAAGTTAGTGTTAGTATTCAGGAGAAGTTAGTGTTAGTATTCAGGAGGTTAGTGTTAGTATTCAGGAGAGGTTAGTGTTAGTATTCAGGAGAAGTTAGTGTTAGTATTCAGGAGGTTAGTGTTAGTATTCAGGAGGTTAGTGTTAGTATTCAGGAGAGGTTAGTGTTAGTATTCAGGAGAAGTTAGTGTTAGTATTCAGGAGGTTAGTGTTAGTATTCAGGAGGTTAGTGTTAGTATTCAGGAGGTTAGTGTTAGTATTCAGGAGGTTAGTGTTAGTATTCAGGAAGTTAGTGTTAGTATTCAGGAGTTAGTGTTAGTATTCAGGAAGTTAGTGTTAGTATTCAGGAGGTTAGTGTTAGTATTCAGGAGGTTAGTGTTAGTATTCAGGAGGTTAGTGTTAGTATTCAGGAGAAGTTAGTGTTAGTATTCAGGAGGTTAGTGTTAGTATTCAGGAGGTTAGTGTTAGTATTCAGGAAGTTAGTGTTAGTATTCAGGAGGTTAGTGTTAGTATTCAGGAGGTTAGTGTTAGTATTCAGGAGGTTAGTGTTAGTATTCAGGAGGTTAGTGTTAGTATTCAGGAGAAGTTAGTGTTAGTATTCAGGAGAAGTTAGTGTTAGTATTCAGGAGAAGTTAGTGTTAGTATTCAGGAGGTTAGTGTTAGTATTCAGGAGGTTAGTGTTAGTATTCAGGAGAAGTTAGTGTTAGTATTCAGGAGGTTAGTGTTAGTATTCAGGAAGTTAGTGTTAGTATTCAGGAGGTTAGTGTTAGTATTCAGGAGAAGTTAGTGTTAGTATTCAGGAGGTTAGTGTTAGTATTCAGGAGAAGTTAGTGTTAGTATTCAGGAGAAGTTAGTGTTAGTATTCAGGAAGTTAGTGTTAGTATTCAGGAGGTTAGTGTCAGTATTCAGGAGAGCATGTGACAGCAAGGATGTCAGCTCAGTCTGCCCCAAACCCTGACCCTCATCCCAACCCTCACCCCAACCCCCAAACCCTGGGAGGAGCCTCTTCCTCTAACCCCGCCCCCTCCTCTTCCTCTAACCCCGCCCCCTCCTCTTCCTCTAACCCCGCCCCCTCCTCTTCCTCTAACCCCGCCCCCTCCTCTTCCTCTAACCCCGCCCCCTCCTCTTCCTCTAACCCCGCCCCCTCCTCTTCCTCCTCCCCGCCCCTTCCCCTTATCCTGGGAGGATAACAAACGCTTCGCGGCCCATTGTTATTAAAATGATGCCCTCCCCTCTGATATTAATTGGGCTGTAATAAGGAATGCGTTAGCTTCATTATTTAATTGCAAGGGCATATTTCCAATACAGTTTCTGAAATGCATTTTTAATGAAAAACACTACATCCCGACCTAATCATATCAACCTTATTCTATCTAATTAAGGATGCAAAAAATCATTAGAGTTGCAAAATATTAGTTTCAGCTCTGTCTGGCTCCTTGCATGGAGGTTTTGTCCTGTCTATGATAAATAGTTAATGAGGTAAAAATGACAAAAATTTGCATGTAGGCAAATTAGTTTAATAGGACATGTCTTTGCTGAGCTAGGAAAGTGACCCTTTTTTGCAGGGAGAAATTGCTACAATAATTATGAAATAATGGCAAGCCCCATCTTATTTCTATGAATTATTGCCTGCCTGAATAATGTAAAAATCATAAAATGCAATAACCCTCAGTTCCATCACGCCGGCAAACTTGTTTAATGTGTTAGCATTTTATCCGCTTAATAAAGCCAAATCAGGGACAATATGAAGTATGCTAATTGTAGCAGTGAGAGGAGACTAATGTACGGGTGATTTACTAACTACGGAACCATCAGCTGAATGGAGCAGCGTCTTAATCACAAACTTTGAGGGGATCATTTCTCTCAGTGACTGCAGAAGCAGAGGTTCAGTCAACAGGAAACCAGCAGAGGTTCAGTCAACAGGAAACCAGCAGAGGTTCAGTCAACAGGAAACCAGCAGAGGTTCAGTCAACAGGAAACCAGCAGAGGTTCAGTCAACAGGAAACCAGCAGAGGTTCAGTCAACAGGAAACCAGCAGAGGTTCAGTCAACAGGAAACCAGCAGAGGTTCAGTCAACAGGAAACCAGCAGAGGTTCAGTCAACAGGAAACCAGCAGAGGTTCAGTAAACAGGAAACCAGCAGAGGTTCAGTCAACAGGAAACCAGCAGAGGTTCAGTAAACAGGAAACCAGCAGAGGTTCAGTCAACAGGAAACCAGCAGAGGTTCAGTCAACAGGAAACCAGCAGAGGTTCAGTCAACAGGAAACCAGCAAAGGTTCAGTCAACAGGAAACCAGCAGAGGTTCAGTAAACAGGAAACCAGCAGAGGTTCAGTCAACAGGAAACCAGCAGAGGTTCAGTCAACAGGAAACCAGCAGAGGTTCAGTCAACAGGAAACCAGCAGAGGTTCAGTCAACAGGAAACCAGCAGAGGTTCAGTCAACAGGAAACCAGCAGAGGTTCAGTCAACAGGAAACCAGCAGAGGTTCAGTAAACAGAAACACCTTTCCGTCTCCCCAACACAGTC
Organism: Mallotus villosus; assembly: GCA_903064625.1. Classification (NCBI taxonomy): domain Eukaryota; kingdom Metazoa; phylum Chordata; class Actinopteri; order Osmeriformes; family Salangidae; genus Mallotus; species Mallotus villosus. Next base: position 37,530 of record CAEFZP010000427.1, on the reverse strand, counting down.
TCCCCAACACAGTCTCCCCAACACAGTCTCCCCAACACAGTCTCCCCAACACAGTCTCCCCAACACAGTCTCCCCAACAGGTTCATTCTCTCATTAAATCCCATCGTCTCTGACAAACATCCGTGGTCCAGTTCTCTGCAAGAGACTCGCTGATTCATCAAGACAACCCTGTATGAAAAATGTTGATGTGGTTGAATCACCATGATTAGCTTCCAGGGTTCATCTCAGAGTCACAGTGTTGAGCCTCGGCATTATTACATGTGAAACCCACATTCCGTATAATTTGACATTTGGTCTCAACGCGTCTTCAAATATAATTAAAATGTACCTAATCAATGTGATTAACCAAAACACAGTTGAACTGAATGTGCCAGCGATTGCTTGCTTTGATCGAGTTTGGACAGATTGTATATATCTTGGCAGCACATCGATGACTAGGTAAGTCTAATAGGGTTAGGGTTAGCTAATAGGTTGATTTGTGGTTTCATCGTGTGGGACCATGAATATCATTTGCTTAGACAAAGACTAAGAAGCGCTAGACTTGAGTGTGTGAGCTGGGGGAGAGGAAGAGCAGTGAGTGACCAGGAACAGCAGTGCTGCAGAACTCTTTAAAGGGGGCTGATCACTGGGTTTTATTTCCTTATCTCAACAAGTCACATTTTCAATCACTATGCATAGTGTAAGTCGCTCTGGATAAGAGCGTCTGCTAAATTACTAAATGCATAGATTGAGCGTCTCACGGTGCGCGGTGCGAGGGCAGTGCGAGGGTGGTGCACGGGGCGAGGGTGGTGCGAGGGTGGTGCACGGGGCGAGGGTGGTGCGAGGGTGGTGCACGGGGCGAGGGTGGTGCGAGGGTGGTGCACGGGGCGAGGGTGGTGCACGTGACTGCAGTCACCTGTCAGGAACATGACAGCTTCCCTACTATTGGAATCATGTCATGGAGATCATTCATTTATGCAAACTGAACTTCCTAACCCCCAACCTTCTGACATCAAGTTCTCGATGCCGAGTTCATATTCTAACAGGATGCAGAGTGATGTGTGCCACCGTGTGTGTGTGTGTGTGTGTGTGTGTGTGTGTGTGTGTGTGTGTGTGTGTGTGTGTGTGTGTGTTGATTGAGTAGTCTTACTCTAATGAAATATCTTTGGAAATTGGTTTCCACTGCCTAATCAGCAGCCTCTAGCTGAGTGTTGGTAATTATCTTGTACTAATTAGAATGAAGCTAAAGACCTTTGAGATGAATTCTTGGCTTTCTGAAATGTAAGTAAGGAAAATGTAACGATACAAAGTAAGGTTATGCTATATCTTGTCTAATACTTAAAATCTGTGTTAAAGAAGCCAAATGATGTCCAGTCATGACCAGCACCATGATGACCTCCCTCTTAAGAAGGTTCTAGTCTCACCTTGCGTCTCTCTCCGTTAGAGCCTCTCCACTGCTCCGCCTTCTTGACGATGTAGCTCAGCTCCTGATTGGATAGCTCCAGGTCATGTGGCAGAAAGTAGGTTCCTTCCTTGGCGGTGAGGCGTTGGAACAGGTCCAGCATGCGCCCATCGTTGTGGAGCCTAAGAGAGGTTAGGGGAGGGGGTCAGCCATGATGCATCACAGTGAGCTCTGTAAAGGTTAAAGGTGACATGTGTCTGAAACAGGGGACGACATGTCTACTGAGCTCATGCCAGCGTTCATGAGAGTACAGATTCAGAGCTTAGCTTGGTCACCAGAGTCCAGTCAGTCCAGGAGCATGTCAGCTCCCTCCTGCCCAGAGTCCAGTTAGTTCAAGAGCATCACACACACATACAGCTGCACAGGACCGCCTGCGTTCCTGCTTCCATCCAGCAACCAGGGAAGGACCCAGATGGGGTTAGGGTTAGGCTGCTAACCTGGCCTGTGAGTGGGAGTCTGTTTGTTAGGCCCCGGCTGGGTGTGTGTGTGTTAGGCCCGGGCTGGGTGTGTGTGTGTTAGGCCCGGGCTGGGTGTGTGTGTGTTAGGCCCGGGCTGGGTGTGTGTGTGTTAGGCCCGGGCTGGGTGTGTGTGTTAGGCCCGGGCTGGGTGTGTGTGTTAGGCCCGGGCTGGGTGTGTGTGTGTTAGGCCCGGGCTGGGTGTGTGTGTGTTAGGCCCGGGCTGGGTGTGTGTGTGTTAGGCCCCGGGCTGGGTGTGTGTGTGTTAGGCCCGGGCTGGGTGTGTGTGTTAGGCCCGGGCTGGGTGTGTGTGTTAGGCCCGGCTGGGTGTGTGTGTGTTAGGCCCGGCTGGGTGTGTGTGTGTTAGGCCCGGGCTGGGTGTGTGTGTGTTAGGCCCGGGCTGGGTGTGTGTGTGTGTTAGGCCCGGGCTGGGTGTGTGTGTGTGTTAGGCCCGGCTGGGTGTGTGTGTGTTAGGCCCGGCTGGGTGTGTGTGTGTTAGGCCCCGGCTGGGTGTGTGTGTGTTAGGCCCCGGCTGGGTGTGTGTGTGTTAGGCCCGGGCTGGGTGTGTGTGTGTTAGGCCCGGGCTGGGTGTGTGTGTGTTAGGCCCGGGCTGGGTGTGTGTGTGTTAGGCCCGGGCTGGGTGTGTGTGTGTTAGGCCCGGGCTGGGTGTGTGTGTGTGTGTTAGGCCCGGGCTGGGTGTGTGTGTGTGTTAGGCCCGGGCTGGGTGTGTGTGTGTGTTAGGCCCGGGCTGGGTGTGTGTGTGTTAGGCCCGGGCTGGGTGTGTGTGTGGGTGGAACAAACACACACACCTCGGGATGTTCTTCAAACATGGCACAGAGGGAGCCTGTTGATTGAGAATGCGTCTGGAGAGGTGGGTGTGAGTCACATGGCTACAGCAGCACGGGTATTGATCCCAGTCTCCAAGTGATCGTACATCACACGGTGGAGGGCTTTCTTCCACAGCAAAGCTGTAAACAAACATCTTGGCCAGTCATCAGAAGCAGCTAACCCCTGACCCCTCCCTGAGAGCTCCCTCTCAGCGTGAGGCTAATCATACCTCAAATCAAACTAACATCAAGGAGCTGTGAAGCATGACGTTGTGTGAAGCTGTGAACCCAACATCACTCTGCAGCTCTCCTGAGACCCTTCCACACTACCACTCACTAGTTCCCTGACCTCAGACATGAGAATAGCTTGCATTCTTCATCAAACACCAGCTTTTCATTCATTTATGTACTCTCTTAGTGGAATCCATCGTTGTGTAGTACAGTCCTGAAACACCATCTTCTGGCGGGGAAACACCTGAACAGAAACACTCTTTAAGAATCCTCCTCAGAGACCATCCTCAGACCATCAGACTGGTCTGTGATGTGGATCCTCCTCAGACTGGTCTGTGATGTGGATGCAGCTACCACAAATCCATTTTACATGGAAGAAATGTGCTGATCTTTCTTCCAGAGTAACTGTGTTTGTGGGTGTTGAGAGGTAAGATTCTCCTGACCAGCTTGCTCATGCACAGTCTGAAGTGTCTCAGCCGCAGTCTGGTCTCCAGAACCTGCAGTCTGGTCTCCAGAACCTGCAGTCTGGTCTCCAGAACCTTCAGTCTGGTCTCCAGAACCTGCAGTCTGGTCTCCAGAACCTTCAGTCTGGTCTCCAGAACCTTCAGTCTGGTCTCCAGAACCTGCAGTCTTGTCTCCAGAACCTTCAGTCTGGTCTCCAGAACATCGCTAGCACGCAGTCCAAAGACCATGCAAGGATTCAACCCTCAGAAACACTGGATATCTGGAATCATGTCAATATTATATTACTGTTCTAATACAGACTGTTATGTGTTATATTATGTAGCATTGAGATGATTAGAGACCGCAAGATGGACACCCCATGTTTTCATGAGAACTCCATTGATTGACGTCACCAAAAACGTAAAAATCATATATATATAATTATATCTTTCAGCTTGTAATCGTGGATGTAATACAGCCCAACTACAGGACTCTATTTAGATGGTTCTGGCAAGGTAAGCGAGTAAGTAAAAAGGCAACACTGAAATGATTTTACAACCAATGAATCAAGGCTGCCTAAAATGTAATTAAAAAAGGATAACAGTTCATTCTATCTATACATTTACCCCAGGGGGTTATTTTAGAAATAGGTCACAGTTCTCCCGACAGCCAATAGAAAACAGTAACCCATAAAATGATCATCCCAGCTCAGCTTCTGGCCTACATTCAGCCGCACAGCAGAGAGGCACAAGTCATTATTCTGGGCCGCAGTTTGAAAATTGTCCATTTAGTACAAGAACGATAAGAGGTGCTTGGAACCTTCCTGCACGGCTGATCCCCGGGTGAGTCTCTCCTCACATCCTCTAACCTGGGTCTGATGTCAGGGTCTGATGTCAGGTAACACACCCTGGATGAACCTTCATGGCCTGGCTGTGATTCATCTCTCTGTTCCACCTCCACCCCTCTTCCTGAAACAAACACACTTAGGAGCGAGTTCAGACCTGCAGTGACGCCGCTGTGAGTGGGAGACACCAGAACATGAAGAACATGAAGAACTACCAGAACATGAAGAACATGAGGAACTACCAGAACATGAAGAACTACCAGAACATGAGGAACTACCAGAACATGAAGAACTACCAGAACATGAGGAACTACCAGAACATGAAGAACATGAAGAACTACCAGAACATGAAGAACTACCAGAACATGAAGAACTACCAGAACATGAAGAACTACCAGAACATGAGAAACTACCAGAACATGAGGAACTACCAGAACATGAAGAACTACCAGAACATGAAGAACTACCAGAACATGAGGAACTACCAGAACATGAAGAACTACCAGAACATGAAGAACATGAAGAACTACCAGAACATGAGAAACTACCAGAACATGAGGAACTACCAGAACATGAAGAACTACCAGAACATGAAGAACTACCAGAACATGAGGAACTACCAGAACATGAAGAACTACCAGAACATGAAGAACTACCAGAACATGAAGAACTACCAGAACATGAGGAACTACCAGAACATGAGGAACTACCAGAACATGAAGAACTACCAGAACATAAAGAACATGAAGAACTACCAGAACATGAAGAACTACCAGAACATGAAGAACTACCAGAACATGAGGAACTACCAGAACATGAGGAACTACCAGAACATGAAGAACTACCAGAACATAAGGAACTACTCAGCCTCAGTGTGTGTAACAGCCTCAGTGTGTGTAACAGCCTCAGTGTGTGTAACAGCCTCAGTGTGTAACAGCCTCAGTGTGTGTAACAGCCTCAGTGTGTGTAACAGCCTCAGTGTGTAACAGCCTCAGTGTTTGTAACAGCCTCAGTGTGTGTAACAGCCTCAGTGTGTAACAGCCTCAGTGTGTAACAGCCTCAGTGTGTGTAACAGCCTCAGTGTGTGTAACAGCCTCAGTGTGTAACAGCCTCAGTGTGTGTAACAGCCTCAGTGTGTAACAGCCTCAGTGTGTAACAGCCTCAGTGTGTAACAGCCTCAGTGTGTGTAACAGCCTCAGTGTGTGTAACAGCCTCAGTGTGTAACAGCCTCAGTGTGTGTAACAGCCTCAGTGTGTAACAGCCTCAGTGTGTGTAACAGCCTCAGTGTGTGTAACAGCCTCAGTGTGTAACAGCCTCAGTGTGTAACAGCCTCAGTGTGTAACAGCCTCAGTGTGTGTAACAGCCTCAGTGTGTGTAACAGCCTCAGTGTGTAACAGCCTCAGTGTGTAACAGCCTCAGTGTGTAACAGCCTCAGTGTGTGTAACAGCCTCAGTGTGTAACAGCCTCAGTGTGTAACAGCCTCAGTGTGTAACAGCCTCAGTGTGTGTAACAGCCTCAGTGTGTGTACCAGCCCGTAGACCCCGCCCTCCTCCTCTCTGCAAGACACAGCGACATGAGGACAGGAAGTGTTGAAGCTGTTTGAACAGCCGGATCACAACACAGACATGCAACGCCAAGGACTGAGCACAGATGACCTCAATCTGAGGCACTGGTGCATTGTGGGAAGCCCATCTTCTACAGCAGCCGTGGCTTATTCAAGACGTCTGTAAAACTGTGATCAACCATGCAAAAACACAACAGCGTATCCGGTAATCGCATAACTTAACAATGCTCACGCTATATCAAAACAAATCTACCTTTCCAGTTTTCGACATGCCTTTTGAATGTTTTCCCACCAACCAATCAGCATGTTCTATACAACACATGCGTCGTGTGTCTGACAGTCGGGTTTATGCAGAACTGCATAAGTAATTGCATTCGACTTAAAAATCACAAGCAATTAGATCAACACTTGTTTTTGGCGGTCAGAGGAGGGAGAGTGAGGCTGCGCTGGTCTGTGGGGAGCTGTGTCTGAGAGGGCTGCTGGGCAGGAAACACACAAGTGTTCTCAGAGGGTCTGCTTCCTCATTGGCAGAACGTTCCTGCGGGCTGCTGTGTCCAGAACACAACGATAATCCCCTCGCTGGCCGGGCTCTTCCTGCGTGGTACGACACTGTACAGCCACCAGGAAGGTCACAGACAGGCTTCAACGCTCGACTGGACGCCCAACATGACAGGAGGGAAGGATGATCCATTTCTCGTCCAACTGATGGTGTTTATCCAGAAACCACCACATCAAACCTCAAGCCTTACTGGGGAGGGAGAGGAAGAGGAGGAGGAGGAAGAGGAGGAGGAGGGAGGGACTCACCTGAGCAGGTAGAGGAAGAGGAGGAGGACGGAGGGACGAGGAAGAGGAGGAGGAGAGGAGGAGGAGGAGGGAGGGACTCACCTGAGCAGGTAGAGGAGGAGGATGGGGGAGGAGAGGAGGAGAGGAAGAGGAGGAGGAGAGGAGGAGAGGAGGAGAAGAGGAAGAGGAGAGGAGGGGAGGAGGAGGAGGGAGGAGGCGGAGGCGGAGGAGGCGAGGAGGAGGCGGAGGAGGAGGAGGGAGGAGGGACTCACCGAGCAGGTAGAGGAGGAGGATGTGTGGAGGAGGAGGAGAGGAGGAGAGCGGGAGGACTCACGGACGCAGGTAGAGGAGGAGGATGGTGGAGGAGGAGGAGGAGGAGGAGGAGGAGGAGGAGGAGGAGGAGGAGGGAGGAGGGAGAGGAGGGGGGGAGGAGGAGGAGGAGGAGGAGGAGGAGGAGGAGGAGGAGGAGGAGGCGAGGCAGGAGGAGGAGGGAGGAGGAGAGGAGGGAGAGGAAGAGGGAAGAGGAGGAGTAGGAGGAGGAGGGAGGAGGAGGAGGAGGAGGAGGAGGAGGAGGCGGAGGAGGAGGGAGGGAAGAGGAAGAGGAAGAGGAGGAGGAGGAGGGAGGAGGAGGAGGAGGAGGAGGAGGAGGAGGAGGAGGGAGGGACTCACCTGAGCAGGGTAGAGGAGGAGGATGGTGGAGGAGAGGAGGGAGCGGAAGAGGAGGAGGAGGAGGAGGGGAGGGACTCACTGAGCAGGTAGAGGGAGGAGGATGGTGGAGGAGAGGCGGGAGAGGGAGAGGAGGAGGGAGGAGGAGGAGGGAGGGACTCAACTGAGCAGGTAGAGGAGGAGGAGGAGGGAGGGAGGAGGGGACTCACCTGAGAGCAGGTAGAGGAGAGGAGGAGGAGGAGGAGGAGGGATGAGGAGGAGGAGGAGGAGGATGGAGGGACTCACACTTGAGAGGTAGAGGAGGAGGATGGTGGAGGAGGAGGAGGGAGGGACTCAACTGAGCAGGTAGAGGAGGAGGATGGGGAGGAGGAGGAGGGAGGGCAGAGGAAGAGAGGAGGAGGAGGAGGAGGGAGGGACTCACCTGAGCAGGTAGAGGAGGAGGAGGAGAGGGAGGGACTCACCTGAGCAGGTAGAGAAGAGGAGGAGGAGGAGGAGGGGAGGAGGAGGAGGATGGAGGGACTCACCTGAGCAGGTAGAGGAGGAGGATGGGTGGAGGAGAGGAGGGAGGGGAGGGGGACTCACTGAGCAGTAGAGGAGGAGGAGGAGGAGAGGAGGAGGAGGAGGAGGAGGAGGAGGAGGGAGGGACTCACCTGAGCAGGTAGTAGGAGGAGGAGGAGGAGGGAGGGACTCACCTGAGCAGGTAGAGGAGGAGGATGGTGGAGGAGAGGAGGGAGGGACTCACCTGAGCAGGTAGAGGAGGAGGATGGTGGAGGAGAGGAGGGCGAGGACTCACCTGAGCAGGTAGAGGAGGAGGGCGGATGGTTGAGGAGAGGGAGGCGAGAGGAGGAGAGGAGGAGGAGGGAGGGGACTCACCTGAGCAGGTACAGGAGGAGGTGGTGGAGGAGAGGAGGGAGGGACTCACCTGAGCAGGTAGAGGAGGAGGATGGTGGAGGAGAGGAGGGAGAGGAGGAGGAGGAGGAGGAGGGAGGGACTCACCTGAGCAGGTACAGGAGGGGATGGTGGAGGAGAGGAGGGAGAGGACGGTGTACAGCAAGAGGGTGATGACCACCCCCGCTGCTCCTGATTGGTCGGTCCTGTGGAAATGCCAATAAAGCTTTGCTGCCGTCACCCACAGGTTGTGTTCGACTGTAGGCCAGATTCTGAAGACACAGAAACACAACCAGCACAGAGACGCTTGACAATGAAGTATTATGATACAGTATGATTTATTATAAGCTGCTGCATAGCGTAATCTGTGTGATTGTAGTAAAATGAGCATGGAATAGTACAGTGGAAAACAGACATGACCGAGCTGAGACACGTCGTCTGAGGTCTCCGAGGAGAGACTGAATATGAACTGAAAGTCATGTGAGATGAACACGGACAGACAGGTCCAGATCATAACACAGAGAACCCCACCTTGTGGGAGCTTGTTTCTCCCATTCTTTCCTTTTAATCTAAAGTCACTTTGCCAAGACAGAGTGAACTCCTATTTAAAGTGTCCAAGTTATTTTAAGTGACTTACCCCCAGGACAGCGTCCACCAGAAACACGGCCAGGGGGTCCAGGAGCGTCCAGACTCCCTGAGCCAGGACAAGCAGTGACAGCACAGACGGCACTGAGCCAAACGCCAGCTGACAGCCCCACGCCATCACAACCAGGAGCACATGAAGGCGTTCAAGGTTAGGGGGTCCCACCACCACCATGGCCATCTCCTCTCGTGTGTGGAGCAGAGAGGTCTGTAGAGCAGCTCCACCGTGTGGGCGTGAAGCTGGAACCTGACATGAAGAACATGGATCATCAGGATACCAGGAGAGGACGGCTGCTTCTCTAGTACCTCCATGTACACACCTGGTCTAGTTCAGACAGTGAGGCTAACCCTCCATGTACACACCTGGTCTAGTTCAGACGTGAGGCCTAACCCTCCATGTACACACCTGGTCTAGTTCAGACCGTGAGGCCTAACCCTCCATGTACACACCTGGTCTAGTTCAGACCGTGAGGCCTAACCCTCCATGTACACACCTGGTCTAGTTCAGACCGTGAGGCCTAACCCTCCATGTACACACCCTGGTCTAGTCAGACCGTGAGGCCTAACCCTCCATGTACACACCTGGTCTAGTTCAGACCGTGAGGCCTAACCCTCCATGTACACACCTGGTCTAGTTCAGACCGTGAGGCCCTAACCCTCCATGTACACACCTGGTCTAGTTCAGACCGTGAGGCCTAACCCTCCATGTACACACCTGTCTAGTTCAGACCGTGAGGCCTAACCCTCCATGTACACACCTGGTCTAGTTCAGGAGGCCTAACTACCGTTAGCGCCTAACCCTAACCCTGGGACAGTTCCTTGACTCCGCCCACTAAAAGCACTTCTGATCCTTGATCTGCTTTACCTTCTATCTGCACTATTTCTATGTTGTTGTTTTTGATGAAAGCGTTAAGTTGCATATTGTTATCAGCAGCGCCATACACTGCTTATTGGTATTATACAAACATCTCTGTTCAGCCCCTGAACTGAATGTCATGTTATCCGTGGATCTGGTCAGACAGATTTCTCCTCGTCAGGTTTTTAATGGCGCGATGCTGCTGGGTAGCGCTGGTCTCACAGATCTCAGGACTGAAGATGTTTTGAAGCAGGCCTCATGAGCCTGCTAATCTAGCGTTGTGCTGCTGTCCTGTTGGAGCGGGACAGTCGGGTCATGAGTCCGTTATGTTTCAGAAAGCTCCGTGTTGTTATCAGAGAAGCTCCTGGTGTTCAGATCCTGCTCATTACACCTGCAGGACCTGATTCTCATCATTAAACCTGTCAGAGCTGCTGGTGTGTTCCTGGACCCCCCCCCTCCCCAGGGGGCACAGACCTGGAGGGGGGGGCCTGGGGGGGAGCCTGGGGGGGGGACCTGGGGGGAGGACCTGGGGGAGGTGAGGTGGCAGTTTGAAAAGGGGGGGTCCTCCAACAACATCTGTATCCAGCTGTAAGCTTTACAGTAACGAGGGACGAGAACCCTGTATTTATACACCATATAGCATCGTATATGGAAATCATATCAGTATATATCATGTATTATTCATGAATACCTTCATATCACTCACCCTATACATATACCATCCTATATACTCTCCCTACACAAGTGCCTACACTAATATGCATACTGTATACTACATTATACCCCTGAATCACCAGAAGCTTTCTGTGAGTCATCCAGTTGATGGGTGTTGGGGCCTTTGTGGTGTGTGTTGTTGTGAAGCATCAGGGTGAGTGTGTGTGGTGTGTGTGTGTGTGTGTGTGTGTGTTGTGTGTGTGTGTGTGTGCACTGCAATGTGAGTGTCGCTGTGAGTCGCTTTCGTTGTTCATGTTGTGTGTGTGGTGTTCGGGTGTCCGTGAGGTATTAAGCGGCCATTCATTAATCCTTTTCATTGGTGCGGTCGCCTGTGTGACGCGTGAAACACTTTTGATTGCCCAATAAGGTTGTGTGGGTTGGTGTGTAGTGTGTTTGTTGAATCGAGATGTGTGTGTGTGAAGAGTGATCGAGGGGTTGATCGGTTGGTACGGTGTTGGGCAAGAGAGAGAGGATGGCTACTGAGGGGTGACTGTTGGCGCCTGCTGAGGTGGAAAAGGGGCATGGAGGGGAGGAGGGGGAGTTGAGGGAGTGGGGGGAAGGAAGGCGCCGGGAGGAGGGGGGAGGAGGGTGTTGGGGAGGATCGGGTGAGGAGGGGGAGGAGGGCTTGAAAGCAAGGGGAAGGACGCATGGCGTGTAAGCCTCTATCTGCACTCCCGGGATCGCCAGCCTATTCTTGGGGCTGAGAGTCTTCCAACATCAGGGCACTTATATAGACATTTGTGGACAAACTGTAATCTGACCTGGATTGACACACATCAACCTTCTATCTCTCTCTCTGTCTCTCTCTCTGTATCTCTCTCTGTGCTATTCTGTCTCATCTCTGTCCTCTCTTGTCTATCTCTCTGTCTATCTTATCTGGTCTCTATCGATGGCTACTATCTGTCTCTGTCTCTCTGTCTATCTCTATGTCTCTCTATATGTATTTCTCTCTCTTTGTCTCTCTCTCGGCTTACTTCTCTGTCTCTATCTTGTCCTATCTATGTCTCCTCTATGTATTATCTTGTCTCTCTCCTGGTCTCTCTCTATGTCTCTCTATCGTACGTCTCTCTGTCCTATATCTGTGGTATCTCTCTATGATCTATCTATCTGTCTCTATCTCTGTATATCTATATGTCTCTATATATGTATCTATCTCCTGTCTCTCATATCTCGGTATCTATAGGTATCTCTCTATCTATCTCTATTCTATATCTACTCATCTCTCTATGTATCTATCTCTGTTCTATATCTGTATCTATCTGTATGTAGCTATCTCTGTTCTCTCATATCATTGTTCGCATCTCTGTATATCTCTAGTATCTATCTCTTGTCGTCTCAATAATAGATCTATCTCTGTCAGTATATATCTGTATCTCTCTTGTATCTCTCTATTTATCTCTATCGTCTCTCTCTAGTCATCTCTCTATGTCTCTCTATATGTCTCTATCTCGGCATCTATCTCTGTATCTATGTCTATATCTCTGTTATATACGGTCTGTCTATAGTGTCTCCTATCTATGTAGTATATCTCTGTAGCTCTCATGTCTATCTCTCTGATCTCTCTCTATGCTCTCTATCTTGTCTCTTCTCTGTTTGTATCCTATCTGTCTATATCTCTGTCATATCTAGTTGTTTATATCTATGAATTATCTCTGTCTCTCTATATGGTCTATCTCTCTGTCTATACTCTCTCTGTTCTTCTATATGTATATATCATCTGTATATCTATGTATTCTACTATCTGCTATCTCTTTCTGTCTCTCTATTATGTATATCTCTCGTATTCTATATGATACTCTATATGTGGTATATAGCTGCATGTCTATATATCTCGTCTACTCTATAGGTATATTCTCTGTAGATATAATGTCTCTCTATCGCTATATCTCTGTATTATTCTCTCTGTCTCTCATATCTGTTATCTCATCTATGCTCTATATCTCTGTACTCTCTCTCCTGTCTCTATCTATGCTGTGCTCTATCTACTCATGGTCATATCTACTCGGTATATATCTCTCATGTCTCTCTCTCTCTGTTATATTATCTCTATGTCTATCCTATATGTCTATCTCATTCGTCTCTCTCTCTAGGGTCTCTTATATATGTCTATATTATTTGTATCTCTATATCTGTCTGCTATATAATATGTATATATCTATCGGTCTCAATAATATATATCTGTATCTCTCTATCGGTATGCTCTCTCATCTGTATCTCTCTGCTCTCTGGTACATATCTCTCGTATATATATATCTGTCTCTCTCATCGTCTCTCTCTCTACTGTCTCTCTTCTCGTTTCTCTATTTCTGTCTCTCTCTAGCCGTATCTCTCGTCTGTCTCTCTCTCTATGTCTATCTTACTTCTGTATCTCTCTTCTTTATCTCTCTCTATGTCTCTCTCTCAGCGTCTCTCTATCTCTGTATATACTATCTGTATATATATCTCTGTATATCAATATCTGTAGCTTCTCTCTGTAGCTATATATAGGTATTGCTTATCTCTGTCTCTCTTCCCTATGTATATCATCCTCTCGTCTATATCTATCAGGGTATAATCTCTCTCTGTATCTATTTAGATGTTCTCTCTCTCTAGTGTTAATCTCTATCATATTGTACTATTATATGATGGTCTCGATTCTATATGTATCACGACATATCATGGCGATAGATCTAGGGATAGAGAATGAGAGGGTACTGCGATGCTATGGTCTCTGCTATCTGTAACCTGCTAAGCTAGAGAGGGCTAGAGAGAGGATAGCCGACGATCGCTAGCTCAGCAGAGAGAGAGAGAAGCCGAGCAGAGATCGATACGAGAGAGAGAGCCGAGAGCTCGAGAGATAGAGGTCGATAATATAGATACGACGATTGAGAGAGATGTAGTTGCGAGCTAGGATTCTCGCATATAGCTAGTATCGCTAGTGACTAGCTGATATCAGATAGGATATGATTGCTCTCGCTCTATCGCGATCGATTAGCAGCTCGACTAACCTATGGAGAGAGAATGAGAAGAACAAGAATATCCGAGATATGATATAGCCAAGAGAGAGCTTAGCTATCTAGATCATAGCCTATACTATTATCTATGTATGTATATATGTAGGTCCTATTAGTATATGTATGTCTGTCATGTCTCTCTGTATGTATGTTATTCTTCTCTAGATCTATATTATATCTATATCTAGTATCTATATCCTATATCATATTTATATATATCTGTCTATATTATATCTCTTTCTTTGTCTCTTCTATCTTCTCCCACTTCTGTATACTCTCTGTCTCATACTATATCTCGGTCTATTGTCTCTTATATCTCTCTCTGTATTCGTTTTCCTCTCTGCGATGTATCTATCTCTTTAGTCCGTTGTTGTTTCTCTCTCTATCTATCTGGTGCTCTCTCTCTATCACTCGTATCGGTCTCTATCTCTCTCTCTGTATGTCTTCTCTCTACTCTCTCCGTATCTCTCTCCGTCTCACTCTATGTCTCTCCTCTGTCGCTTCTTCTATTCTCTACTCTCTCGCTCTTTCTCTCTGTCTCTCTCTCTCCTCTGTCTTATCGTCTCTTTCTCAACATGTGTCACACTGTTCTGTCAACGATGGTTTCCATTGATGATGATGTGTGTTGGTCCTTGTAAGAACCTGGTTGTAAGTCATGTCACCGTCTTGCTTTTAATGCGATATAAATTAAATAAACAAATATATGGCCCAGAGTGTAATGATTGTGGAATCTTACTTGGTTTGTTATGAATGCGTCTACAAACAATAAAATTCTTTCCAATAATGCGACTTTGGGTGGGACGACAGGATTGCATCTGTGGTGCCCCCCCCCACGGCGAGACAGGCCTTGTAAACTGATAATGGGCCCCAAACGAGGTCTGGACTGTATAGAGGGTGTATGGGTGTGTGTGGTGTGCTCACAACAAACCCACACAAAAACACAACTAACACCCACAGACCCCCACACCACCCAACGAGGGGGGGGGGACCCCCCCCGGGAGGGAGGAGAGGAGGCCACACCCCCCCAGGCGAGAGGAGAGGGCGGCCACACCCCCCCGGGAGAGAGAGGGAGGGCCACACCCCCCCCAGGAGAGGAGAGTGAGGCAACACCCCCCCAGGGAGAGGAGCGCGAGGCCACACCCCCAAGGGAGAGGAGAGCCGAGGCCCAAACCCCCAGGGAGATGAGCGAGCGAGGCCCACACTCCTCCCCACCAGAGGAGAGGAGGATCGAGGCCCACACACCCCCAGGGAGAGGAGAGCAGGCCCCAGCAAATCACCCTGTTGAACGGGGCACGACTCAGCGGTTGCAGAGCAGGGCATGGCTGCAGTAGTGGAGGTATTCGAGTACAGCCTCACCGGGCATGTCAGCACGCGTAACCAGAAGACCAAGCAGGCGGCGGGGCCAGGCCTCCGCCGCAGGGCGCATGGCACAAATGCGCCAGGGGCCCCCTTCCCAAAAGTGGGCGGGAGCAGCCGAGAGCACACCGTGTCTGCCGGAGCCACCCTGGGAAACACCAGAACTTGCCAGGCTTGGAAGAAGCACACACACACAACACCCACACAACACACACACAACACACACGGAACAGAGAGACAGAGAACACACACCCACACACACATAGACAGACAGAGGAGAGACACACACACCACACAACATAAGACAGGTACAGCCACATTTGCACACACACACCTGACAGATATTTTGAAGGGAGACGAAACCCGTAGTTTGGCATGTTTATGCAACTTTTTAGAAATTATTGATATATGTGTGTTTTTCCTATTTATTGTAGAAATGTACACAGTGCACCTATTCCTTTTTTTTATTCATAGTGACTACATGATGTTGTTTTTCTTTATTACTCCAGGTATGAGTTACTTTTTGGTTTTCTCACACCAACTCCTCTCCTACTCCTCACACAGGTGGCACACTCTCAGAGGAGAGGAGGAGAGAGGAGAGGAGAGGAGAGTGGTGGGAGTCTCTCCCGACAGGGACTCCGTCTCGATGTTCCTTGTGTTGTTTTTTATGACTCTCTCTCTCCCTTGATTTATGACTCTCTCGGTCTCTTTGGTGGTTCGTGTGATCTTGTATGTCGCTTGTTGATCCCTGAGTGTGTTATGAATCTTCTGTGTGCTCTCCCTGACTATGACTCTCCTCTACCTGATTTATGTGTGTTCTTGACGGTTTTTGGCGGCCTGCAGCTTCTCCTTCCCCCCCTGATATTTATGTTATCTCTTCGTGGTATTTATGACTCTGTATCTCCCTGATTGACTCTATCTCTCCCTGATATGACTCTCTCTTCTTTCTCTCTTTAGACATGACTGTCCTCCACCTCACATGGAGATTCCCTTCTAGTTGGTATCCAGTGAAACCTGAAGCACACTACGCCGAACAGAAACAGAGAAAATAATCAATTGTGTTGTTATGTGACCCTATGAATGAGCTGCAGATGTTTATCAAGGGTAAGAGTGTTTATCAAGGGCAGCTTAAGAAAGCGAAGATCCAGTGAGGAAGCTGGTGCCTCCTGCACCGAGTCACAGTCAGTAACGTGATTCATCTCCTGACCCCTCAGGAGGCACACACCTGATCATCTCCTTCCCATCAGGAGCCCACACCTGATTCATCTCTGCCCCTAGGAGCCCACACTGATCATTCTGCCCCTCAGGAGCCCACCACTGATCTCTCCTCCCTCAGGAGCCCACAATGAGAATAAATACTTGAGGATACCAGATTTAATAACCTGCCCACCTCATGAGCCCACCAATGATTCTCACAACCACATCAGCTGATACACACACACACACCCACACACACACACACACAGAGATCATCTACACACACACACACACAACACACCCCAAACACCACACACCACACACACCGCAACACACGCCACACACACCCCCAAGAGACACTGTCTACACACACACAACCAACACACACCACACCCCACACACAGTCTGCTGTACACCCACAAACACACACAACCACACACACACACACCACACAGAGGTATGCTGTCCACACACACACACACCCACCACACACACCAACACACACACACACACACACAACACCACACAAACAAACACCAAACCAAACACACACACACACACACACACCCGAGTCTGCAGTGTGTCGGTGATCAGCTCCCATCCTGATGAGGAACGAGGGAGAGCTTCACACGAACACAAGGATTGACGTGTAGTACAAAAAACCGCTTTCCGCCTGTCGAACAAAAGTGAAATACAACTAGACAAAAAAGCGACTGTGTCAGCGACAAAGGAAAGCATGCTCTCTGTCAACACCATACACACACACACCCAAAGCCAACAGGCAGCCTCATGCGTGTAATGAAGCATTGATGATGAAGGAAGAGGGTGCTGCAGCCTCACTCACGGCTGACAGGAAGTCTGTTACAACGGAGAGATGGCATTACAGCTCCTCCAAACACAACGTACAACACGGAGGCCAGCTCTCCCCAACACCACAAAGTCTCCCAAAACCAACCAGACACACACGCTCCACCAGACACAACCAGACCCACCGCACACCCAGCTCACCACAAACACCACCCAACACCCACCCCACCACCCAGCTCCACCAAGGACACCACCCAGCTACACCCAACAACCACCCACACCACCCAGACAACCACCAGACACCACCAAACCACACAAGCTCACCCAGACACCAAACAGACACCACCCAGACACCACCCAGCTCCACCCAGACACCCAGACCCACCCAGACACCACACAGCAAATACAACCCAGACACCCCCAACACACCACAGCTCCAACCAGACACCACAAGACACCACACAGGACACCACCCCAGCTACACCAGACACCACCCCACCACACACCAGCTCCACCAAGACACCACCCCACCCCCCCCAACACCACCACCCACCCAACACCACCCCACCCACCCCACCACCAACCAGACACCACCACAGCTCAACCCAGACACACCCACAGTTACACAACCCAGTACACCCAGTGACGTTACATCCGCAAACATTTGAAAAAAAAGTATGTTTGGACCATAGATGTCTTATGGGTAATCCGTGTAGATTAAGATGAAAAAAACACTTTCAAATATGTAATCACATCTCTCTATCACCACCTCTACTACACCAGCACATCATTTCAAACTGCTCTCTCCCTCATCACACCAGCACCTACCCAGCTCTATCCCCACTACACCACACATCATGTTCACCTGCTACACCCTCTCATACACCCCACATATTCACCTGCTCCCCCCTCCACAACATCCACATCAGTTCACCTGCTCTATCCTCCATACACAAGCACATCATGTTCACCTTCTCTCCTACTACATCACCAAGCCACATATCACTGCTCTCAATTCCACACACAGCACATAATCAGTTAACTGCCCTCCCTATCATACATCATCATGTTCACATCCTGCAACCTCTCTCCTACATCATCAGTCAACCTGACCCCCTCTACTACACCCCACATCATGTCAACATCTCAACCTCTCTACACCACACATCATGTTCACCTACGCATCTCCCACTACACCACACATCATGTTCACTGCCTCTCCCTACCACACCACACATAATGTCACCTGCTCTATCCCCCTACAACACACATCATGTCACCCCTGCTCCACCTCTCCTACACTCACAACATCATGTCCACCTGCTCCCTCTCCTCACACACATCATGTTCACCTGCCCTCTCTCCTACACACACATCATGTCCACCTGCGCTTCTACAACATCAAATCAGTCACACGCTCTCTCCCTCTTCCGACCACCAGCACATATGTTCACCTGCCTCTCTCCACACCACAAATCCATGTCACCTGCTCTCTCCCCCACTACACCACCACATCATGTTCACCTGCCTCCTCTCCCTACACCAGCACTCATGTTCACATGCTCTCTCCTCCATAACACCAGCACATCATGTTCACATGCCTCCTCCCCTCTACACCAGACATCTGTTTCAACCTGCTCTCCCTATCCTACAACAAGCACCTCATGTTTCACCTGCTCGCTCCCTCCCTACACCCAGCACATCATGTTCACTGCTCTTCCCTTCCTACACCAGCACATCATGTTGCAACGCTCTCTCTCTCCTAGCACCAGCATATCATGTTACGGCTCTCTCCCTCTCCTAACCCGCAAATCATGTTCACTGCTCTCTCCCTCTCCTACACCAGCAAACATCATGTTCACCGGCCTCTCCCTCTCCTACACCAGCATTAATGTAATGCTCTCTCCCTCCCCTCACCCAGAACTCATGTTCACTGCTCTTCATTCCTACACCAGCACTCAGTTCACTGCTCTCTCCTTATCCTACACCAGCCACATCAGTTCACCCCATGCTCTCTCCCTCATACATACACCAGCACATCATGTTCACTGCTCTCTACCCTCTCCTAGCACCAGCACATCATGTTACCTGCTCTCTCCTCTCCGTACACCATCATGTTCAACCTGATCTCTCCCGATCCGACACAAGCACAATAATTTGTTCACGATCTGATCCCTATACTTTACACAAGCAAACTCAAGTTCACATGCTATATCCCTTTCAGTTACACCAGCATGTTCAATGACGCTAGCCCTCTCCTACACCAGAACATTCAATGTTCACTGCTCTTCTCCCTCTCCTACACCCGCACATTCATGGTCCCTGCTCTCTCCCTATCTACAACCAGCACCAGTCATAATGTTTTTTCACCTGCGTCTCTCCTACATCATCATGTTCACCTGCTCTCTCCCGCTCCTACACCAGCACATCATCATGTCACCTGCTCGTCTCTCTACATCATCATGTTCACCTGCTCTCTCCCTCTCCTACACCAGCACATCATGTTCACCAGCTCTCTCCCTCTCCGACACCAGCACATCATGATTCACCTGCTCTCTCCCTCGTCCTACACAGCACATCAGGTCACTGCTCTCTCCCTCTCCTACACAGCATCATGTCACCTGCTCTCTCCCTCTCCTACACCAGCACATCCATGTGCACCTGCGTCTCTCCCTCTACCACACAGCACATCATGTTCACAGCTCTCCTCCACTACACCAGCACATCATGTCACCTGCTCTCTCCGACATGCATCATGTTCACCTGCTCTCTCCTACACAGCACATCATGTTCACCTGCTCTCTCATACATCATCATGTTCACCTGCTCTCTCCTACACCAGCACATCATCGGTCCCTGCTCTCTCCCTCTCCTACACCAGCACATCATGTTCACCTGATCTCTCTACATCATCATGTTCACCTGCTCTCTCCTACACTGCGAGCATCATGTTCACAGCCGTCTCTCTCTCTCGACACAGCACATCATGTTCACCTGCTCTCTCCTACACCTGCACATCATGTTCACTGCTCTCTCGCTCTCTACACCAGTACACATCATGTTCACTGCTCTCTCTACACAGCACAGCATGTTCACCTGCATCGTCTCCCTCGCCTACACCAGCCTCATCATGTTCCCACCTGCTCTCTCCGTACACCGGCACATCATGGTTCACCCTGCTCTCTCTCTCTCCTACACCAGCACATCATGTTCACCCTGCTCTCTCCTACTACGACACATCATTGTTCACGCTGGACTCTCGGCATTCCCTCTCCTACCCAGCACATCGTTCACCTGCGCTCTCCTACAGCCATCATGTCACCTGCTCTCTCACAGCCTGTTCACTGCTGTCTCTCCTACACAGCACAGTCATGTCGACCTGCTCTCTCCTAGCATCACTTTCATGTTCACCTGCTCTCTCCTCATCATCACAGCGTTCACCTATGCTCTCTCTACATCGTACAGTTCCAGTCACCTGCGCGCTCGACATCGATCATGTTCACCTGCGCTCTCTACATCATACAAGTTCCGGCTCTCTCCTACATCATCATGTTCACCTGCTCTCTCCCCTCCCTACACCAGCACATCATGTTCACCTGCTCTCTCCTACACCAGCACATCAGTTCACCTGCTCTCTCCTACACCAGCACATCAGGTTCACCTGCTCTCTCCCACATCATCATGTTCACCTGCTCTCTCCTACATCATCATGTTCACCTGCTCTCTCTACATCATCATGTTCACCTGCTCTCTCCTACATCATCATGTTCACCTGCTCGCTCCTACATGCATCAGTGTTCACTGCTCTATCCTACATCATCATGTTCACCTGCTCTCTCCCTCTCCTACACCAGCACATCATGTTCCACCTGCTCTCTCCTCACAACCACACATCATGTTCACCTGCTCTCTCCTACACCAGCACATCATGTTCACCTGCTCTCTCCCACATCATCATGTTCACCTGCTCTCTCCTACATCATCATGTTCACCTGCTCTCCTCTCCATCTCCCCTCTCTCTCTCCCTCTCCCTCTCCCTCTCCTCTCCTCTCTCCAGCGTGTGAGGTGCTCGGAGGGTGATAGGAGAGCTGTGTATGGTTATTGGAGGTACACGTCTGTCCCAGTGTGCATGTGTTCCTCACAGATCTCCTGCAGCTTTGAACACACACACACACACACACCACACACACACACACACACCACACACACAGAGCAGCTTCAATCAGAGCAGTGAGGGACTCGGTGGGGGACTCGGTGAGGGACTCGGTGAGGGACTCTGTGGGGCTCCTCTCACAGGAGCAAGCTGACCTTTCAGTCCTGCTGACTGCTAACCAGGACACTGCGCCTGTCTGACAGGAGAGACTAGCACCATATGCACCATCCCCACGCTCACTCAGGGGTGTGTGTGTGTCCGTATGCTTCATGTGTGGTAGTGTGTTCTGATCTGAGGTGTGGTCTCTGCTCACCCGGGGGAAACCTCGGGCTTCGGGGTAACATTGAAATCATCTCATGGACAAGTTTTATTCATTTATAATTTCCAGTTGTTACTACATTTCCCTCAGAGTTCACTTTTATATTGTGTTATTTTTCTCAACACTAGCCCAATAATTGAACATCTTTCCTTTTACGAGCCCCTCTATTACGGAGACCCTGGCAAAGCCTGTTTACATAAACGTGTTTCATTGAGAACTGGTCCCGAGCGGCAGGCATGCGGGGGGGGTGCAGTAAAACCAGTAACGCAGTTCTGACCCTGGTGACTCAGCTACATCATGACCCTGCTACATCACCCACAACCCACTGCAGCTGTGCTGATCTGGGAGCCCAGATACACCAGCCTAATCAAGAAAAGAAAAAAATATGTCCACTTAATTAGAAGCCCTCGTTGACTAATAGCTGGCTGTTCCTTGTTTAATGTGGGGAGCATGTAGCTGCAGAGTGATTTGGTGAAGTGGATGAAACTCTAGTGTTGTAATGGGCTGTGGAGTTGGCAGGGTGTGTGTGTGTGTGTGTGTGGTGTGTGTTAGTGTGTGTGTGTGTGTGTGGGTGGGTGTGTTTGTGTTGTGTGTGTGTGTGTGTGTGTGTGTGTGTGTGTGTGTGTGTGTGTGTGTGTGTGTGTGGTGTGTGTGTATATGAAGACCAGCCTGATCCAGCGAGATGCAACATGTGGGGTTTAATAGACAGACCAGCTCTCATGGAAACGACAGGTCTCACAGAGCTCCGTAAACAACCTTCATCAGCGCTTAATACACACTGGGGACACACTAACCACCTCCCTCAAACACACACCTATACACTCACACACCACACACCTATACACAACACACACACACACATCTATACACTCACACACACACATGACCACACATGCATATCACCACACACACCTCGTCACTACTTAAACAGAACATTAGGAGCAGGTCGTTTTTCCATAACCTAATCGTATAATTCTGACCTTTAAAACGTAATACCAGGTCTGTTCACATGGCAGGAGGCCTGAGCCTGACAACACAGGCAAACAGGACAGCATCGAGGGGGGAGCGAGGGAGGGAAGGGAAGAGGGAGATGGGGAGGAGAGAGAGGGAGAGAGATAGAGAAGAGAGGGAGCGATGAATGAGCGAGGGGGGAGAGAGACCAGGGGGGACGGATAACGACGGGTGAGCGCAGCGAGGGGAGGGGGAGGCCAGAGGAGAAGAGATATAGAGAGAGAGCGGGGGGGAGGCAGAGGGGGAGAGGGGAGAGAGAGAGAGGGGGAGGCAGAGGGGGAGAGAGAGAGAGAGAGGGGGGAGGAGAACAGGGGGGAGCAGAGAGGGAGAGATCGAGGGGGAGGCAGCAGACAGAGGGGGGGAGGCACGAGGGGGAGAGAGCGAGATAGAGATGGGGGAGGAAGAGGGGGAGAGAGAGAGAGAGCGAGGGGAGGGCAGAGGGGGAGAGAGAGAGAGAGAGAGGGGGAAGCAGAGGGGGAGAGAGAGGCGGCGCGCGGGGGAGGAGACAGGGGGGAGGCAGAGAGGGAGAGATAGAGGGGGGAGGCAGGAGGTGGGAGGCAGAGGGGGACGAGAGCGAGAGAGAGAGAAGAGGGAGAGAGAGCGACAGGGTTTAGGCAGCGAGGGGGAGAGGGTGGGATTCTCAATATGTTTTCAACCTGTGGACAACTTTCGAACACATTCTTAGTGTTTTCCTAGTATTTGGCCTGTTACTTCCTTTAACTACATGTATGCTACAAAACCAAACATCCAAAACCTGGTTTAACAGTTTATTTATGTATGCTTATTGAAAAAGGTTTATTGATTGTCATTGCCACGGCAGCGGCACCAGTTCCAAGACAGAGCTGCTTGTCAGACATGTTTACTAAAAGGAAATCGGTTTAATTATTTGAACAAGACAAGGCTCATGAGAGCTTTTGTGCTACATTAGTGAGGAAACACTAACGGGGATGTATTGAACCATAACGGTCCGATAACACGGGAAAATATCGGTTTGGTTGTTTATTGATGGTGGTGTGGTTTGACTCTCGTGTCATAAGGGAAGTGAAAGGACGAAGGACAGAGAGAGCTCAACCTGTCGGAGTGAACACATGTAATCATATCCCTCGTCTACCCCTCTCTTCTCTTCTTTCTCTTCTTCTCTTCTTCTCTCCCTCTTCTTCTTCTCTTCATCTCTCTATTCCTCGCGTCTCATCCCACTGGTGACCAGAGCTACCCATCATGAAGGAACCAGTGGGGGCAGGGTCTGAGGGGGTGTGGGCGTCCAAGGCACGTGGAGGAAGTGGGCCTAATCATGAACCCAGAGGCCCCACACAGTCCCCCACCCCCCCCCACACTTTCCTGCTTCTCAGACACAGGAGGACCCTGGGACACCATCACCCCACAGACACGGTGATCCTGGGACTGGAGGTGACAACCATACCCCCCAGACGTGGTCCTTGGGCTGGAGGGACACGCTCACCCCAGCCCGTCTTGGGATGGAGGTGGCCCATCCCCCACAGCACAGTGGTATGTGGGCCCTGGCGTGTGACCACCCTCCCCAGCCCGTCTCGCCTATCTTTCGTGGAATGGGAGGAGGTGCTCTTCCACCCGCTACAGCCCGTGTGAGTGTGGAGCCGGTGTTATTTCTCTGCGTCATTGGTTGTTTATCATCCCACTCCACCCCCCACCCCCCCCGCGCGCCCTGAGGAGTCTCGCGTGGGGACGGTTTGGGGTTCCGCTGGCCGCCACGGTCCCCCGCCCTCAAGGGCGCAGTCTCCCACCCACCTCTCCCTCGTCCGTCACACCCGAACAGGTCGCACCCCCCCCCCCATCTACCCTACCCTCATACAAACTCAAAACCCCCCCCACGGACTATACCACCTGCTATGTTACTTACAGCTCCCACAATCCGACGCCCCCCACGCACTACCCACCGCACAACCACTTTTCTTGTACAAACCTAGTCCCAAGCCCGACCATACAGACGGCCGACTGGGACATTGTGGCTGTCTTCTTTTGCCTGTCTTTCGTGCTTCTCGGGCCTGTGCTGGCATGTCGATAAGGCCGTAAAGACAAGATAAGAAATCCCACTTGCCGAGTCCGTTTTTCCCTGTCTGTTGTTTTTTTGCGTTTGGCTATCTCCCAGCGTCGTGTCTTTGCGCAATTGAACAGATCGGCACAGGTACAGTGTGCAGTGTAATACTATTCAAGAAAGCGATGTGGACTGCTATTGTGTTCGTGTCCTTGACGGCCTTACTTTGGAAATGTATCTGCTCCAAGTGCATCTAAGCACCAAACCTGACTAGAACTCCCTATCAGAACAAAGGATAAAATATCCCGAATGTAGCAAGGAATTGGCGAACGGATACACGAACAATGAAAGGGAACGGCCGATGCAGTCAACTATGGGCATGATGTCGAATTTTACAAGAGACGACAACAATCAAAAAAGCTGAACAACCGACACCAAAAACGAAACTTCGGAGCACGCGATGTCCTCTTACCCACCACATGTTGTATGTGCCTACAAACGGCCTGCCGAGTCTAGAAGCCAATACTAGGACCCCAGCGAAAAGTAGAGCAGCAACAAACCACGCCCCAAACTCTGCTGCAAAGGCAGCCACCCCAACAATGCCTAGGCTCCACCGACCCTAAACCCCTGGTAGACTGAAGTCCCGAGCGATGAAGCCGCCCAGCTCTCGACACAGAGATCACCTCATTAATCTCTGCACACAGCGGACACACTCCCACCCATCTCAAATTCGATACTAGGATTTGGGGGGACCCATCTTACCCCATGTATTCGACTCTCGGGGCTTGGGTAATTAGACTTAACATGCGATTACTCGTCGCGAGTAAAGCAGTTTGCTGATCACAAACCACACGGTTTCCCCCACAAGAAGCGCCCCCCGCACACATGCATGTGTTCGGTTTGGATGCTCTGGTGGGGAACAAGCCATGCCCTGCTGCTGTGCCCCCCATGTCCCCGCCTGTGTCGCCTTTTCGCTCTACACCCGCCGTCGTCCATGGTCCTGCGGCACCCTGCCTCCCCGGGCCCTCCAGCCACCTGCCCGTCCATTCTCCCCCCCCTCCCCCCTTACGCGCTCTCCCCTCCCTCCCCCGTCTTCGAAATCTTTCGCCGCCCTTGACACCCCCTCTGAGCGCTTGGTGCCTGTCGGACAGTGCTGAGACGCTTCAAGTCCCGGCACCACCGTCCACTCCCCCTTTCGACCCAGACCCTGATCACAAACTGCCCAGCTGTTGGACTGTTAGAGCGCACAGGTTGTTTTTGAGTGTGGTGTCGATGATGAGACCGTGACTTTGATTCACGCGTGAGCGCTGTTTGCCGTGGCTCCCGCCGCCGCTTGGCCCTCTGCCTCTCACTGAAAGTTCATCCTGCTCTTGCTCTCTGGCTTCCACCAACAAAAGTGAGTTCTTTGCGCGCCCGTGGTGGCCAACACACACATTTCACACACCTCCCCTTCCAAACCACCCGCGCGGCGGCCGTTAGCCGCGCTTCTGTGGTTCCCGCACCACACCCGAACCAGGCACGCCGTCATGCCGCTTGTCTCTGCTCTGTTTTCATTTGCCCAGAAGTGACTCTGAACTATTGTCAATACTTGCACTAAGAAGCATTGTGTGTTGTAATGTTGGTTTACGGTCATTAAGATTCAATGTATGTTTTGGGGGGATGGAGGGTTAGTGTGTGCTGCTGTTCCAGAGGCCAAGCCTCAGTATATGCAAATCAGAGTGTGTGTGTGTGTGTGTGTGTGTGTGTCTGTGTGGAGGAACAGAGAAAACATCATCAAACTGAGAAGAAGAAGAACAGTGATCCAGATCTGGCCCATCGAGCAGAAACTTCAAATATGAAAACATTATTTATGTAGGACCTCTTGTATTATGAACACTGCAGAATATCCAAAGTCTTTTAAGAGCTGCCAGAAGGTTGGAGTGGTGTTATGAATACTGCAGCCACTCACATTCTGTCTTCTGTGATTCATCCTGAATCTCATGTAGTTCTTGTCTCCTGTAATGTGCCATATCTTTCATCCAAGATGAATTCCACTTGTCACTGATAGATTCAGATATTTATTTTTCATCTTTAAATCAATAAATGTTTTAGCGGTATGTGGACTGATACGTTAGGAGGTGACAGCTGGAGTGTGATAGCTGTGTGTGTGTGTGTGTGTGTGTGTGTGTGTGTGTGTGTGTGTGTGTGTGTGTCTGGCTGTGTGTGCGTGTGTGTGTGTGTGTGTGTGTGTGTGTGTGTGTGTGTGTGTGTGTGTGTGTGTGTGTGTGTGTGTGTGTTGTGTGTGGCTGGTTTGTGTGTATGGTGTGTGTGGCTGTGTGTGTGTGTGTGGCTGTGTGTGTGTGTGGTGTGTGTGTGTGTGTGTGTGGTGTGTGTGTGTGTGTGTGTGTGTGTGTGGCTGTGTGTGTGTGGTGTGTGTGTGTGTGTGTGTGTGTGTGTGTGTGTGTGTGTGTGTGTGTGGGTGTGTGTGGTATGCACAGCCTCCCTCAGTATGAGTTGGGGGGGCTGTGAACAGTTAGAAGCACCTGGGAGGGTGGATGAGCTCAGGGTTATTCTCTAGGTGGCAGTAATATCCCTCCTAACCCTAACCCTCCATCATCGCAGAAGAAACATAAACAGAAGCAGAGCTGCAGATGAAGTTACTGAGGAGCGACACACTGGTTACACAGAGCAATCAATCCCAGAGCCTCACCCTATCCCCAGGAGGTAGAGGAGCCCAGAGCTAGTCCAACAGCACAGCAGGGCTGGTGGAGGGGATGGGAACAGGGGATTTCTTAACTAAACGTTTACAGACACCGTGAGTTGCTCTACCAGTACTCTGATGCTCCAACTAACAATTAGCTCAGTCAGCACGACAGACTCAAGACAGACTGAACCTGCTGCTATAAACCCTCACAGACCGCCAACCCTCAGTAACAAGCTCTAAGACTGTTAAAACAGAACCACAAATTATCCTTAAATCACTGAAATATTTAATTGCGTTCTATTTCCTCTCCTTCCAGGCTGTCGTCATGTGCTGGCTTGTTTCTGTAGCGGTCACGGTAGTTCTCTCACTACACTGGTGCTGCCAACCTCTCATGTAGTTTACGAGATCAGGAGCTCTAATCTGGCCTCTCCGAGCTCGGAGGAACATGGACGTCACCGACCCTCCGTCTCTCTGGAGCAGAGCGTTTTCACTTCTAGCTAAATCAAATGAAAAACAAACACCTGCATCTCTTTTTGTTTCCCGAACAGGAAAATACCACTTTGACATCATTTCCCTGTGTTGTAGGACACAGGGGGCATGTTTTAGCTCCACGCTGTGTTCACCATTTCATACGTCCCTGTTTATGTATTAAACTCAAATGCTGTGAGACACAATGAGACAGGAAAACAACTATTTGGGTCCGAACATATTTTTTACAAGTGTGTAAAATGGGCAAACCTCTCCCTTCAGGTCCCCTGGACTAGTTACACACGTTTTGAATGTTTAAACGGTGGAGTTTTAATTGAAAAGTTATGAGGGAGTTGGAGGAACTGGTGTTTCCTGTCAGTTAGGTCTGGACTTGGAGCTGACAGGATCCCAGACCCTCACCTCAGAGCCTCCATCAGCCTCACCTCAGAGCCTCTAGCAGCCTCACCTCAGAGCCTCCATCAGCCTCACCTCAGAGCCTCCATCAGCCTCACCTCAGAGCCTCCATCAGCCTCACCTCAGAGCCTCCATCAGCCTCACCTCAGAGCCTCCATCAGCCTCACCTCAGAGCCTCTAGCAGCCTCACCTCAGAGCCTCTAGCAGCCTCACCTCAGAGCCTCCATCAGCCTCACCTCAGAGCCTCTAGCAGCCTCACCTCAGAGCCTCCATCAGCCTCACCTCAGAGCCTCCATCAGCCTCACCTCAGAGCCTCCATCAGCCTCACCTCAGAGCCTCCATCAGCCTCACCTCAGAGCCTCTAGCAGCCTCACGTCAGAGCCTCTAGCAGCCTCACCTCAAAGCCTCTAGCAGCCTCACCTCAGAGCCTCCATCAGCCTCACCTCAGAGCCTCCATCAGCCTCACCTCAGAGCCTCTAGCAGCCTCACGTCAGAGCCTCTAGCAGCCTCACCTCAAAGCCTCTAGCAGCCTCACCTCAGAGCCTCTAGCAGCCTCACCTCAGAGCCTCTAGCAGCCTCACCTCAGAGCCTCTAGAAGCCTCACGTCAGAGCCTCTAGCAGCCTCACCTCAGAGCCTCTAGCAGCCTCACCTCAGAGCCTCTAGCAGCCTCACCTCAGAGCCTCTAGCAGCCTCACGTCAGAGCCTCTAGCAGCCTCACGTCAGAGCCTCCAGAAGCCTCACGTCAGAGCCTCAACCAGCCTCTGTCCCGGCCTCAGACAGCCTCTGTCCCGGCCTCAGACAGCCTCTGTCCCGGCCTCACACAGCCTCTGTCCCGGCCTCACACAGCCTCTGTCCTGGCCTCAGACAGCAGGTGATACTTATCAAGCTCATCATCGGTGATTAGAAACAAAAAGCTCCCCTTCCCTAGCGGCTGTTTCCAGTACGTGAGACGAACTCTGGCGTTATTCCAGAAACGTCTCTCCCTGACTGACATCTGGCCGTCACAATGAGCAGAGAGCCACCATGTGCCTCGCTGTGTCCTGTGTGTCAGGGGAAGTGTGTGTGTGTGTGTGTGTGTGTGTGTGTGTGAGGGGAAGTGTGTGTGTGTGTGTGTGTGTGTGTGTTACTTACTGCAGAGAAAAGGTGTACAGCTCCATATCTTCTTGGGAGAGGTTACACAGTGTCTCCTGTTGGTCGGCGTGGCGATGGTGCGGTGCACTGGGGTTCTTCATTCTGATTGGCTCCCTCTGCTGGGAGACAGGAGGGGGGTGGTAAGACATGTGATGTCATCAGAGCAGGAACTAGCTAACCCTCATGTGTCTAGGGGAGAGGAGAACCAAGACATCAGTCACATGCTGCCTAACACACCTCCAGGAAGTGACATGCTGCCTAACACACCTCCAGGAAGTGACACGCTGCCTAACACACCTCCAGGAAGTGACACGCTGCCTAACACACCTCCATCAGGAAGTCACATGCTGCCTAACACACCTCCATCAGGAAGTGACACGCTGCCTAACACACCTCCAGGAAGTGACACGCTGCCTAACACACCTCCAGGAAGTGACACACTGCCTAACACACCTCCAGGAAGTGACATGCTGCCTAACACACCTCCATCAGGAAGTGACACGCTGCCTAACACACCTCCATCAGGAAGTGACACGCTGCCTAACACACCTCCAGGAAGTGACATGCTGCCTAACACACCTCCAGGAAGTGACACGCTGCCTAACACACCTCCATCAGGAAGTGACATGCTGCCTAACACACCTCCATCAGGAAGTGACATGCTGCCTAACACACCTCCATCAGGAAGTGACATGCTGCCTAACACACCTCCATCAGGAAGTGACACGCTGCCTAACACACCTCCATCAGGAAGTGACATGCTGCCTAACACACCTCCATCAGGAAGTGACACGCTGCCTAACACACCTCCATCAGGAAGTGACACGCTGCCTAACACACCTCCATCAGGAAGTGACACGCTGCCTAACACACCTCCATCAGAAAGTGACATGCTGCCTAACACACCTGCATCAGGAAGTGAAATGCTGCCTAACACACCTCCATCAGGAAGTGACATGCTGCCTAACACACCTCCATCAGGAAGTGACATGCTGCCTAACACACCTCCATCAGGAAGTGACATGCTGCCTAACACACCTCCATCAGGAAGTGACATGCTGCCTAACACACCTCCATCAGGAAGGTAAACCACAGAGAGATGAATGTGTCAGGTTAAATATGTGATGTTCATCGGAAGGTTGGAACTACCAGGGCGTTTATTCAGCGGGTCGTTTCCTGACGTAAACACCGTGCAAGGCTGTTAGGAAGTGGGGTTTCAATATCTCACCGAGGTGCAGCAGAGCTCATATTATTTGTTAAGCCGCCAACAAGTAAACGCCTGGCTCTCTCAGGTCCTGTCAGCTGTGCCCCTGGGTGGGCTTACTGAGCTGCTACTAGTGAAATACTGATGTATGGAAATGAGATCTGCAGTTTGACTAAAAGCCCCCCTCTCTCTCTCTCTCCCCTTCTCTCTCCTTCCTTCAGAAAGACACCCTACCCCCTCTCTCTCTTTCCTCTTGCTGTCACCCCCCTCCCCCCTTCTCTCTCCCTCTAGCAGGTTAACTGGGCCAGTCTTAGCAGGGTACCTGGGCCAGTCTTAGCAGGGTACCTGGGCCAGTCTTAGCAGGGTAACTGGGCCAGTCTTAGCAGGGTACCTGGGCCAGTCTTAGCAGGGTACCTGGGCCAGTCTTAGCAGGTTAACTGGGCCAGTCTTAGCAGGGTACCTGGGCCAGTCTTAGCAGGGTAACTGGGCCAGTCTTAGCAGGGTAAAGGCACCATGGCGCTCACACAGAAACCCACACAGCAGTGATGGTCACAATGAACAGGTTGAGAGAGAGAGAGAGAGAGAGAGAGAGAGAGAGAGAGAGAGAGAGAGAGAGAGCGGTAGAGGCAGATACAAAAAAAAATAGCACAAATATAAAAACGGCAATGTTCTCCTGTGCCTTTCCACAATACATTTAACACAATATCTACAGTGTGTCCAACCAGGATACCAGCCCTCCGGGCAAAATGGCCGCCTGGAAAAACTTCATTTTAATTAGCCCTGTGGAGGAGGGAGGAGGGAACACTACCCCCGCTGCTCCAGGTCCAGGCAGGCTGGAGATCACTCCACTTAATCATTAGACAACTGCCTCTCTACTCACTGACATTTCACAATGTTAGCAGTCTCAGAGAGAGAGGGGGAGAGGATGGGAGAGAAACGGGGGGAGAAAGAGAGAGGGGGGAGAGAATTAGAGAAAGAGATAGAGGGGGACAAGAGGGGAGAGAGAGAGAGGGAGAGAGAGCACCGTGGCTGTGAAGAACTGAAACCTGGTATCAACAAACTCATTCATTAAAAAGGTCAGTGTTGATTAGCGTGTGTTTTCCCGGCACATGGGCCCAGCGTGAGCGAGAGATACGTCCCCGTCGCAAAGGTGTTCAGAGGAGGGGGGCGTGAGCAGGGCGGCGTGAGCAGGGCGGCGTGAGCAGAGCGGCGTGAGCAGGGCGGCGTGAGCAGAGCGGCGTGAGCAGGGGGGCGTGAGCAGAGCGGCGTGAGCAGGGCGGCGTGAGCAGGGCGGCGTGAGCAGGGCGGCGTGAGCAGGGCGGCGTGAGCAGGGAGGCGTGAGCAGGGCGGCGTGAGCAGGGCGGGCGCGAGCAGGGCGGCGTGAGCAGGGAGGCGTGAGGAGGGCTTCCACAACAATAACATCTCAACAACAAAGGACTGCAGACAAGACACAATGGGGCCGGAATGGGAGTCGGCAATGCCAGATCAGCATTGAAAGTAATTCTTCAATTACCACTTCAAAGTGTGGCAGGTAACATCAGGCTTTGATTCATTTAGCTTAAGTCCTCTGAGCCAGAAAGAGGCGTGTTGGAAGCCAGGAGAAGAACGCCTCACTGGCATCGCTGATTTCACAGAATTTGAGCTGCTTTGGCATGTCAAGCACATCAAACTGGCTTTGAAGACTGAAAAATACCTGTTAGTGTGAAATGTATTTTGACAAATCTGAGATAATAAGAAAGGGCCTGAGAGGGGGGGGGGCGAGGGGGGGCGAGGGGGGGGCGAGGGGTTTGGGAGGAACACTTCCCCTAAATTGTGCCGTTACCTTCTGCTGCATTCCAGCTTCTCCTTTCACAGGATCAGCCCCCCCATCAGCCCCCCCTCCTCCCACCTCTTGCACTGCCACGGAATGTTTACCTGAAAAAAACAAAAAACAAGCATTTTTTTTACAAGCATTTACCACACCTGGCACTGAGTAAAATCTTTTTTATTTTTTATGAGAATGGATGAGAAAATAGTAGCATTATTCTCATCATGTGAATATGGAGACAAGTTACTAAGATGAGATGTACATTTAAAACAAATAAATATAAGTTTCATAGCACTCTGTGGAAAAAAATATGATACACAAAAATATATATACATATATATATAAAATACAATTATGATGGAATAGTCAAAATCAATTGTTAATTTGTTAAATACAATACACAAAATACATTTTATTCAGAGATTGATACTTATGAATTGCAATAATATTAAAATTACCAATAGATTATGATTTTGTGTTTGTTTTACAAATCTATTTATTTTAGACATATGCTGGTAGACGCTGTGTAGATGTGTGTATGCTGGTAGACGCTGTGTAGATGTGTGTATGCTGGTAGACGCTGTGTAGATGTGTGTATGCTGGTAGACGCTGTGTAGATGTGTGTAATGCATCAAACACACTGTAGTTTAACTTCCTGTCCTCAGCATTCTGTTTGGGAACACGCGTTCAGGTAGGAAACTAGTTTATCTTTCTGGACTCAGCAGCAATGCAGGCAGACTTCACTATCTTTCCAGGAACTTATAAAACTCCTCTCAGATCTCCCACGATCTGAGACTCAAACATTCAGTCTGAACGCTCTAATGCATGCAATTACACACAAGGAAAAATCGAAAAAGAAATTAAATTTGGTTGTAATACATTTCTCCATTCTTCTCTCCTTTGGTAAATTACTTTTGAAGTGTTTTTTTCCTTCCTTCTTGTCTTCACTCCTCTCCTCCTCCTCTCCTCTCGCTGCTGTAATTTAAATGGTAAGCCGCCAGATGTGTGTCGCATGCTTGAAGAGCCAAGCCTCTGCATTATTTAGCATATTAACATTCACAGAATTTAAAAAAGGGTTTCTGCATTGCCTGGAGGTTGTAATTAAGTAAACCTTAGCTTGATACATGTAAAAATCTCTATGTGAAACTGGAGCCAGTCACATCTATATAATAAATATGGAAACCTCCAAGATGATATAATTTTTTATCTTGCTGCAGGATTAAATACTTCGGTAATAATAACTTTTCTATATGGGAGACAGATCTGGATCCTTCTGACAGCTAAAACGTTCCTAATGACGAGAACATTCAGCTCGTCTCAGAGCAGACAGCAGGCTCAACCCTAACACAGATGTAGATTTTAATTACCAGGTTTCTGGTAAACATTTGGTGTGTGCCTACAGTTACAAGGTAATAAGGTTTTTTATTTGGGAGTTTCTATAGCAGGATATGTAGTCGTGTTTGTAGATCCTAGCTCTCCGTGGGATTGCATAATGACGAGAGGGCTGGAAGGTCGGTCTTGCCATCATCATTTAGAATATAAAGTAATGAATATAAAGAGTTCTGTATCTGTAATGAATATACAGGATGAGAAACAGACTGAACACGGGAAGAGAAACCAGCACGGCATCTATATTATATATATTAGATCATGTTATATGTTATATGTATTAGATATGTTATATATATTATATATTCCAAGAAACCTAAGCACAGATTTCCATCACGTATAACATTCACTAAGCAAACCTGGAACATATTATATTTAGTTTGACTACAAGTAAAAATACAGAACAAATCCAATAAGTTGGAAAACATATTTTAAAGCTTTTCATGAAATGTGTTTTATAGGTTTTGCTTTTAATTATTTACTGACCTTGTATTTATTTATTTTTTTACATTTTCATTAATAAACTTCTTAAAGATTCTTAAAAATATATATATTACTATGTGCTTTGTTGTACTCAGAGATTGTCTAAATATTGATTGCATTATAAGTATAATGTATTATTATGATTTATTACGTTGTTAAGAGGGGTTCCCAGCTCTGTGTTGGATGGACACAGCTCTGTGTTGGATGGACACAGCACTGTGTTGGATGGACACAGCTCTGTGAAGACTTGTCCAGTGAGATGAGGACACGCGCTGAGCGGAGGAAGTCTCCCTGGTGAGGTGAGCGTGGGCTGGGGACGGAGGGGGAGGCAGGCCAGGGTCCACACACTGGAAACCCTGTCAGTAACTGGGCTGGTGACTCCTTGGCTAGAGAGGGTTTTAATGGGAGAGAGGGCAGCACAAGGCCTGGCCTCTCTAATCACGCTGCATGGCGGCGGTGTGGACAGCTACAGGCTGTGTCCCTGACCTGGGAGCAGGCTCGCCTCAACCCTGCCCCTCCAGGGCAGCAAGCGCTCCTTGTTATCCAGAACTCAAAGCTGTGTGAGTCCTGGGAGGAGGGGGGGGGGCCTGGGAGGGGGGGCGGGGGGGGGCCGGAGGGCCTGGGGAGCCTGGGAGGGCTCTGGAGAGAACCAGAGCTACGTAACGAGAGCGGAGGAGAGGCGACCACCAGGACCAGACCCCACCTCACCCGGGCTCTGCCCCCCTGCGAGCCCCCAGCTCTGGGCAGGGACGGGAGGTCGTGATGGGTGATCACCCAGAGAGGCCCGCTGGCCAGGCTTGTGCCCAGCTGCTGATCTGCCTTCTCATGGTGGGATCCAAACACAACGGTGATGCTACAAAGTTACGCTCTCCCTCCCAGAGTCTACACACATGTAGAGTGTGGTGCTGTAAACTGACTTCCTGGTGAATCCTAGACCGGCCGTAGTGGAGGTCATGTTTTAGTTTTGTGTTCAGAAGTGGACATGGAGGATGGATGGCGTTGTCTCAGGGTTTGTTGTCTGGAAGATTCCAGCTGGCTGTCTCTTCCTACCTCAGTTCCTCAGCGAGGTGACGCTCATATCTGCACACACGCATCACACACTCCCGTATTGCCAAGGTTACACCACTCGTTATACGGAGACAGCAACTGAGTTGTCAGTTGAGTGACTGTGGGGGTGAGACAGGCTGGTTGTGAGGGACTGAGGGGGTGAGACAGGCTGGTTGTGAGGGGGTGAGACAGGCTGGTTGTGAGGGACTGAGGGGGTGAGACAGGCTGGTTGTGAGGGGGTGAGACAGGCCCAGGCGCTTCTCCAGGAGGAACATCTCCAAACACATCGGATGAAAAACCCTGGAAACCGTCACGGTGCTCAAGGCCGTGTTTATTATGATGCATTTTCTGAAACTGAGAAAATGAAGAGCTGGAACATGTCTGTGCTCCTCTGTGTGCTTACTGATCCACTGATGGCAATCACAGAACACAACGCTAATCTAATGAGTCGTTTGAATTCAAACAAACCCAAAGAAACCGGATCGTTCTGTTAATGTGAAAGGTCATCTCACCCAGACAGCCTCCAGCTAGTTGCTGTGTTAAAAAGGAAAACATCCACTCTGCTGTGATGGGTCACGGGAAGGAAGACTGGAGATGTGAGAGGAGAAAGACTCTCTGACACAGCAAACTCATCTGTGTCATCCTGTTCATGAAGCATCCAGGAGCTGTTTTCACTGGACACTTCATCAAGTGCCGTCATATTCTAAAAGGTGAATTTATTCACCCTAAAGGATCCAAAACGTTCAGTTTGACTGTCAAGTCAGAAGTTGATGACTTTTACTCAGATATACGGTCTCCACTACATGTCATCACTGAGAAATACCTCCAAACAGTACCTGAAGAACAACCCTGAAAGAGACAGAGGGGGGAGAGAGAGAGAGAATGGGTGGATAGGAGAGAGGGAGAGAGAGAGAGAGACAGAGTAGAGAGAGAGAGAGAGAGAGAGAGAGAGAATGGGTGGATAGGGAGCGAGCGATGAGAGTCGATAGCGAGAGATAGAGCTAGAGACGCAGTTTGTGCTATGGTATTCTGCTCTCTTCTCTCGCGCGCGCTCTCTGCTGCTCTTGTGTTTCTCTTGCTCTGCTCTCGCGGGCTCCCGGGTCGTACGCTCTCTGAGCGCGCCGAACTAGCTGTCTGTCGAGGGTTCTCTTTTGGGTCGCGCCATTGTCCTGCTCACTGTCTGGCTGTGTGTCTGTTGGTGTTGTGGCTGTGTGGTGGGTGTTTTGTGTGCGGTGGTGGGTGTTGGTGGGTGGGGTGTGTGGTGTGTGTGGTTGGTGTGTTTTGGTGAGTAGGTCTTTATGCTCATGTGTAGTCCGCTCCACTTAGGGAGCAGCCAGACTGAGGCTCTTTGATGGCTGGTCCTGGAACAGATCAGGTTCACTTCTCAGCACACCTGACCTGACTCCGCGTGTGTGTGTGTGTAGGAGAGTGTGTGTGTATAACAATGTGTGTGTGTGTGTAAGAATGTGTGTGGATGTTTAAGAGTAAGTGCCATTGTGTGTGTGTTCCGATACCTTTCGGCCGTGTGGCTAAACATAAATCTCCCACAATGCCTCCGTCTCCATGGTGACGATGGGACCCTTCCCGTGTGGGGTGTTAGGATCTCGGTGGGAGGTCAGAGTTCGCGGAGCAGAGGAAGTGACAAGCTGTGAAATGTAAAAGACCAATTTCTTCCACATGTTGCAGCGCTGGGAGAACTGTTGCTGAGCTGTCAGGCAACATCACGTCTAAAATGGGGCAGGTTCCACCAGCAGCCCCCCTCACACAGCCCCCCTCACACCCCCCCCCCACACAGCCCCCCCCTCACTGCAGACCTGTCACTGCCTGGCTGTAATTAACACGGCTGCACATGCTTAAAGCTGAGCACCACTGAAACTTTTCAGGACTGTTAAATAAAGATGAGTGCTGCCTTAGCTGATGTATTAATAACAACGAGGCGTCTTTGTTCTAGATCAATCCCAAATGAGCAGGGTGTGATTCTCAGGAGAGAGGGGATGTGGGATGACCTGATGACCACACAGGAAGTGGCCGCACGTCTGCCTTCCCTCCTGCACCCCTGATGCTGCCGTGAGCCTATCAGCAAGGTCAGATCATTCTGCCACTCAAATATCCAAGAAGCAAAATATAAATGTTTTTGTACTTTAACCAAAACTCCATGAGCAGCTGATGCAGCCATGCTAGGTGGCTCCTCCTACTGAGGAGATCTGCTCCGTGTCAAAACTGCTTTACAAACCCGAACCCGAAAAATCATTCAATATGTCAAAATAAAAACATATTCTTGTTTTTATTGTGGTGCCTCATGCACGCTACAGTATGACCTTCCCACATGGCAGGAGAGACTTGTGAGGAACACGTGTGTTTGGCCTGAACTCCACAGGGGGTCTGATGTTCCTCCAACAGTTAGCTCATCCACGCGCTTGGTTCCTGGGAGTAGATGATCTGTGTTCCATCCCAGAGAGGCCTGTCCAGTCTGGATCTGTTCAGTCTGGATCTGTTCAGTCTGGATCTGTCCAGTCTGGATCTGTCCAGTCTGGATCTGTTCAGTCTGGATCTGTCCAGTCTGGATCTGTCCAGTCAGGATCTGTTCAGTTAGGATCTGTTCAGTTAGGATCTGTTCAGTCTGGATCCGTCCAGTCTGATCTGTCCAGTCTGGATCTGTCTCGTCTGATCTGTCCAGCTGGATCTGTTCAGTCAGGATCTG
>CAEFZP010000426.1:0-250737 GCA_903064625.1 Mallotus villosus | reverse complement strand
TGTGTGTGTGTGCCATCAGGATATGGCTAGCACCTCTTGCAGGAGTCTCTGCCTTGTCCGGATTTCATGGCGGTCGGAACATAAGACCCGGTGCACAGTTCTGACTCAGTCAAGTTCCAGGTTAGCACTGGGCTGGAGGTAGATCAGCAGTCACGGGAATGCACTGCCAGACACTGGGTTTGCTCTCTCTTTCTGGAGCTTGGTGTGGAAACCTTTAGGATTAACAGATGTCTGTCTGATTAAGTAGGTTTATTCCGCCAGGCCATGTCTGATTCTTTTCCGATTTAGTGGGGATTCTGGTGAGAGCCTGTGGGCCTTTAGTGTATGGGTGTGTTTGTATGTGTGTGTGTGTGTGTGTGTGTGTGTAGTGATATGTACTTTGTGAACTTTGTGGCTTTGTGTAGCACTGTGGTAAAGAGGGTAGGGTGACCCAAAACACACACACACTCACAAATGCTCCTTGGGAAGCATTTGAAAGGCAAATGGACTTTGGCCCAAACATGACTGGTGCCTTGAATGCTCTAACTGTTAAAGTGCTCTGGATTTATAGTTAGTGAAGGACAGAGAGATGGAGGGAGGGAGGAAGGAAGGAGAGATGGAGGGATGGAGAAGGGTGGAGAGATGGAGGGAGGGAGGGAGGGAGGAGAGATGGAGGGAGGGAGGGAGGGAGGAAGGGAGGAGGGACAGTTCAGCAGCAGCAGAAGAGGGCCTCCTGAGCTGCTATCTCTCCCCCTCCTCCCCCTTTTCCCTCCCCTCTTCCTCTCTTCCTCCATGTGCTGTGTAGGGTGGATGGCTTCTCTGGGTGGTCCACAGATACCCATGGAACTGTAGCCTTTCATGATGTGCTTGCCTTGGACACACACAAACACACACTCACACAAACACGCACACACGCACACACAGACAAACCATAGAAGTATTTGCTAGTCTTAGTCTTAGACAGATGGATTGTTGTGTAATGTAGTGAGGTATGTGTTGGGTGCAAGGTGCTACGTTAACTAAACAATTGCACAGACGCGAGCACTGTACAGTCACACAAGCACACACATACACAGTTTCCACACTCCTCTTAACACTAGCACCTGCAATAGAAACAGCTGAGAACACAAACAATGATTTCTTGAAGCTAACACACACACACACATACATCTCCTCTTGTGTTTACTCTGCACACCTCTGGAATGTCTCAACAGGTGCCCACTAGGAATGTATAAACACACACACACACACTTTGAAGTGATGGTATTATTTGTGTGTGTGTAAAGAATAGAGGACCTACATGGTTCTGTCTCTTTTGGACCGTGACTGAGACTACATCCTGTTAAACCTGACCCATCCCGTACTAACCCTAAACCATCCAGTACTAACCCTAAACCATCCAGTACTAACCCTAAACCAACCAGTACTAACCCTAAACCATCCAGTACTAACCCTAATCCTGGACTAACACTCATGCTGTACAAACCCTCATTCAAACAAAAGCACCAGTCTACATCAGGCTTCAAATTAACAGAAGGACTAATGATTTCACTTAAGCAACTCACACACATCACTGTTCCGTCCTGCTCATTCATTGTGTGTGTGTGTGTGTGTGGCTGTGAGAAAGACAGAGAGTGTGTGAGTGTGTGAGTGTGTGATTGCAGGGTACACGGCACTCAGTATCTGATCAATGTCTCTTAGACAGAAACTTTTAGAGAGAAATGGACTCTGCATTGGCTTGGTAAATGGTTGTAGATACACACCAAATCACACACACACAAATTTGGCACAGACACATACAGTATACACAGATAAAAGAAGAAGACAGGTGAGATTGGTAATGATATATAATAATATCATCTACATTTGATCAAAATGACTAAATACAGACACAGATGTTTGGCTGACCCATGATCAGATATCCCACAGACAGGGGGTGTGTTGTTTTGTAAATGACCAAGTGCCAGTCACAATGTAGCTGTTATGCTGTCTCATGATGCTGTCCCATGCAGTGATACGTGCTTTGCAGTCTGTCTTGTGTGTGCATGTGTGTGTGTGTGTGTCTGTCTGTGTGTTGTGTGTGTGTGTGGGGTCACTGGGGTCACAGAACTGAGCAAAGGGACGTTCCTGTTTAGTTAGGTTCTTTAGTGGTGGATCCGCCCCACTGTGTTACTGAGTGTGTGGGAGGGTCCCTGGAGAGCGTGTGAGGGTGTGTGTGAGGGTCATGGGTGTGTTGTAAACCCAGGGCTGTCAGATGGTGTCTTACAGACAGTTGAATGAGAGGATGAGCCTGGTTAGTGGTAGTTTATTGCTGCTGTCTATAGAGTTAGACACCCCGACACACCCTATTGGTTCTAACAAACACCGTAACACCCCCCCGACACACCCCCTATAGAGGGCATCATCTTCCGGGCTGACACATGGACACGTTCTTTGTTAGTGAGGACAATGAAATTCCACCATGAGGCATACATCATTGTCTTATTTTATGCTTCTGTGTGTGTGGGCATATACATTAAAATATATGTGTGAAATAGTAAAAGATTCTCAGTCATTATGACCACCACAAAATGATTTGTATAAGACCCTGCATATTATATTGTCTGTTTTGATGTGTGTGTGTGTGTGTGTGTGTGTGTGTGTGGTCAT
Organism: Mallotus villosus; assembly: GCA_903064625.1. Lineage (NCBI taxonomy): Eukaryota > Metazoa > Chordata > Actinopteri > Osmeriformes > Salangidae > Mallotus > Mallotus villosus. The sequence goes on along the minus strand of CAEFZP010000426.1, from coordinate 248,109 downwards.
TCAGTATATTAGTGTGCATGTGTGTGTGAGAACCAGACAGGGTTAGTATAAAACAGTACACAGTCCATCAAAAACAGAGAAACCCTGTATGCATTGAAAGCTTGTTTCTCTGTTGTTAAACAGTGTTGAGCTGACCAGTGCTTACTCACTCACTCTCTCATTATCTCTCTCTCATTCTGTCCTACAAATCTCTTTTTAAAAGGCTATTGTGACTTAGACTGAGGTAGGCATTTATACTCAAACACACACACATACATACGCACACACACACACACACACAGACACACACACACACACACTGAGCGGACGTCAGTCCGGGGTTCCAGTGCCAGGAAAGTGGTTTCTTTCTCCCCTCTGATCTGGACCTGCTTTCCACTGTAAAATGGAGTCCGGAGATCTGGGTCGATGCAGACATAGAGAGAGAGAGAGAGAGAGAGAGAGAGAGAGAGGAGAGAGAGAGAGAGAGAGAGAGAGAGAGAGAGAGAGAGGGAGAGAAGGAGAGAGAGAGAGTGAAGGCGAGAGAGAAAGATAGAGAGGGAGAGAAGGAGAGAGAGGGAGAGAGGGAGAGAAAGAGAGGTGGAGAGAGAGAGAGATTGAACCTCAGAGACGTCCTAATCATAATTCCTCTCTTGTTTTTCCCTTCATTGACTCGCTTTGCTCTGTGTCAGTGTTTAACGTTTCGCCCAGAAGGGCCAGGGAATGTTAAGAGGCAGAAAGCTGCTTTAGATTTGTAGGGGGAATTTAGATGCGGTCTTTGAAACGCCGCCCAGCCCAGCCTCCCCATCCACAAGGCTGGTTAGACTGTGAGAACCAGAGAAGAAGAAGGTGTTCCCAGACCTGGAGGACTGGAGACTTGCTGCTGTGATCTTTGGGGTTGTTGTGGTCCTATACCTGCCTGCCTGCCTGCCTGCCTGCCTGCCTGCCTGCCTGCCTGTCTGTCTGTCTGTCTGTCTGTCTGTCTGTCTGTCTGTCTGTCTGTCTGTCTGTCTGTTTGTCTGTGTATGCGTCTTTGAGTGGTACTGGTAATTGGTGTTTGTTCCCTTGGTAGAAGTGGAAAGGACAGCTGCATATGCATTATCATAGGGTACCACACGTGTGTGTGTGTGTAGAAAGAGAGGAATTTATACATCCTGGATTGAGCTGGTAATGGGAAAGTGACACACAAACACACATGCACACTCCGATACACTCACACAGTGTGATCATCGAGAGACAGAGCCGTCAGTTCCTGTGGTTATTTCTGTCCTATTCCATGAGAGGTGTGGAACCAGCCCCCCCCCCTGCCTTCACAGCACTTCACCACTCAGACTTGGGAGGTTGAAGGGGTTGAGAGAGGGGGAGGAGAGGGGGATGAGAGGGAGGGGGGGGGGATTATAGAAGGTAGATGAGTCGTGGATCCGAGCTGCATTCAGGAAACAGGGTAGGTAGGTGTTTGAGGGAAAGTGTTGATGGCTTGAGAACAGAGAAGCCATGAGGCAGGGTGATGGAGGGGCAGAATAGATATGCAGGGTAGTGGATGGATGACAGAGAGGGGTGAGGGTTAGGGGGGTGTTGCTGAGAGGGGGTGAGCAGAGGAGGGTGGGGGGAGGGTTACACTGGTTCAATGAGGGTGTTGTTAATCGGCCCTGAGGCCCTGAGTGCCTTTCTGTTCTCTGGCCATGTCCCGGCCCATCACAGATTGAGTGCCACCAATTAGCACACACATCCACATGTACACACACGTCCCCCCACCCCCACACACACACACACACATAAAGAGGCGTACATGAATCAAACAACCTACGCTGTGCTTTGTGCTTTGTCCAGCCTGCCCAGTGTCAGCTCCTGGGGTCCTGAATAGAGGACAGCTTGTTCTCACGAGAGCCTCACTGCCTCTTTTCAAACAGGCAAATAAAACAGACACCCCTTGAACTGCTCCAGCCAATAAGCTCCCTCCTTGATGATGGTCAGCAGCGGGCTAAGAGGTACCACTGACTAATTGAATCAAGATTTTCACTGAGTCATCATTTGTCACTGTTTAAAGTGGCCCTCAAGTTTTTGTTTGTCCAACACTTCACCTCTGTTCTGTGCTGAGCATGACGACGTCATTCATATCATAAAAGTTGGTCTCATAATTTCATTATGAGAGGGCGGATTGGATGGGTTTGAGGTTAGTTGTTTATGTGTGTGTGGATACGAGAGTGTGTGTAAGTGACTGTGTGTGTGTGTACAGGATCTGTATGTCATTAGTGTAAAGCAGAAACAGGCCGCACCGTGCCGCCGGGTCCAGTGGAGCCTGTATAGAACCCGGTCCTCCCCAGTCTGCCGGACGACTCCATCCTGGAGGAGAGCGCTGGGTAACGGGAGGCGGCGGCCCGCTTCAGAACCAGGAATGTCGAATAAGACTGGAAAGCCACAGGCTCCACAGTGGGCCCGGAATGTAAAACATAAAACATGATCGAGGGAGAGCGAGTGAGTGAGAGAGAGAGAGAAAATGAAAGACACTAGGGAATAATAGAGAGACAGAGAGAGAGAGAGGGAGACAGAGAAGAAGAGAGAGAGAGGACCGTTGATTGTAGTGTGTAGTGAGCTGAAGTCATGTTTAGGATTAGGGATGATGGCGTTGAGCAGTTTATGCTGTGTTTCTCATGGGTATAGGAAACCAAGCCTAGGCCTGTTCACTCCCACGAGACCCTCGGCCCAGCGTCTGAGGGGCTTATGCACACACACACACACACACACACACACACACACAACACACACCACACACACACACACATGTTTTATGCATGTTTAAAGCAGATGTGGATTGATCAGATCCCATTCTCAATCCCAGACTACTTAATAAGGTGTGTGTGTGTGTGTGTGTGCTGTGTGTGTCCACAGTCGATAGGAGGCTTCCTAGTTTAGGGTCATCTGACAGTTACCTCTGACCCCTGACTTTAGGGTCAACAGAGGTGTTGGGGGAACGGTGACCAGGGGAATTGGGTGATTTATCAGGTCCTAACAGATCGGTATGTGCGTGGTGTGTGGTGCGTGTGAATCTCTGCACTCCGACATGGAATCTAAACCCACAGCACGGTGAAGCTAACATACCAAGCTATAACTGATGGATGTATGACCCTGAATCCGAAATAACTTACTGACCCCTCCAGTACTGTATGAATGGCCATCTGTCTAGATATGCTTGAACTGAGATAAATAGCCCTTACAAAGACACCACTTACATAGCAAATTCATGGTTATTTTTAGCCAAGATGCTAAAAAGCACTCAGTCCACCGACGTCTATGTAAATGCCCCTCTGTTTCTCCAGAGCTGTGTTTAGATAAGGAAGGGAGGAGGCTAGTCCTTAAGGAGCTAACATGGGGATATTTTCAACCTGAGGCCCCCCTGAAGGCGTATTACCCTGGTCCTATCTGGCCCTCTAAGTGCCTGTACTAACTGACCAGCAGAGAACAGGCGGACTGCGTGTGTGTTTGTGGGTGACAAGTAGAGGGAGAGAAACAGGTGTCTGGGGGCTTTGAAGGGTGGGTAACTAGAAGCCTGGCCTGTGAGAGCAGCATCACATCTGGACTGTCTTTCCATAGTCCCAAGGTGGAGAGGGTGTTTGTGGAAGAAAGAGGTGGTTAGGGAGAGAAGGATGAGAGGGAGAAGGAGAAGTTGAGTAAGAGGCAGGAGGAAGGGGGTGATACACACCCAATTATGTTCTCGCTAAACACAGGGTTATTGTCTTTCTCTCTCCAGCCTCCGCACAGAGACAAGCTTAGCCTCCCATCCCAGAATGAGAGCTCTTTTCTGGAAGGAGGAAGTAGCTTTGAAGCCCCAATTCCCTGGCTCTCTGATCTCCCTGCACAGTGATGAAAGAAGAGGCTGTTAGTGGAGATGAGACAGGTGTCCACTTCAATGTGTGTGGTTTGTGTGAGAAACACAGGAACAACCATGTCTCTCACACACTCAAGGTTCGCTCCTCTGTAGACCAAACAGTCGCTCTCACACAGAGGGCTATAAGGGCCCAGGAATGTGCTTTGGTGTGGCCGAGACAATGGGGAAAAAAGGCCTTCCAGCCAAACACCTACACACATCAAGCTGAACGGGAAGTGAAAAGCCATGTCAACCTTTTAAAAGAGGTGAGGACATACAGCTGTATGTAGCTCGGCAAATATCTCCGGGAACTCTTTTTAGAGAGTGTGTGTGTGTCTGGAGTGTGGTTGGGAGCCATGTTGCCGTAGGGGCCGGTAGTGAGGGCTAGTGTGGTTGGAGGAGTGCCGAGCAGCCTCAGGGCCGTGTGGTAACCTGCAGCTGTGTCTCCGGAGCTGGGATCTCCACATGACGTTGGGGCCGGCAACCACAAGGATGGAACCGCAATGACAGCACGAGCACTCTGGAACCTCACCCCTCCCTCCCCCCCCCCGTTCTCCCTCAGCCTCACCCTTCTCCTGGACTCCCGCCCCAGCCTCACCCCCTCCTTCCTGGTTTTCCCCCGCCCTCTCCCAGTCCTAGTGTGAACTGATCCGTATCCAGTGGAGGATGGTGATATTAGTGGTGTTGGTGGGGACAGGGCCTGGCTGGCTGGGAGTTAACCCATGCCAGCATGACGCAGGCTGGGGTTCAGTGGTGAGGGTGACCCCGGGTGGGATGTGGGAAGGGCTGGGATTGTGGTTTGTGCGAGAGAAAGTGAGAGAAGGAGAGTGATATAGTGCGAGGGGGAAAAGAGAGAGAGAGAAAGGAGCTTCTTGCAGTGCACAATACAGACCAAAAGTTTCACGTTTTTTCTCCCCATATCTCCTCAAAGAGTGAGCAAGAAGGAAAGACACAGAGAGAGAGGAGAGAGAGAGAGGAGAGAGCATGCTAGAAGCAATCTAAAATAAGATGGTTTGAAGTAGGACATGTCGACATTGAGATTGTTTTGGGATATTTTAAGCGGGCTAGAAATAATCTTCACATCCGATTTTTTTTTCTTCTTTTGGAAGATCTTAAACCAGAAACATAAACATACTTATTTGACCTTGCCTGTGTTAAAGTGTTAAGAATAGAACACACCAGAATATATTATTGGTATCTAAGCAATGTCTCAAGAGGGATGTGAAGCTACTAGAAACATCCCTACCTGCCAGTCCTGTCACTACTGGCTGTGGTGGGAACTACACCAGGGGTTCTGAAACGTCTCTCTAGGTGGTTTCACATAATTAACTTTCTGAGGCTTAGAAGAGTAATTACTGTCTTGAAATGCGGTTGACACTGTCTTAATTGGCCCCCGGGTGTTAGTAAAGTTCTGTTTTGGAGTGTTCATATATTAAATGCTAATCCTGTGTCTCTCAAGAGACCGGCATGATGTCATGACGACACTGGCTGGTGACTCATCGACTGACAGGGATAGGAATAGTCCTCTTTACAAATACATGCATTCCTACTCACACACAGGCACACACAGGCATCCTATGTTACGGTAATTCTCAGACTTTCCCACACATCCTCGTCAGACGAGTTCTCTCTTCTCAAACCTGTCAATCACATTCCGGAACATGGACCCAACTGTACACATACTGTACCATGGCACATTCCAATGATTCAACTCTGAAACCTACCCCTCCACATTCCATACGTTACACACATTACGTGTGTGTAGTCCCCTTTGCCTGACCAAAATAATGTGGCAGAACTCACAGAGTAATGCTGCTTTTGAAGTGAAAGCTCATCAAACTTCAGATGTGCAGCCAGCGTTTCCTTTAATCAGCTTTGGATTCTATCTCTGAGACGAGAGCTCAATAATAGAAAACGAAAAGTGGAGAGGGAACGAGAGAAAGAAGTCTATAGCAAGGAGAGAGAAAGAGAGGGAGAATGAGAGAAAGAGACGAGAGAGAAGAAGTGGTGAGCAAGGAGAGAGAAAGAAAAGTGAGAGGGTAGAAAGTGAAGAGAGAATTAAAGAGAGGGAGACAGAAAGAGAGAAGTGGAAGTGAAAAGATAATAAGAGAAAAACAGAGAAATTGTGAGGACAGAGAGGGTCTATTATAGGATTTAGAGCAGTGCAGGGCTCAGCCATGCTGATGTTAATGGTCATTTTAACAGATGACTCGCCGTCCACGGCAGATTAGCCCTGGTTATCTCGGCCTAATTAAACAGGCCAGATTGACAGGTTGAAGGGTGTGTCTGTCAGTGCGTTTACATGATGGTAGTAATTCGAATCTTGCTTAATTCGAATAATGCTACTCTCTGGCAGAACAGGATTATCCGAATGTACATGACGGAGAATAAACCGAATTATTGGCCGAAAGCATGTCATATCCCAGTCCGATACGTGGCGCTGTTTTCATTACAACTAGTGGTGATACCGCCATTTCCGCTTGACCTCTTCACCACTACCAACAACAACAACCATATATATATATATAAAGGCCTTTACATATATTTATGACAACATCAACATTTCGAGAAAGATGGCAAGGTGACGCTAGCTACGTCCCCTAGCTACATTTCGTGCATGATGACAATAGGAGTAGCTAGCCTACTGCGAATGCAAACGGCGATATTGGCTAGATTGATAAAGGAGAGAAGACGCCGCCGAAGGAACATGGATAATTTAATTCAGACCACCAATAGCCTATGTGGTTGCACTTTGCCACAGTACCGCAAAGGTCTCGACGAACAGTCTTGATGAAGAGCAGACACAAAGTCTTCTGGGTTGTACATCGCGTTGTTTGTTTGTTTCTACTGGGCCAGCTCCTGGCAGCGACAGCCTTTTTCGACTTCCGTGTCACGACCTGGGAGGGTGGCTCAAGCATGCGCAAAGACGCTGAATCCAGTTCATAGTCCGATTAAGCGTTTACATGCATGCGTTATTCGAATTATCAATCGAATCGGACAGAGTTATCCCGGGGTGTCGATCGGATCGGATCGGATAGCAATGATTCGAATTAAGGTGTTTACAAGAAACGGATAATTCTATTTCTATCCGATTAAGCCAGTAATTCGAATGCATGTAACCGCAGTGACTGTGTGTGTATGTGTGTGTGTGCAGTTGCTACAGTATTGCGGAGAACCCAGTAATGTGTGGTGTGGTCTGTCCTTTGTGCAACACCACACTCTGCTAGAAGCAGCCGTTTCCATTGTGTGAAATGAAGAGAGTCAGCACATATTTCAGATACTGCACCATACGCACGCACGCACAAACATGCACATAATGGCTGTGGCCACAGACACATTCTAGGACTGAATTCCCATTAGGAAGGATTGCACTAATTAAACATGCTTTTCATTCACGAATAGTATACAATTTGAACTACCTTCCCACAAACGTATCTTTTGTTGAAAGATTACCATGTGGATTTTTGTGTGCGTTTATGAGTGTGTGTACGTGGACGTAACTATTCTGGTTATTGGCTGTATGCAGTGCACTAGTGAATAAAGACGCTGCTGTGGTGCATAAACATTACATAATAAATGTAACTCGTGTTGACTTTTGAAACCTGTAAAGGGCCTGTTTACGGTAAACTAACGTTTAGCCTTCCTCTTGGTATTTACGACACAGGAACTGGCTAGCCGACATTGCAGTATTTTGTTCTCAAACGTAACTGTTTTTACAGGGAGGTTGGGATATTCTCCTATACTCCTAAAAGGGGTCAGGTTTTATGGGTCTCAGGAACCTGGATCTTCTGTAATGGACTGCGGAAAAGAAAAAGAGCAGAGTGCTAGATCTATTAGAGAGATGCTTAGTTATTCATTTATTTATCAATCAGCAGGTTGTTGTTTTTCTTTTTACTGGCTGAACCTTCCAAGATTCCAGGGTCAGCATTCCGCTTACCGGAAACACATGGGAATGCAATTTGGGTAAAGGGAGCCTGTGGAAATCCTTTTAATCCTTTAAATAGAGAGTGATAGAGAGTTGGGGGCAGAGGGAGAGAGAGAGAGAGAGGGGGGGGGGTGGGGAGAGAGAGAGGAGCGAGAGAAAGAGAGAGAGAGAGAGAGAGAGTAGTGAGAGAGAGAGGGGAGAGAGCGAAAGCAGGATGAGGAGATACGTTGTCCTCTTTTATTTGGGATATAAATCATAAACCTGCACTAATCATCTTTCCTTTTGCATTCCTCTTTCCCTTTGTTCCCCATCCCACACTTCCCCTCAGCTCCTAATGGTTGGCAGGGTGTTGAGCTTCTGGTGCAGGATATGGTATGGAGTAGCTAGCTCTGGAGTGGCTGGGTCTGGTCTGGAGAATCTAGTTCTGGAGTAGCTAGTTCTGGAATATAGTTCTGAAGTGGCACATTTTAGTTCTGCTGTAGCTAAGTCTGCAGCTAGTTCTCGAGTAGCTCATTCCGGAATAGCTAGGTGTGTATGTCGTAAGCTAGTTCAGGTGTATCCAGTTCTGGTGTATCTAGTTCTGGTACCTCTAATATTTCCTGCCCTGCTTCTTCAACCGTGGCAGCCTGTACGTCTTCACTGTTCGTGTTCAGCCCCCATCACTGGGAGAAGAGCAGCAGTATGTAATCAGTGCAGTTTCATCTCATCCAGAATTAGCCTGACATGTTGTTGTCGAAGTGTTCTGCTGTTCTGTAAGAAAAGAAAAACCTGCCTCATGTTTGCGATTGGTCACAGATTGAATTGATTGCGAAGTCTGTAGGGATTGCTGAGTAATTTTCTAGAGAAGGAAATATCAAGCATGACATAACTGCCTTGCTTGTTACATCAGTGATGTAGGCTTTAATCATATTGAAATAGGTTGGTGCTGTTTTATGTTCAGTCTGTACTTGTGTAAAGTGTTCTTGCATGCATGCGTGGGTGTGTGTGTGTGTGGTGTGTGTGTGTGTGTGTGTGTGTGTGTGTGTGTGTGTGTGTGTGTGTGCGTGTGTGTGTGTGTGTGTGGTTATGTGTATGCGTGTGGGACCTGGTCACGCCTGTCTATTGCTAGATGTGTTGAGGCAGGCCTCATGTTTACACTTGATATAGACAGAGAGTGTGTGTTTGCTTATCTGACCGAACATAAACAGATGTATCCATGCTCCATGTTTTTGAAGCAGCATAAATGAAGACTAATTATGTGATTGATAGACTGCTTGTGTACATTGATGATTAATCACTTCCCTCTTCCCCTCTCTCTCTCTCTCTCTCTCTCTCTCGCACCTTCTCTTTCTCTCCTTCATCGCACTCTCGCTATATCCTTTTCTCTCCCCCACCTCCCTATTCCTCTCCCTGTCTCTCCCTGTCTCTCTCTCTCCCTCTCTCTCCTCTCTCCAGGTGTACTGTCTCTGCCGGCCCATTTCAGCCCGTACACTGAGACCCAGGCCGGGGTGGAGAGCAGGGAGGATGCCTATGTGCAGCTGGAGCTACGCACCCTGGAACAGTCCCTCCTGGCTACCTGCGTTGGCAGCATTTCCGAGCTCAGTGAGTGTCTGTGTGTGTCTGTGCGCGTTTGTGTATATGTGTGCATGTATGCCCAGGTGTCTTTTGCAGATTTACGGATTTAATATCTCTTAAACTTTATGGGAAACTTAACACTGTTCCTTCCCCTGCTTAAACAAAAAGTCAGTGTTAGAATGTAGCCCTCTCAAATGCAATAAATACACTTACTAAATCCTTCAGACACCCTACGAATATCACTTTGAAATAAATAAAACAATAAACGAGTAAATACTCATGCATTTGAATGAGCCTCGATGTTAGTTTTATTTGTTTGGCCCTCCTTTCTCCCCCTATGTTAGTTCACCCTGAAGGACAATAACCAGAGATAGACATTCTTCTGCCAGAAAGGCTGTTGTTTCAGCCAGCTAGTGTGTGGGAAACAGTGATAATGCAGACTCCTGTAAATACACACAGTATCTTCTACTTAGCTGAGGAAACAGACCACCATATAGGGATATTCTCTCTGGAATAGCTGATAGGCTCTCTGGTCATATATAATGCAACGAGTGATAATACAGTGTGTATAGTGTGTGTATGTGTGTGTATTTGTTAAATCAACTATTGCCACATCCCACTTTGTGATCTATCTTTAATGTGTCAGTATTAAGTCTGTTTGTCACTGTGTCTGTCTGCCTTTTTTATCACTGTGACCATGTCTGACTGGCTGTCTGTCTATGTCTAGCTGGGTTGCTGGCTGGCTGTTCATTACATGTCTGTTTGGCTGCCTTGCCTTGCCTGCCTGCCTGTCTGCTGGCCTGTCTGTCTGTCTGCTTGCCTGCCTGTCTGCTGGCCTGTCTGTCTGTCTGCTTGCCTGCCTGTCTGTCTGCTTGCCCATCTGTCTTCTTGCCTGTCTGTCTGCATACCTTACTGTCTATGTCTGCCTGCTTGCCTGTCCTTCTATAACAGGAGCCAAATAGATTCCACAGATGCATCCTCATTATCAGCAGTCAGTCAGACTGGATCTCTGAGCAGCAGCAGCAGTCCTGTCTCTACCCCAGTCTGGTGCTGTTCTGAAGCGCATATCTGTCTGTCTGGGGTCCAAACTTCCCTGTTATCAGAGAAGGAGATGCCTGGGCCTGGCGTGTGCTCCGGCCTGGTCCCCCGGGCCTCCAGCCTCTGCAGAGAAAGGAAGGAGTCTGGGAGAGGAAAGAGACTCTGGCTTTGCTCTGGGAGGTGGTGAAGGCTCAAAGCCCTTGCTGCCTGCCATGGAAACAGGCTGTGCAATAGTCCCATATTTAGGGTTCATTTTAGGTTCAGTTGGATTTTTAATCAGGTGTGTTTGGTTTGGTTTGAGCTCAGTCTGGGATAAGCTGGAGATTTAAACCTCCTCCCTCATAATAGAGCCGCCATCAGCAGGAAAACAACCTCATCTGTATGGAGCCAGTGTTGCGAAACGTTAAACCGTCGAGTACTGTTGACCGTCTGTCAGACTTTGAGAAGATTTTTCCAGGCGTTGACATTTTGTGATTTCTAAAATTGCTTGTCATGTGGAATGTGGAAAGTTATACAGTGTGTGAAGGACACATACACATTTGTGCTGTCATACTGTACTCTACTGTAGCCTATACCTGTGGTTTGTTGACACTGGAGGTCTCCGCAGACAGAGGCAGAGATGGAGAGACGGAGGAGGGATTCAGAAACCAGGAAGGAGGGATGGGGTGGTAAAGATGGAAGGGTGAGGGAATTGAGTGGTGAGGGGTTAAGGTGGGGGCTGGGGGGTGGGGAGAGGAGTCAAAGCTCGGGGGGGAAAGAGGGAGGGGATGATGGAAGGGTGGCGAGGTGAGGAGGGGAAGAGAGACAGGAGGAAGTACAGTGGAGGGAGGGAGGGAGGAGGGAGGAGGGAGGAGGGAGGAGGGGAGGAGGGAGGAGGGAGGAGGGAGGAGGGAGGAGGGAGGAGGCGAGGAGGGAGGAGGGAGGAGGGAGGGAGGGAGGAGGGAGGGAGGAGGGAGGGAGGGAGGAGGGAGGGAGGAGGGAGGGAGGGAGGAGGAAGGGAGGAGGGAGGGAGGGAGGGAGGAGGGAGGGAGGAGGAAGGGAGGAGGGAGGGGGAGGATGGGAGGAGGGAGGGAGGAGGGAGGGAGGAGGGGAGGGAGGAGGAGGGAGGAGGAAGGGAGGAGGGAGGAGGGAGGGAGAGAGGGAGGGGGGGATAGGTTTCCTTTTCCAAATGACTGAACACTCTGCCGTTTGTCCTGATTGCACAAGGCTACGTTCATACTCAACTACCAACCGTTAGTCGGCCATTTCAGAAAATGAACGCACACACACACAAATGAACATGCATACACACACTAATACACATTTGATCTTACCCATTTCCTGTCTCTCTGAGGGCTGTCTTTGTGCCTGGTCTGTGCGGCGGGTTTGGTTAGGCAGGGCTGGCATCCTTCAGGCCTCCAAACACACACAGGGGTGGGCATTCTGAGCCGTGCCCAGGAGACAGGGCAGACACTGGGGCATCTGTGTGGAGCTACCTGGTCCTCCTGGAGCCCTGTGCTCGACCTGACCAAACACACACACATACACACACTTGAGGCCTAATACATATGGAGTTTTTGAACATTTTTACACTGCTCATAGCCTTTAGTATTTCTATCCCATCCAGTAAACAACAATGTTGCCTAGGTCTCAGTCCAAGACCAGGATCTTCATTTGAGTTGGTTCACAGCAGTGCCATGTCTACTTTTCTGGGTAGCACCATTATTAAAACACTCATGCAGTTGGACACATGAGCAGCTCTTCATTGAATACTTGACTTAAAGCACAGATCCTCAGCTTTGCTCAGGGCTTATTCACACAGAGCATGACACATCCCCACTGCAGCACTCTCTGTCCTAGAGGGACCTGTACAAACCCTGAAGGGAGAAGGAGGGACCAGAGTATTATATTGATTCCTAGAAGCAGGGATCCGAAATGACTTAACATCCAAGAATGTGGTCCTTTATATCCTCCAGACCTCTGGGGCTGAGCTGGCCCTCAGGGGAGAGATCGGGACTAAGAAGCCAGGGAGAGGCTCTCTGTCCTGGGCTGGAATTCCTCCGAGGCCCCCTGGAGGGTTGCTGGTGGTGGGAACACAAAGAAGCCCTTCTGCTGGTGGTGGGGTCTGTGTTTGAGTGAGCTACCCCCCCCAGTTCCCTTATGTTACCCCCCAGCCCCGGCCCCGGCCCCAGGGCTAACTTCCACTCACAGTAATCTGGTTAGAAATTAACCCAGGGATAATTATGCTGAATGAAAGCTACCTGATCCAGAACATGGCCCCACTCCACTCAACCATGTTCTCCACTCCACCCCCGTCCACCCCACCCCTACCCTCCACTACCCCCACAAACCCCCACCCCACTAACCCTTACTGGACCCCACCCACCACCCCCATCAACCCTCCCCCTACCCTCCACTAACACCACAGCCCCTCCCACCCCCGCCCCACTATCATTCGTCCCTGCCCCCCCCTCGGTCACGCACCAGGATGTTATCTACTTCCCCTGCCCTGCACTGCCGGCTGGACTGCCCCTACTTTTATCTTTTTAGTGTGTGTGTGTGTGTGTATGTGTGTGTGTGTATATGTGTGGGTGTGTGTGTGGGTGTGGGGGTACTTTTATGCATGTCTGTACAATGTGTGTGTGTGTGTGTGCTTTACATTTAGTCATTTAGCAGACGCTCTTATCCGGACAAGTACAGGGACATTCCCCCGAGGCAAGTAGGGTGAAGTGCCTTACTCAAGCTTTATAGCTACATCATAGGACAAACATCCATACTAACTATATTAACTAGTATTATCTCCATAGGGTATACTCTCAACTGTTTGTAAACTCTGTCCATAGTTAGTCCTATTGATACATCCTGGTCTGTTTCTGCTGTCTGGCCTTCACAACTGGAATCTTAAGACCACCTTTAAAACAGCCATCCAGTTAGCCAGTCAGTTAGTGTGTCAGCCCATGAAGTGTTCGAGTGATTAGAGATGAATGGTTGTTTACACTGTGGTGGTCTGGCTGTGCTTACTGTTAATGGCGGCGCTAATTGTTTGGGGTGGGGGGTGTAATGGGTTAATGAACAGAGGAGAGTAATGGCTTGAAGTGGAGCCGTGTCTGTACTGGCCTCCCTAAGGGTCCATACTGAGTATTGTAGCAGGAAGTAAGCCTTTTCCTGATCTCCTTTACCTCCAACTCATTGTGGATTCAGTGTGTCGGGTGTGGGTGTGTGTGTCTGTTCTGTCAACTGCTTCACTGACAGTACTTCTAGCCATAATGTAACCATAACCTCCCCGTTTTCTCTCTTTCTGTCTAGCCCTTCCCCCACTTTTGCCCTCTCTCTCTCACACCCAACCCTACCCTCCCTCCCTTCTCTCTCTCTCTCTCCCCCCCCCCTCTCTCTCTCTCCCTCCCTCCCTCCCTCCATGTCCAGGTGACCTGGTGTCTCGTGCCATGCACCACATGCAGCGTCTCAGCTCCGTGCGCCCGGGGCTGAGCCCCGCCCGCCACCCCCGCCCCCAGCAGACCGTGTCGTGGTCACCTGACGCCCTCCACACCCTCTACTACTTCCTGCGCTGCCCCCAGATGGAGTCCATGGAGAACCCCAACCTGGACCCCCCACGCATGGCCCTCAGCAAGGAGAGGTGGGGTCTAACACACGTACACACACACACACACACACACTCACACGTAGACTTCCAATACAAAACCACCTTCTGAATTTCTCTAAAAAGCTTCAATCACAGTCGTGCACCCACACCCGCATTTATCTCAGCAAGCACACACACGCACACAAGCTATTATAAACGGTAATCTACCTCCATCACACCTGTCCCTGACCCAATCAGAAGGCAGAGAGAGCGCGAGGTGAGAGCTTTGTTCTGAGGGCTACCAGAAGGACTGGAGGTGCTAATGAGGTTGAAGAGGTGTGGATGGTATTTATAGGAAGACTGAGGTGACCCATCACACGCTCCCCAGGAGGCCTGTATGCCTGTTACCATGGTAATTGTGTTCCCAAGTGGTACCCCGAGGGCTATCTGGAGTGGTCGGGTGGTGTCTGATGAAGCTGTTGTGATTGGTTAATCAGAACCAAACCGTGTGGGATTCCGAGGGAAGTGATTGGTCGGTTAGGTTTAGCTGGATCTCAAGAGGAATATCGCTGCTTGTGTGGAACGTTTGCCACTGAACACCAGTGGTGTTCACCAGGACACAACAGTCACAACACAGGATCTCCTGTCGTCCAGTATTATGGTGATAAGTATTGTATAATCAACACGTTATGTAATGTATGCGGTCATTAGAAAACAGATGATCTTATGCAGATTCTCCTGGGGTTATGGAGAGGAAGTCAGAGGAACCAAACATGAAACCAGATAGTGGATTAGCTGGTTCTTTTTTCCTTTGGGATGTTCCATCTCAGTTGGGATTGTGTGTTTCCTCTGTATGTGTGTGTGTGTCATACGTGTGTGTCGCTCTGGATAAGAGCGTCTGCTAAATGACTAAACGTGTGTGTGTGTGACAGCTTGAGTTATTGTATTGTTTCCTTCTACTTCCGGTTGAATGGAAGGAGCAGGTTGTGTGTGTCTGTGTGTATGTCAGAGTGTGTGTGTTTTAAAATGTCAGTAGAAATAGCTTCCGTATGTGTGAAGGTTAATGACACACTTAAGACTGACGTATGCGTGCCTGTCTAAAGGTAGCACTTGAATGGATAGACAAAATGGATACAGTCCTTGGAAGTGTTGGTCAGTGTATGTTGTAGCAAACGGTTTGCTTGTGTGTTTTTGTGTGTTTGTGTGTTTCTGCTTCGTTTCCTTGTGTGTTTGTGTGTGTGCATGTGCATGCAGGGAGGGTTTTCAAGGTCTGGTGATGGCGTTTTTGTGCGTGTGTGTGTGTGTGTGTGTGTGCCTGAGCTGAAGAGTTGCAGCGGTACGCGTCTCTGCTCTTGCCTGCGCGTGTCTCTGTCCAATTATGATGGTGGGTTACGCGGGCACGCACGTACGCACGCACGTACACACGCACGTACACACGCACTTACACACACATGCAACCACATACACAGCTGGCTGCCATATTGTGGTCTATTTAATTGTGAACAGACACAAAGAGAGAAACGGCGGACTCCTAATTACCATCGCCCACACCTCTACTTAAGATGGTTTAAAGGTATATTATTCATGTGTTTTTCTCTTTTTCTTCACTCTCCATCTCTGTTTATCCCTGCCGCATCTCTCTCTCCCTTCTCCCTCCTCTCTCCTATAAACCTCAATAAATTGAAACTCAAACCAGAGCTTTGTGGGGCCCACCTCTACACTGAGTCTGCACAGGTTGGTTCTACAAAGCTAAGGTTTTCAGCACTGTTTGTCTGGTTTGGTTACACTGAGAGTGTGTGTACGTCTGTCTGTGTGTGTGTGTGTGTATTGTTAGTAAACAGAGGGAGAAGGGACCACAGTGTGTGTGAGCTATTATGCTCTTACTTTTTTGTTGTTGAAACAACTCCTCTTTCTTTTCCTTTCATCTGCCAAATCAGTCAGAACCTTTAATGACCAATTTAGTTTACTGTTCCAAAACTCCCCTCCCTTATAATAAGGAGAGTTTCCAAGGCATGAGTCACTCCTCAGACCACCTCAGACTCCCCAAGAGGAATGCACTATTCATCAGCTGGGGGAAGGGAAAGACAGTTGTTTTGGTAAAACATTATAATAACTACACAAAATGAAACCGTTGTAAATAACGAGTTCGTTGTCAGTTCATCATTTATAAAAGATCATGAATACATGAGTAAATGTATGACTACGCTTTATGAAAACACAGTGGCATCCATTGATGTGACAAGTGTTCAACAGCTTTTATCATATTTAACAGCTTAATTTATAAGATGTTTTATTAATATTTTATTAATATACCGCTTATATAAGCGGTTTTATTTACCCTTCCGCCATAGCACAGAGAGTGGGCTCATATGAGCGCATGGCCTCTCTACTCTCTCTCTTTCTCTCTCTTTCTTCCCAGTTCTCCTTAAGGGTGATGTGTAAGAGTGATAAGGAGTGAGTAAAGCCCCTGACAACTAATAAAAGAAGTCATTCTACAAACCGTGTAGGAGGGCCGAGGAAGTAATCTGAGCCGTGATCAGTTGTTTAGACTGACCTGCACTCACTAACAGGGCTACAACTGGTTCTGGTTCTGGCTCCAATTTAGACTAAAAAGAAAGATACAGCGAGAGATGGATACGTGGATAGCGTAGAGAGAAAAAGAGAGAAGGTAGATCTGACCCTAGGTCAGGGGTAGCCAGCCCCCTGTGTGTCTGGCTGTGCAGCAGTCAGTCTAGAAGCTGACCTGGGACCAGGTTTGCAGTTCAGGGGTGCTGTGGTTCTGATCTTTGCCCCATGCAGAGCGAAGGTCCCTTACCCAGGCCGTGCAGGGTTAAAGGTCGGGAGTCACACACCTGACCCTGATCTAAAACCTCTTTTATTTTATTACTCACCAGGTGTGTGAAGGAGAGTGTGTGTGTGCGAAGCAAAGTTGAAACCGTGCACGTGCACGCCTTAAAAATGTGTTGGCAGTAAATGTGTACTGTGTGTGTGCGTGAGAGAGCATGTATCACACTGTTAAAAGTGGAGGTAGGATTGTTAGTGGGCCAGTGCAGTGGGGTAGCCAGAAGGGCTATCTGGTTACAGTCAGTTATGGCTGTCTGGCTTTGATGTGGCAGGAGTCTGGGGCGGAGTGGAGGTGTGTGTTTCAGGCGGGGGTTGGGGTGGGGTTGGGGCGTGAAGCTCAGGGGAGTCAGGCTGAGGGGTCACCCTGGAGGGGGAACCACCGGGTGAGAAGGGGGGAGGAGGGGGATGGGTCAGGGAGAGGGTGTTGGTCGGGGAGTGTTACTGACACACTCTGGGTGCTAGTCAGTCTGGGTCAGTGACAGGGGTGTGCAAACACTCAAATGCCTCACTCATGCGTGAACGCATTCACGCTCCCACTCAGTCACACTTAAATGCACACACCCACACACACACACACACACACATACACACGCACACACACACACACACACACACAGAGCTAACAAGAAGGAAACAAACCCAATGCCTGGAAATGTTACACAAAGCAAACATTATACTGTCATAAAATTGTTGAGTGTTATCTACTGTTCCAGGTACAATATAGTCGACAGAGGAATGTACCATTCATCAGCTGGAGGGGGTTGCTGGGGGGCGGGGGGGGGACCAGAGGACTTGGGCTGCAGAGTGGCTTGCTCTAGGCAGAAAAGCTTTTTGACGAATCAATAAGCTGTTTAAGAGCGTCTGCTGTGGGGATTAATGACACATGTTTGGACTAACATTCAATAAAGTAGCAGTGTCAGCCTGTAAGCAGTCAAGTCACACACATGCTGCCTTGGAGCCATGTGACAGATGAAGGGAGGAAGAGGAAGCAGCGGAGCTCAGATCCAAAGATGAGCTCAGATCCTCCTCCTTGTCTTCTTCCAAAGCCCTGGGGCCCCCAATTCAACCAAGCCCTCAGCCCCCCCCCCTCCTCCCCACCTTCATCAACACCACGACCAGCCTGTCATCTTGCCCACCACACAGCCCTTCAGTACCTGCACTCATCACCCACCCGCCCTTATTAGCTGTTGTGCAGTCGCATAGAAATTGAAATATGTGTCATATGTTTTGGCCCCGGCTGACTGAGACTGACTAGCTGGTTGATTGGCTGTCTGGACGACTGACTGCCCTTGCTGGGAGAGAGAGACAGTCCTGCCTAATGGCCCAGCTAATCTCCACTTGGCCCTGCGTCCTCAGCCTGGCTCTCAATGGACTAGACACACACACACACGTTCTGACTCCACACTCTGAAACCCCCATTATCTCTATGTCCAACCCCCAGTCCTTCACCCCCCGTCCTCGGGCTGGGTCTCAGCATCTAGACCTCCCGTCCGTCCGTGTGTGTGTGTCTGTCTGTGTGAGGGATGCTCTCTAGGAGATCACATGAGGCCTTCCATCTCTCAGTCATGGAGGACACCCTGTGTGGAGAGTGAATGACACTACCACAGGGATCCTGGTGCTTATTAAGGAGTGTGGTGTCGTGCGTGTGTGTGTGTGTGTGTGTGTGTGTGTGTGTGTGTGTGTGTGTGTTGGTGTGTGTTCCTCCCCAGATGAAGGTGAAGCTCTTGGGATGGCTCCCAGCTGGACTGAGATAACAGAGTCATTAGAGATAAGAGTGTGCTGAAACACTCTGGATGCTGCCTATAGCTTCACACACAGACAGCAGTATGGTGTTCTTAGTGGCTAGCTCGTCACAGTCCTTTACACACGTGAAAAGTGTGGGAGTGAGAGAAGTTTAACTTAGGGTGGAAACTGTCAAGACAGCGTACGTCCAGGGATGTGCAATATTTGTTTGAGCAGTGTGGTATGTATTTGAGTTAGTCAGTGTCTGTGTGTGTGTGTGTGACTCAGAGTGAATGTTTCTCAAGGTCATGAAAGGTGCTGAGAGACACTCCCTGACCGGAACACTCAGGCACTCAGATGGGACACACACTCCCCCTAGCACAGCTAACTGAACGACCACCCCTCAGCCTGACCGTGCACCAAGGGAAAGATCAGCAGCTCAACACACATACATGTTCCCATGATGTCACTGATTTCCACATTAGTGTTTCCATTCTCGAGCCCTGACTGGTGCTAATAGCTTCTATCTGGCTATCTTCGGTGATCTGAAGCTAACATAATGAGTGAATGTATTGGGAGCCAGTGTTTCTAGTACCCAAGGATTAGAGCATAGTCTTCATCATCATCATCATCCTCCTCCTCATCCTTGTCCTCCTCCCGTCCTCTCAGACCCTTCCTGTTGTTGCCGCCCCTCATGGAGTGGATGAGAGTGGCCATCGTCCACGCCGAGCATCGCAGGAGCCTATTGGTGGACAGTGATGATGTCAGACAGACCGCCAGGCAGCTCCTCCCGGGACTGGATTGTGAACCTCGCCAGCTGAAGTAAGAGAGGGAGCACACACACACACATACACACGCGCATGCAGTCACGCACACACACACACACACAAACATGCCCTTTGAATGCCAGTTGTATGTGTTTAGTGATCCATATACTTCTGTATGACCCCAGAGCCTTAAATCGGATTAGACACACCAGGAAACACTACTGTTACACCAGCCATATGGTCCAAGTCTCTCTCTCATTCACACTCGCTCACTCACTCTCACAGTAGATCATATATGTAAATATATATACTAAACAAGTCCACTCTTCCTTTTTTCCCCTTCCCTCTCCTGCTCCTCCATTCTTCCTCACCCATTTCCACTGCCCCCCCCCCTCTCTCTCTCTCTCTCTGTCTGCCTCTGCCTCTGCTCTCTCTGTGTGGCAGGCCGGAGTGCTGCTTCAGTTCATTCAGGCGTCTGGACTCCAGAGCTGCGACGGACAAGTTCCACCTGGACCTGGGCTTCCGCATGCTCAACTGCGGACGCACCGATCTGATTGGACAAGCCATCGAGCTGCTGGGGCCGGACGGGGTCAACAGCATGGACGATCAGGTACACTGGTAGAGTGTGTGTGTGTGTGTGTGCGTGCGCGCGAGTCTGTGCGTATGCTTGTGTGGGTGTGTTTAATTGGCCCATAAGGCAACCATATGCCCAGGTAATACCATACGTAGATCATCCTCTAAAGCAGCGTGCTCCCCTCCCCCCTCCAGGGCACGACCCCTCTGATGTACGCCTGCTCAGCAGGAGACGAGGCCCTGGTCCAGATGCTGATCGATGCCGGGGCCAACCTGGATGTGGCGGTAAATATTGCTGACATCCATTCTGCCCAGGATACTTTGTGCAGGTCTCAGACAGACACACGCCAGACACGCACGCACGCACACACACAGACACACACACACACCTGACACACACACACCTGACACACAATTTCCTGCTGAAGCTATGAAATCAAAGCCCGGTCTATGAAATGAATAAGTAGTTCATTAAAAAGAGTCTCTGGCAAATCACAGGCTAGAGTAACTTAACAGCTGACTACAAAGCCTGCAGTAACTACCGGTGTGGATGAGTTATGGCGGTAGAGTAACACCAGCCTCTGGTCTCTCCAGATCCCAGCCTGCTCCCCCAAGCACCCCTCCGTGCAGCCAGACAGCCGCCACTGGGTGGCGCTCACCTTGGCAGTGCTGCACGGGCACATCTCTGTGGTCCAGGTGAGAACCAGCTACCTCCTCCTCTCCAAACACCCACACTCAGACTCCTCCCCTTCCGTCCCCCCTCTTCATGACATCAGCCTGAATCAAGCAGTAGTTGTACTAGTTAGAAGCAGTAGTTATACAAGTTAGAAGCAGTAGTTATACAAGTTAGAAGCAGTAGTTATACAAGTTAGAAGCAGTAGTTTTACTAGTTAGAAGCAGTAGTGCTACCAGTTAGTGTTTAACCCCCCCACCCCCTCGCTATGCAGCTGCTGCTGGACGCGGGAGCTAACGTGGAGGGGGCAGCCGTCCGCAACGGGCAGGAGAGCACAGCAGACACCCCTCTACAGCTGGCATCAGCGGCAGGTGGGTGCAGGGCACACACACACGTACACACACGTACACACAAACACACACGCACACGAGAACCGAGCCTGTTGTTTTTCAAAAGCCTCAGTGTAGCATTCCCCGAAAGAAATATCTGAGATGCCATACAGAAATACACACGTCATGTTACATCATTTGGTCTTTGATTACATGTTCATTAGGATCCCTGTTAAGGGTCACCTTAGGAACTTGTTTATTGCTGTAAATAGAACCTAACTGCGTGTGTGTGTGCGCACGCTCCCTCTCTCCAGGTAACTATGAGATGGTGAGCCTGCTCTTGGCTCGGGGGGCGGACCCTCTGTCCAGGACGCACGGCGGGAACGCGCTGACATCATCCCTCTACGAGGACATGAACTGCTTCAGCCATGCCGCCGCACACGGCCACAGGTACGACCCTGGCGGCTAGCCAATCAGAAGGCCCGGTTAGGGGCAGGGGGGGTTGGGTTTGGGGTAGGTTGACAGTATTGTTGACTAGGTGTTGAGTTTCTACCATGCACTTCCTTCCTGGGATGAAGCCCCACTTCCTGTGCCATATGGGGCAGTGCTGGGGTAGGTTAGGGTCACACTCCTTCCTTTCATCACCCATCTGCCCCTGACCAACTGGTAGGACCCTGCACCTGTTCACTCTGTGTGTGTTCCCGTGAGTGCGTGCGTGTGCGCGTGTGCGTGTGTGGCCACGCATGCTGTGGGCCAAGCATGCCTGTGTGTAAACATAGCACATGGATGCCTGCGTGAGTGTGAGAGATTAAGGGTTGTTCCAAAGAGGGCAGAGGTAAATGAACCTGTAGGAACGAAGGGGAACAAAATATTCACCACTACATGTTGAATGACTCATATACCCACCCTATTTCCCGTTGACCTCCCTTTCCATTTCTTTAGGGTCTGCCTTGCCTCCCTCCTTGTCTTAAGATCCACCACACTGTCAGTGCGTGTGGAGTCCAACATGCAGGCGCTCACCCCCCCCTCTGTCTGCCCTCCCCAGGAACGTGTTGAGGAAGCTGCTGACCCAGCCCCAGCAGGTGAAGGAGGACGTGCTCTCCCTGGAGGAGATGCTGGCCGAGGGGGTGGAGGGGGAGGATCTGGCGGGGCCGGGGGCGGGGCTGGGCGAGGGGGTCCTCCCCCGCCTGTGCAAGGCCAGGATGAAGGCCCTGCAGGAGGCCAGCTACTACAGCGCCGAGCACGGATACCTGGACGTCACGATGGAGCTGCGCACTCTGGGTATGTGTGTGTGAGTGTGTGTGTGCAAGACTGCATGTGTGTGTGTTTGGGTGCGTCTTTTGTACATTCAACGTCTGCTAAATAAATAGACAAACATTTTACATATCCATCTATGTGTAGTGTTGCTGCTGCTTCCTGTTGGTGATTGTAGTACCTGTATTTGCCCTGTAGGGGTGCCCTGGAAGCTGCACGTGTGGTTGGAGTCTCTGAGGATCGCCCAGCAGCAGTCTGGGGCCTCTGTCATCCTCTCCCTCCTCAAGGAGTTCACCACCATCAGGGAGGAGGACTACTGCCAGGAGCTGGTCTCACTGGGCCTGCCCCTCATGTTCACCATCCTGCGCACCACCAAGGTACTGACTCCCCCAGCCCTGGTACTGACTCCCCCTAGCCCTGGTACTGACTCTCCCAGCCCTGGTACTGACTCTCCCAGCCCGATGCCCTGGTACTGACTCCCCCAGCCCTGGTACTGACTCCCCCAGCCTGGACTGACTCTCCCAGCCCTGGTACTGACTCCCCAGCCCTGGTACTGACTCCCCCAGCTCTGGTACTGACTCTCCCAGCTCTGGTACTGACTCTCCCAGCCCTGGTACTGACTCTCCCAGCCCTGGTACTGACTCCCCCAGCCCTGGTACTGACTCCCCCAGCCCTGGTACTGACTCCCCCAGCCTGGTACTGACTCTCCCCAGCCCTGGTACTGACTCTCCCAGCCCTGGTACTGACTCTCCCAGCCCTGGTACTGACTCCCCCAGCCCTGGTACTGACTCCCCCAGCACTGGTACTGACTCTCCCCAGCACTGGTACTGACTCACAGAGGTGCGGAAGCATGGACACAGCACAGCAGGATGAAATATTTAGATTTCTGTTCATCAAAACTTGAACTCACTTTCTCTCGCCTCTTCCATTTCTTGCCTCTCTCGCTCTCTCCTTCAGAATGAAGCTATAACCCAGCAACTGGCAGCTATTTTCAGCCACTGTTTTGGCCCAGCTCCTCTGCCAGCCATCCCAGAGATGAAGGCCACCCTCTCTGCACAGCTGGGTAATGGAGTTTTTCTGTCTTTCGGCGGGCCTTGAAGTCCTGTAATCAACGATACTGTTCCAGAAAATAGAGATCAAACACATATTATACTGTTTTGCTGAATTGAATTTGAAGTTCTTATTGGTACTGTGTGTGTGTGTGTCTGTTATTTTACAGACCCCCACTTCCTAAACAACCAGGAGATGTCGGATGTGACCTTCCTGGTGGAGGGGAAGGCCTTCTACGCCCACAGAGTCCTGCTGATCACTGCCTCTGACAGGTGAGAGAGGGAGGAGGGATATGGGTCCAGGGGTGAAGGAGAGGGGTTAAAGGTTAAAGACAAGGAAGTGGGGGAGAAGACAGCAGGGATGGGAGTGAGAGCGTGGTCTAGTACTGAGGTGGCGACGTGATTCTAGAACTGTTGTATTGACTATGATCTCAGTGGTTCATTGTAGTTTTGACGGTATGATTCCTCCAGGTTCAAGTCTCTGCTGGCTTCATCTGGGCCTGATGGGAGTAAGGAAGTTGAAATCACGGACGTCAAGTACAGCGTCTTTCAGGTCAGTCTACCAGACAGCAAACTAAACCAATGAAAACGGTTTATTCTCTTCACCCTATATCCTCTTCAGACCCAGAATAGTTTATAAAATGTTTATGTCATTTTACATATCAAATGTATTTGTTATACATTCTAAAAATAAATGTCCCAACATATGTTTTCTAGAATTACACAGCTATTTCTGTGGTTGTTCACATTTTTTACATTATTAGAATGCCCAGGATATAAATACCAAGGGCAGTATGATTGCAAAGTTACCAGCCCAAAACCAAGGTTGACCATAGGACATGTCGTTGGACCAAAACAAACACAACTGAAGCCAAACATTTAGGGGTTAGGGGTTTAGGGGTTTTCCTGAAGGAATCAGATAGAGTTGAGAGTTCAATGTGGTGAAGCCATGAGGTAACTCAACTAATCAGAGATAGATCAGTGATTACTTCCTGGGTTAGACATGCTGCAGATGCACACCTGATTGGGGTTTCCTGTTGTTTTCCCGAGAGCCAATAAGCCCCAAGGAACACAGGTCCACATCTCCGACCAATGAGCTAATGGAAAAACATGATGACTAACCTGAACTGTGACCTTGTCCCCAGATGATGATGTCATATCTGTACTGCGGAGGAACAGAGGCGCTGAAGACCAACGTGTCTGACCTGCTGGAGGTGAGAGCTAAAAAAAACCCAATTCAAAAACAACGTAACCGTATCTAGCCCAACACTGAGTGTTAGACATTCAAGCTCATATATTTGTGTCTCATGCTGGGTTAATGTAGGGTTCTCAAGACTGAATCTTGTGCTAGGTGTGTGTGTGTGTGTGTGTGTCCATCCGCAAATTCTGGTCTCCACATAAGAGTATCTGTTAGCTGATTCTGGTCTCCACATAATAGTATCTGTAAGCTGATTCTGATGTGTCCCTCCCCAGCTGTTGTCAGCTGCCAACTTGTTCCAGCTGGGGGCGCTGCAGAGGCACTGTGAGCTCATCTGCTCCCGGAGCATCGACCTGGACAACGCAGTCAGCATCTACAGGACAGCCAAGGTAGCACATGCAGAGACACACCAGGCCAACCAGTACCCCTCACGTCCTGTAAACATACTTAATGTTTGCAAGCTGATATGTATGTTTCTATTGCCGAATAGCTCATTGTAAATCTACAGTTTTATCAGTAAAGTATGTATTTGTCTTCTTTATAAACTCTCTTATTCCCTCCCTCCCTCTCTCCCGCTCCCTCTCCCTCTCTCTTTTCACCCTCTAAAGGCCCATGATGCTGTGGAGCTGAGCTCGTTCTGCGAGGCCTACTTCCTGCAGCACATGTCGGGTCTCCTGGAGAGGGAGGCCTTCCGGGGCCTGCTGTTGGGGCCCCCAGGGGCCCGCTGGGGGGCCGGGGCCGCCCGGGGAGACTCCCCTCTGGAGGAGCTGGAGAGCACTCTGGCCCGACGCCTGCGCTCGCTCTACGTCACCTCCCGCGTGTGACGAGGTGGAGGAGGTTGAGATTGCCTATACCCACTCATAGTGTTTAATCCCCCCATTCCCATTGGTCAGACTGATCCTGGATCTGATGTTAGAGGCAGCCTCTACCTGGGGCGGAGCTGGGAGCAGGACATACTAGACCAGCCGGACACATTACACTCCCCCGCCTCCCCCTCTCCCCCTCGGGAAATTGATCACACCCCTCTCCACCCAATCTCGACCATGTCTATCTGCGGCAGAGGGGACTGAATGCCCCTCTTGGAAGCAAGCATAACAAATACAAACAGAAGTAACGAGACAGATGGAGCCGTTTTAGAAATCCTGAAAACTGTAGAACTCTGCTGCCCTCCGGAGGACAAAGGTTGTTATAGCGTCACAGAACTCTGAGGGGAGGTAAAGAGACCTGGCAGAGCCGGGGAGGAGAGGAGTGGGGTGGGGAGGTGTCGTGGGGTGGGGGGTACATAACTAAGATTTTGACTGATCTGAAAGTGTATCTTAATTTCACGTACTTATTTGTTTTTATTTTCTATTTTTCTGTAGAACAAAAAATGACAGAATGGGACATTTTCTATTTAATGAGGAAGAAAAGAGTTGTGAGAGTATTTAACAGGGAGTTCCCTTCTTATCGTCTTGTTCCAAGCAGATTCTTGATATTGACTGTAAACTGAAGCTTCTGTGTATGTGGACCGTGCCAGATCGTGTGCAGTGTAGTAATCTGGTGTACGCCGAAGGGGTATTCTCTTTCTAAGATACAGTAGCAATGTCCACCATTGGATTTACTGTAGAAATCTAATTCCCACCATTTCAGCACTAAAGTTTAATATTGCAATAAAAGTTCATGCCTGGTGAGCACAGTACGTTTCCTGTTGTTTCTGAGGCCTGGTCGAAGTCTGACAACTGTTGCTGAGAAGGAAGAGAGGAATGGAGACCGCTAGGGCGAATGGAGGAGTGCATACTAGTACTGGGGGACGTGGAGATATAGAAACCAGGACAGAAGCAGCACATTACAGGTCAGGCAGGGTAACAGTGTTAAAAACGATTGAAATAAACACAAAACACCCTTCCTGTAAAATTGGTTCTCATCTCACGTTAAAGCGATAGTCAGGCAGTCTTGGTGGTGCGGTTAGACAGAAGCACCACGCGTTATGGGGGTAAACATCAGAGGTTCATTCTCGGGATCCCCTTTGACACTTTCATCTGCTGGTGATGCCGGGTACTGCAGGAAGACCTCCATAATAGAGTCTTGCACGGTTTAGTTTTTTTGTACCGTACCCGAACCGCCCAGGCAACATCAATTCCGAGACCAAACCGAAACCCGAAATAACATATATATTACTTATCTGATATCAGTTAAATTAATTATCAATTGGTTTGAGCGAGATTTAAAGCAGGGGCACCGGGTTTGGCAGTACACTCGTTGGTACTCCCCCAGCTCTCCCCGGCAGAGACGGCCAACAACACACAGGTCACAGAGAGAAAGAAGTCACTGGCACAAGGGAAATACAAGCACTCATAGATGAACGCTTCCTAGTCTCGTATTTAGACCTATCTAGCCTTCCCCTAAAAGTGCACCATTAGTACGTTGCTTTGGATAAAAGCGTTGGGATAAAATGCTAATTGAATTAAATGAATATATAAGTGATGAACTCACTTTGTCAGTTGTGGCTGCAGCAGGTCCAGGACCCCAGGCGGTTGGTCCGGTTGGCCTCCGACACGGAGCAGAGTCTTGACCAGGGAGGAGGCCTCAATCCTGGAGCCCTGGCTGCTCCAGGCTGCTTCCTGCCAGCACACATCACTGGGGAGGCAGGAGGGGCAGCCCAGGTGCAGGGGTGGTGAGATGAGGTTTGAATAAAATCATCCCGATGAATGTGTTGACTTAGAGCAGAGTGAATCCTATGGTCCATTTATGATGTATTCAACCTAGGGGGAAGCAGAAAAGCTTTCTTTTTCTTTCCAGTAAGGTTAAACATTTAGCCTCAAGAAGGAATCTAATTTCTGGTTGAGTTTCAACTTTTCAGAATTACTGTTGAATTTCTGCCCCTGCCGTATCTAAGACTTCAGAACAGGTTTCTAACCAGGGTTCGAGTTACGGGGGGGCTTGGGGGGGGTTTGACCCCCCTAATTAAGACTTGGACCCCCCCAAAAGAGGTAAAAACAACAGGTTGTGGGGGTCGATACATTTATATATCGTTCTTACCTGTTATCGTAAATATTCCTTTATGCCCTGAGAAGAAGTTGACCCCCTGATTATCATTGTATAATTCGCACTCTGCCTAACCTATAGGCTAAATAGCTGACTGTCAGAAAAATTGACATATGCAAAATATGTTTAATGTTGCTTAGCATTTAAGTGTTTTCAACTTATAACATAGCAAAAAATAGGCTGATATTTGTTTTTCAACGTATAGCGTTTTATAACGTTTCCGACCCGCAATATATTAGTTCTGAACCGCAAGCCGCTTGAAATATTGAAATATGTTTTCCCTTAACCCCAAACATGTTATTTTAGTGGCTTACCTGCGGGGAACCACGGGTACCCGACCTGGTGCAGGACTCTACCCCATACACCAGGACAGGAGCCGGGATACACCCAGGAGCTTTAGAAGACGGATGGAGACACAAATAGATAGTGACACAGGATAAGCCCCACTGAGCTAGAAACAGATAGACATCCATTCAGTATGTTACAAAGCATCATGCATAGAAAGGTCCTTATGTGGGCATATGTACACACACACACACACCATACATGCACGCGTGCACACCCACTCACACACACACACTTATAGAAGGCGACACAGAGCGTAACTGAATGAGTTTATTTGTTGCTCACAGTTATGTTACATGGGGATTACATGAGCCTGTTAGTTCCTGCCCTGTCAGAGGGACGCTATGGCCCCTGGTGTCATCGGATGTCCTTAGTGTTGCTAGGTTACCACTGTATAAAAGAAGAGGGTGAACTCTAGGGTATTGCTTTGTGTCTTTATGACCGAAGTTCCCTCTCCCGTGCCCCTGTCACCTGGGTCAGCTAGCTGGACCAATCAGAGCTGTGGGCCAATCAGAGAGAAGCGGAAGCATCATTCAAAACTTTGTGCACAAGATAGAAGAGGAGGAGACTGAAGGATTTAGGAGAGAGCTAGAAAGAGAGAGAATTCAGATTCGGCAAAATTGAAAGGAAACAATATTAGGAGGGGAATTCAAACGCAAAAGTTAGCTTTGTGGAAAAAGAAAGGGATATCGAGAGAAAGAGGAGGGGGAGTGAGTATAGAAGAGAGAGAAAGGCGGTAAGGGCAAAGAGAGAGAAAGAGAGTTGAATGTAACATTAACACTAAAGCCATGCAAAGAAAAGCTCCTGTTTGACATGCACACAGCAATACAAGCTAAAAGCATAGAGCAGGAATCCCCAGTGTTACTTCAGAACTCGTCCCAGCCCCACGTTAATCTATGTACAAGAGTGGACGAGGAGACGCATACTAGCGCCACCTCTGCCTGGCCTACACGCACGATGATATGAAACTGACAAATATCAATAGAAGAGCATATTCCTCTGCAAAAGAGGCTAGTCTACATTCTTAAATTACTGGTAAATCATTATTTTTTTTCAACAGATAAAGAAAGTTCTCTTTCATTCTCCCCAAAGCTAGGGAAGAACGAATTGGTAACTTGTCAATGTTCACATAATTCAGCTTTAAGTCAAAGGAAAGAAAAAAATCTCTTTTTTTTTCTTGAAATGTTGCCCCATTTACAAACACACAAGGTCTTAAATAACATTCAACTGATCTAACAGCGTTCTTTCATATAAATAGCAGAAGATATCATAAATTAGGATATGAAACAGAAAGATGAATAAATAAGGAAAACAAATATAAAAAAATATCCACAATTGTATTTGAACACTTACTTTCCCCTCAGAACCCTACTGCTGGTTATTGAGACTAGGAGGTATCCATGACAACCAAAAGCAAAGTGCAGTTTAGCAGAGAAAGAGGGACAGGTCAGATCGTAGCAGTCAAAAAAGAACCAGAACAGAAGAACAACATGGAGGACGGGTAGAACATGTGACATCACAGGCGTTCAGACCTGCTACTACAATAATATCTAAACATGGTGTCACAACTAGACGTTTCATTTTTACATTAGAAATGATATCAGTCTGTACAACAGAATAGATCATTCATTTAAATACCCTCATGACCCCCCCACCCCCTCCCCCTACTCTAAACCATCCAACATCCCCACACCTAACCCTGTTAAACTCTCTCCCCAAACCCCATCTGAAATTACAATTCCAGTCCATTTGCAGCAATGAGATACAGTCTGATAAAGTCTGTTTTTTAAACCAGTTTTTCACACAGAAAATACATTAAAAATGAACCAATACAATCCAGCAAGCGTCCGAGTCGGCTGATAGGCTATCGACAAACTCCTCCCCCTCCACTCCGTCATTTTTTATATTTTAGTTTTGTTTCAGTTTTCTTTTTGTTATTACATCCCAGAGTTTGTCTGTGCATACTATACCTGTGCATCAGTGTGTGTTTGTGTGCATCAGTTTGTGTGTGTGGTCAAAAGGGTATGTATTGTCAAATGATTTCCATCTGTCCATTTGAGGGAATAGGGATAAGACAATGAAGAATGGGAAGTTAGGGGGGCCGTGTGCATTTTTGGGTGTGTGCAAGAGAGGGTGCGTGCCTGTGTGTGTGTGTGTGTGTGTAAGAGAGATGTGTGGGTGTTTTATACATGTACAAGAGCAGGGTGCTGTCTCCGTCTACGGACGTTAGGTGGAGCCACAGAAGGGGGAGGAGAAGGAGCAGAGGAGTCTGGATGAAGTGTCAGTTTCCATGGTAACTGGCTTGCGCACTCGCCAAAAAAACCCGGTCCTCCTCCAGCCATATCCGTCCCTGGGCGCTCGCGGGGGTGGGCGGCGGGGGAAGGGGGGGCCGGGGGGGGAGCGGGAGACTGAGGAAGGGCGGGGCGGACGGAGAAACGGTGTGGAGAGCAGGAGGAGGGGCCTAGTAGGTTTTCTGGATGATTCCTGGTTGCAGAAACAAGTCAGGTCATCAACACACAAGTTAGCAGCAGAGATAGGGGGTGGGGTGGGGGGTGGGGTGCAACTGGATGGTGAAGATTGGTGGTGGTGGGGGGGGGGTTGCAAAATGTCACAGACATTAAGATGAGGAGGAGGTAGGTGTGTGGAGGGGAGGGGTTATGGTAGGGAGAGGATGGATGAGGTTTTGTGAGGGTGTGTGTGAGAGAGAGACAGAGTGTGTGTGTGTGTGTGTACAATCAGTCTGATTCTCATTTTATATATATATATATATATCTATCTCTATCTATATACAGTCACTCCTTCATACAAAAAAAGGTCCAAAGAGGAAATTATGTTCATCTAGCTCTGTACACGTTGCGAGGTCATGTGATCTTAAAAAGGTCACGTGACGTGGTGGGTGCTGGGTCAGCTCTAAGATTCCTCCTGAGAGCCCACAGACGCCAGCGCCATCTTGGGTCGCTCTCGGCTCGCTGCGGGGGCGGGACTTTTGGTGTCATTAGTTTCGGGCTCGTGTCTCCGGACGATGGGGGAGGGGCAGTGCTTGTTGGGCGTGCCAGGGGCAGGTGGCACCTGGCCGTTCTTCTCGTCTGAAAAGAGTTGTTTAATTACGTCAAAGAAGCTAGTCAATGGGCTGCCTAGGTAAACAGACGGAAGGGGGAGAGAAAAAAAAGAGAGGGAGAGAAAGAGAGAACAAACAAACACATGAACAATGGGGTTCCTGCAAGGAGAGGAGGCTACAGATCGATAAGAGTTAGGGCAGGGGGACGGAGAGAGGGGGAGAGTGGAGGAGGAAAGAGAGGAATGTGTGGATGAGAGCCACTATAACAGCCACATCAGGACAGCCATACGCATTGTTAATACTCTATGTGTGTTCGTTTGCACAGTATGTGTCTGTGCGTAATGTGTGTGTGTGTGTGTGTGGATAGATGGAGCTGATACTAAAACCAACTCGAAGGTACGTAAATGAAGGATCCTATCAGGTGCTGTTCATTGGTGTGTGACTGTGGCGGTGACAAGGCAGGTGTGCGATGGTTGTGACCAGGTTGTGAGGCTGTGACAGGACAGTCGCACTATGGGCGTGGGTGGGCTGCTGGGTGTGTGGCTTGGATGACTCAGGCAGGACTGGCCAATCAGCAGCAAGACGGAGGAGGTGGATGAGGAAGCTGGGATGAGTACAGCCATCTTGCACTCCTTTCTCACTGTCTTGAGGATGATGCTACGGTAAAACCACAACCCTAGGCTACCTTATCCACTCAAAAGCTGAAATATTAAAGCCCAGGGGCAATACATAGGAGACGCACAACTTACAGATTTGCCTGTAAATGTCTGCGCCACGCTTCTCAAAAGTTTGGCGTTTTTTATGTGCAATATTGTGTGTGAATTGTGTAGGTGTGCATACTGTTGATTTCTGTTTGTAACCCATGGGCCAAAAGGTTACATGTAAATGTATGCAAATGACCTCTCACTATATAATCAATTTCTTTAATTTAGTTTAAATTGCTTTGTTGTTCTTGGTGGAGGTGGTTAAGATGTCAAACTTGAGGAATGAACCTAATAAAGACTCCATGTTCTCTGTGTTAATGGTGCACACACAGCACTTTGCTGAGAACTATTACCAGCAGCTCCAGGATAGATCCCTCAAAGATGGGACATCTCTAAATACTTAGCATATAAGCCATTTATACAGGATGGTCTTATGAGCCAACTAATGAACAGTGACAATACCAACCAAGTGTTCCGTGGTGTGGCAACACTAACACACGCACACACACACGTACAGTAAACAAGCGTGCATGTGTGTTTTTCAGAGACAGTTGGGTAATGATTCTGTCCCAATCTCTTTTATGGCCATTCTGTTTCTCTGGGTATTTTAATTCAACCCTCAACTGCTCAGCTTGCAAAAAGTGCCTGAGGCACTCCGGAGAAACACCACAAATGGAATCTCTGTGTGTGCTCCTGTGTGGGTGTGTGTGGTGTGTGTGTGTGTGTGTGTGTGAGAGAGTGTGTGTGTGTGTGTGTCATTGCCAGGGAGAGATGCATGGTAAGTCTCTTTAAACGTATAATGTATCGGACTAAGGCATGGTCTCTGTCTCCAGAGAAGAGAACTCATAAGCTTCATATTCCACCAACTAAACCACAAAGCACCTCTCTCCCTCTCTCCCTCTCTCCCTCTCTCCCTCTCTCCCTCTCTCTCCCCTCTCTCCCTCTCTCCCTCTCTCACTCCTTTGATCTTTTCTATCTCACTACCCCTAGTCCTCCCTCTGCGTTTCTGCAGGTATGCCTCTGGTACAGCTGATTAAAGGGCCCCAATGACCAGCCCTGATTAAGTCTTTCCTTCTGCCAGTCATTGTTATGCAAAGCCTGGTACACGCTCCTGCTGCCCCCCCTGCCAGGCCCCGGTGCAGCCCCTGGTGGCCGCAGCTTAGCTGCTCTGGGTAGGGCAGCTGAACGCTGGCAGGTACCCAGGACCATGCTCCAGCAGCAGAGGAGGCCGCAGCCTCCAACAGGACCCGTCTGAAGCAAGCTGCTTCTCAGCCTCCCCTACTGTCATCACACACATTTGGTTAGTTCCGACAGGCTTAGAACAAAGAATAGAGTCGAATGTCATTTAGTCGAGCAAGATAGAATAGAGGAGAGGAGAGTAAAAGGGCATTCATATAATTAAGGGTCAACAAGAGTCAAATTCCTGTTTTACACTGATATCAAATTGTAGTCCTTTTAGCTCTTTTTACAAGCAATGTCACTGAGGGCTTCACACACGCCCATAGAACTGCACCTAAACCGACTTTAACACCTCAAATCTCCTCCCATAGCTGTAGTTATGACATCAATAAGGCCCTGGGATGTTCCTGATGCCGGCTTCCTCACATCAACCCCAGTATGACCTGGACGAGGACCGAAGAAGGGCCTCTGTCCAGTCTGTCACTAAGTCCTAACGGAGAGCACCGCAACAGTTTTCTAACAGTCAAAATCAATAACAGATGTAAACAACTATAGGAAAACTCAGTTTGACAGAGAGACTGATAGAGAGAGAGAGAGAGACAGAGACAGAGAGAGAGAGAGGGAGAGAAAAAGGGAGGAAGAAGGTGAGAGAGAGGCATTATATTGGAAAGGAAGCTGATGACAGCTGATAACTTGGTCCCAGACGAATCCTGATACCGGTCCCTTGTCACTGACGATTACAACAATCGATCGATCAAAGTCACGATTCAACCTTGCTTACTTGAGACTTGACATTAATCATGCAGGTAGTTGCTGCACTTTGCAGTTTCAACCAGCAGATGGGGCTGTTAACAGGTGGATGAGGAAGGACAGGAGCACAGAAACACGTGAGGGAGCCATGACTCACAAGGAAGAACATGCTGAAAGGAGAGGAGAGGGGAGAAGGACGAGATAATCGCTGCCTCGTTTCTTTTCTTCGTTACATCTATTCATCTTCCAGTACTGCTAGTTGGGGACATGGGATGCAGAAGCTCTCTGTCTCCAGCCAGAGTCTCACACAACAGGAAGTGAGGACGAAGGAGGTCAAGCAGCCCCTGGCACCACAACAGATCAGGTCAAAGTTGAGAGGTCAGATGAGGACCTGGCTGTTGAACTTGTCCTCTCTCAGGACACTGTGAGGTACCTGCCCTGACGAATCTGTATGGGGTCCCACTACGGAGGTGACAGTGAGTTGTCTACATAGGAACTAGGGTGGAACCAGGAGCACCATGAAGGAGTGACAAAGGAGGTGGAGAGAGAGAGAGAGAGAGAGAGAGAGAGAGAGAGAGAGAGAGAGAGAGAGAGAGAGAGAGAGAGAGAGAGAGAGAGAGAAACTGAGGGAGAAAGCGCGCTTCAGCTCTTGCTCCGGGCCCCAATGATCAGCCGATCTGTTGACTTTGCTGCAGTCTGCTGTGGGATTGTTGGTGGTGTGTTGCATGGGTGTTGCCATGGTAAGAAGTGATGCCTTTTCGTTTAGCGTTAGAGGGTGCATCTGACCGCTGTTCCAGGATCAGATGTTTTGCCCCCTCCTCAGATCCTGACCTGTTTTCCTGTGCTCAGGTAACAACTGACCCTGGAACAGTGATCAGAGGCTATGCCATGCAGATAAAGCCGCTTATGTAAACAGAGATGGGGGAGAGATGCAGTAAGGGGGAGGGGAGGAGCTGAGCTGTAGCATCGAAGAGGGGTTGAAGGGTCGGGGGCTTGGAGGGTGAGTGCAAGGGGTGAAAGGAGAGGGGTGAGGGAGGGTGGTTGAGTGTGTGTGTGTGTGTGTCAGGGGGTGAAAGGGAGAGGGGTTAGGGGTGAGGGGGTAAGAGGGTGAGGGAGGTCCACTCACCAGACAGTTGCTGAACCCCTGGCTGGTCATGTGTGCTTAACAACTGGCCCTGAATCGTCTCCACCACCCGCTTGAAGCGTCGGCTGGGTCCTATACATACACACACACACACACACACACACACACGCACACGCACACGCACACACGCACACACACACGCACACGCACACACGTAAAAGAGAAGGAATGTAGAAATGTGAAAAAAGATATACAGGGACCAGTTGAAGACAGAGGGGAGTAAATTATGAATCAAGGATGGAGAGAAGGGTCTCACAGAGGATGGAGAAGAGGAGGGAGGGAGGGGTCTCACAGAGGATGGAGGAGAGGAGGGAAGGAGGGGTCTCACGGAGGATGGAGGAGAGGAGGGAAGGAGGGGTCTCACGGAGGATGGAGGAGAGGAGGGAAGGAGGGGTCTCACGGAGGATGGAGGAGAGGAGGGAAGGAGGGGTCTCACGGAGGATGGAGGAGAGGAGGGAGGGAGGGGTCTCACAGAGGATGGAGGAGAGGAGGGAGGGAGGGGTCTCACGGAGGATGGAGGAGAGGAGGGAAGGAGGGGTCTCACGGAGGATGGAGGAGAGGAGGGAGGGAGGGGTCTCACGGAGGATGGAGGAGAGGAGGGAGGGAGGGTTCCTACAGGGCACCTTCAGTTTCTACAGTCAGTGACATCAGAAAACCAGCAGGCTCCAAATGGCCTATGATTAGGGAAGGCAAAAGTGCTTCTGTGTATGTGTGTGTGTGTACGTGTGTGTGAGGACCCGAGTGTGTGTGTGTGAGTGCGTGTGTGCCATCTCCTCTGTCTGAATGCGCCCCTGGAGTGCAGATTGTTCCTCTCACACATGGCTAGGACTGCAAGCAGAGGGACAATGAATGGGGTCTGTCTTTGTGGTCAGCCCCAGACTACAGAAGAAACTATGATCTCATTCGAGAGGGAAGGACGGTTTATAGTATCATGCATGTGGTTAGGGGCTACCAATTGGAATATTTGTCTGTATATCTTTGTGTGTGTGTGTGTGTGTGTGTTGCTATAGAGCACAGTGACCAAGTAGATAATGCTGCTCTTGTTGGTGGCATTGGTGCATGTGTGTGGTATGTTTGTGTATTTGTGTGCGTGTTACCTGAGAGCAGGGTGAAGGTGACAGAGTAGATGCCGTTCTCCTTGGTGGCAGCGGTGCTCTCGGTGTAGGTGATGTCCACCTGGAACTTCACCGGCTTCTGGAACACGGTGGGACCTGCTGTGGACTTGTACTCTGCCCGGAAACTGGTCTGGGATATGACACTGTGGCTGAGACTTGGGATCTGAGAGAGAGAGGGAGAGAGAGGAGAGAGGAGAGAGAGAGAGAGAGAGGATGGAGGGAGATGAGAGGGAGAGAGCGGATGGTGAGAGAGGGAGGGAGAGAGAGGGAGAGAGAGGAGAGGGGGTGGGGGGGGCGTGTGGGGAGAGAGGGTGAGGAGAAAGTAAGAAAACGAAAGGGGGGGTGGGGAGAGAGGAGAAAAGAGATGCATAGATCATATAGAGAGAGCGAATGAGAAAGAGAGGGGGGAGAAGGAGAAAGTGAAGAGGATGAGAGAGAGACAGAAAAGAGGGAGATGGCAGATAATGTAAGAGAGAATGTGTAAGAGAGAGAGAGAGAACGAAACGAGAGAGAGAGGCAAAGTAAAAAGAGGGGAGAGAGAGAACAGGAAGAGAGGAGAGATATGAGAGGAATGAGGAGTATGTAAGTGAAGAGATTGGAACTGAAGTGAGAGTTCATGTTTCATTTTGTCAACCACCTGTACCTGACAGGTTGAATGAACCACCACTCCAACATTCCTACGCTGTGAAACAGAGATTAAACTCTAAACAGATTACAGCCACAAGGAGCAACCATGCATTCATAAACTCCTCCAGCTAAAGTAATCTTAAATCATCCAACACTCAACTCTTACTAAAACACATTTGTTGGAATGCTTCAGCAGTTTAGCTCTGAAACTGTCACATTTCAGCTCGCTACTGGGGAAATTTGACATCCCATTAAGGGAGTTTGCTGAGGAGTATAATTCTAGTTTTTCAGGTGCCAATCTGCTGTCTGGAATACAGCTAGCATAAACTAGAGAAGAAAATAGCTAGCTCCGAGATGGGGGCAAGGGTTTGACATTAACCTGCATTGGCATCATTCCTGCTTTCCAAGAGTTTGTTAAAGTCTAGGTGGTAAAATAGGCTGCAACAGAAATAGTTCTGTTCATTGTTTAGGCTCAGTCACTGTTCACTTACAGACAGTAAGTAAGCCGTCGTATATTCTGTGCTATCTGCGTCTGAGAGAGAGCTGCGCAAAGCGAGCAGCAGAGAGAGCGACGACGATCGAAGAGCAAAGAGAGCGAGAAAGAGAGCAAGAGACTAGAGAGAGAGCAGAAAGAGAGCGACATAGAAGACGCAGAGAAGAGATGATCTCCACGAGCTCTCTCGCACGCTCCCTGCTAACATCGCACCTCTCCCTATCCCTCTCCACTCGATCCCTCTCTCCACTCTCCCTCTCTCCATCCACTCTCTCCCTCTATACCTCTCTATCTCTCTCTCTCTCTCTCTCTATCCTCTCTCTCTCTCTCTCTCCCTTCCATTTCTCTTCTCTGGCACCTCGCACATACACACGCAAAAAAAACACACGCGCTCGCACACACAAACAAACACGTTCTCCCTTCCTCAGCGCGACGCATCGAGGGCGAAGCATCTATATGCTAATACCGAGTGGCCTGTTTTGATTTCCCGTTGACCTCCAGTGAGAGGCGTCAGTCGCGAAAGGGAGCCGTAGCCTAGGAGAACACCAGGTGCTTACTGAGCGTCCACATAAATTAGCTGCACACGGGAAGAGACACCCGTGGACACGGGACAAGGCCTGCCCACAACCAGCGCCAGTCAACACCACTGATGTGGCAGACTCCTTCTGACAGCAGGTGCAAGCTAGGCAACGGCTCCTAGGCTCCCAAACAAGACGACAGAGGGGGTGGAGGGAGCAGGTAAAGGTTGGAGGAAGAGAGAGAATGGCGAGAGCAGATGGGAGGAGGTGGGCGGAGGAGGAGTACAACAGGGGGGGGGGTCGTTACCGAGAGGAAGGCGTGGACGATGTCGGCCTTGATGGAGCTCAGAGGCTTGTCTCGGATCACGATGAAGATCTGCTCCTCTTTCTCCAGGCTGATGAAGTTACCGAACCACGACTTCTTGGCAAGTCTGTCGGCAGGGGAGAAGGCTTCCGTCAGTACTTAGCAACGCTACTTTCAATGTAATGTCTGCATAAATCTGGGACGATATTAAAGCAATATAATGTTTAGCGTAGGCCCATAAATTCCAAACTGCACACTAAAACTTTGCAACTCTTTACTTGGTTACCCCCTCCCCTCTTCTCTCGGTCCATCCCCTCCCTCCCCCTCTCCCACACCCCTCTTTCTCCGCCCCCCCCCTGCCCTCTCCTCCTCCATCTACGGCTCCCTGCTGGGTGAGAGGGCTGATTTATGGGTGAGGGTGTGGAGAGAGGAGAGAAGGCTTAGCAGATGGATGCTCCCCCTGCTGATGGAGAGCGACGTGGAGGGAAAGAGACGTGGAGGAAAGAGACATGGAGGATAGAGAGATGGAGGATAGAGAGATGGAGGATAGAGAGATGGAGGATAGAGAGATGGAGGATAGACATGGAGGATAGAGAGATAGAGGATAGAGAGATGGAGGATAGAGAGATGGAGGATAGAGACATGGAGGATAGAGAGATAGAGGATAGAGAGATGGAGGATAGAGAGATGGAGGATAGAGACATGGAGGATAGAGAGATGGAAGATAGAGAGATGGAGGATAGAGACATGGAGGATAGAGAGATGGAGGATAGAGAGATGGAGGATAGAGACATGGAGGATAGAGACATGGAGGATAGAGAGATGGAGGATAGAGAGATGGAGGATAGATAGATGGAGGATAGAGAGATGGAGGATAGAGAGATGGAGGGATAGTGGAGGTGTGGATAAATGATAACTTGGCAGCTATAGAGGGATGGCGGAATGGCGGGAAGGAGAGATGGATAGACGGGAGGGTGATATCCCTGCTGCCGTGGAGGGATGGGGAGTGTGGAGGGATGGGGGGGTGTGGAGGGATGGAGAGACAGAGGAACGTTTCTGCAATGGAGGGGATATGGATGGATAGATGGAGAGATGTAATGCCGATATTATAAGATGATGATGATGCATCTGCTTTTTCATTATTTCTCTTTCCCGGGCGCCCCAAAAAGGAAGATGTCCTCTGGGAAATGAGCCGTTTCTGCGTAGGTGGAACGTTTTTTGACATTTGCGCTGAGAGCAGAAGCTCTGTGTGTGTGTGTGAGAGAATCAGATATTGAGAGAGAAAGAAAATAGAGAGACTGAGGGAGAAACTTGTTAGTATAATGGAGAGAGAGAGAGAGAGAGAGAAATGAGATGCGAATAGTACTGCCAGCTGAACATCCATGTCTACCCCAAGTATACATGTGTACCTGCAGCCTCTAACGCATCCTTGGGGGAGCCTGTCTGGTTCCTAATCTGCACCAGTCTGACAGTAGCCAAGTCACCTCTCTCAGTCTATATCACACACAGACTGCTATCTTCCATACAACGTTCACTGGAGCATGTTCAGTTCACCTGCTACATGCACTTGTGTGTGTGTGTGTGTGTATGTGTGTGTGTGAGCCAACTGTGTGTACTGTATGT
Source organism: Mallotus villosus (assembly GCA_903064625.1). Classification (NCBI taxonomy): domain Eukaryota; kingdom Metazoa; phylum Chordata; class Actinopteri; order Osmeriformes; family Salangidae; genus Mallotus; species Mallotus villosus. Next base: position 208,899 of record CAEFZP010000426.1, on the reverse strand, counting down.
ATTCCATGTGTGTGGAAGGCAGGGGGTGGGGGTGTCTGCCCATGCTGTGTTAACCTCTCCAGTCCCATCTGTAGTGTACAGACTGACTCCCCCCTCACACCCCTCCCCCCAGCCAGAAGGTAGTAATCCAGTCATGCAAGCTAATATAGGCCAGCCAAGCGCTTCCTGGACCCCAAGAAGAGAATGAGCTCATCGGAACTACCCGGCCCCACACCAGCACCCACCCACTCGGTCCCCCCTCACTCCTACAGTACCCCTGTACCCTCCCTCTCCCTCCCCCCTGCCTCTAATCTGGACTGGAAGCCTGTCTTTAAACCGGACGCAAACAAATCTGTCTGAACTGTGTGAGCATGTCAGTGATTGAGGAGGAGAGGTGCAGAGGGGGGTGATGGTGGGGGGGGGGACTCACTCCGGGGAAGACTCCGGTGTTAGGCTTGACATCTCCTCCTGTGTTGGGACTGGAGACAGCAAGGGTGAGAGAGGTCAAAGGTGAGAGACAGATCAACAGGCCAACAACACCCTAGACAGTTGAATACAGTGCACGGGATCTTGCAATACGATTGATAGCCATTACAGCCCAGCCGTGATGGGAAACCCCCTGCGTACCTTGGAGTTTCCGGCGGTGGAAGCGTGGCGAGCCCAGGAAACTGTTCTTGATGGAGTTGAGGCGTGTCCTCCAGGGCATGCCCCCGAAGGACGGGCTGGGCGGGGGCGTGGGGCTGGGCGTGCCTGACGGGCTGTCCTTGGGCGTGTGCACCGGCGTTCCCTTGGGGGTGGGGAGGGGGCTGCCCCGAGGGGAGGGGTGGGGGGGTAACCTGTATTATGGGAATAGATTTGGGGGGTCGGTCAGCGCTCGGAGAGGGCGTCACCGGGTGGAAGTGGTGCAGGCGGATGGGAGAGAGGGGCACCATGGGGGTGAAGGGCACAGAGAGCTGGGGAAAGGCGCCCAGGGAGGGCCGGTGGGGAGTTTGGGGGCTTCCAGCGAGAAGGGAAGTGCAGGGGGAGGCAGAGACAGAAGAGGAAGGCTGGCTGGGGGTGGAGAGCTTCAATGCGGGGGTGGAGGAGAGGTCCTGGTTGGAGTCGGGGAGGGGGTTGGAGCGGGTGGCATGGAGGGGTTTAGGGGCCAGTTTGGGCTTGGCGGGGAGGGTCTGGGTTCTCTGGTGTGGGAAGAGGAAGGATTCGCTGTGGGGGGCGAGGGAGTTGGGTGTGGGGGTGCAGGCGCCTGTCCGGGTAGCGTGGTGCTCGGGGGACGGGCAGGGGCTGTTGTTGGGGGACAGGGACAGATCTGGGGACTGGGGGGGCACACAGAACTTTCTGACAGGCTGGGGGAGGAGATACAGAGAGAGGAGGGTGGTGGTGGTGGTGGGGGGGGGGCAAGCAACAAGCACAACCAGCACCAATGACAGTTAGAGGGGAAATGGAAATACATACAAAGACACGCACACACACACAGACACAGCATAGATCCAGCCAGACAAACAGCCAAGGCACAGAGAAGCAGGTGAGATGTAACACACACGCGAGCACGCACACACACACACACACACAAAGGGAATGGAGAAAAGAAAAACGACAAAAAAAACATGCAGTTAGCCCACTGGGCCAAATCAATCAGCCCGTCAAAATGCAACAAGAACAAAATTGAAGAGAGAACAACAAAAGAGCAGATTGAGATTCAGGAGAGCATTCAGAACTGAGGAGAAAATGAGAATAGAGGACTTCTCCTCAGAGGGAGTCCACAATGGTCCGTGGACGGGGAATATGTCAGTCGGAAACGCTCACGCATGCACGCGCGTACGCATGCACAGACACGCACGCAGATAGATCAGACAAGCAGACAGGGTGAGTGAGAAAGCAGGCTAGCCTTGTGAGAATGAGGGATGGCAGAGCTGAGACCAAGGAGAAGAGACATCCTGTGTATTCAGATGGATCGGTAGGTAACAATGGCCTGGCTGGGATAGAGACAATCCTCCTACTCAGGAATGGTGTGCATGTTGGCCACAGAGCTGGAAGCAGCTTTTGAGAGTATTGTCACATCAAACCCCTTTCCTCCACAGCACGCAATCAAGGGCAGGTGCATGTGAGGCTGTGTGAGAAGCTGTGAGGCCGGATGAGGCTGTGAGAGACTGTAAGGGCACGCGAGAACTTTTGTGAGAGGCCGTGTAAGGCTGAATGAGGCTGTGACTGAGATGCAGAGAGAAGCTGCGGCTCTCTGGCTAATCTGCCGGCCTCTATGATCGTTCAGCCACTCCAGACCAGTCAGCTGGAAAGTTATGCCACAAGCCTCCCCGGTCTAATCAGCAGGAAGGGGGATTTTACCCAGCATTCCCTGAGCTGGATTTCCACAAAGCTCGGAACACAGAGAGGAGGGTGAGGAGGAAGACGGGGGACTGAGAGAGGAGACAATTCCCAGCTCTCCTCCTATGTGTGAGTGTCTGCGTGTGTGGAGAAAAAGACTGCATGTGTGAGGGTGTGTGGGGCGGGGGGGAAGGGGGGGGGGTACTTACCCGTGGACTGCTGAGAGGGCTGGAGAGACCAGAGGAGGCTCCACTGATGGACCGTGACCTGGAGTAGACACACACACACACACACACGCACACACACAGTTAGTATACGTTACCATGGGTACACCCATGGACACAGTAGGAGAGGTTAGAGGTCAGATGTGAGGCTGAGGTTAAGCATGATGCCAAAGCACTAGAGCAGATAACGGCAAACACAAGCACAAGGGTTACTACCAAGCCCCCCATACCACCGTGACACTGCGCGCACACACACACACACACACACATACACACAGTCTCAGATTCAGTAGGAACATTTAGAATGTGAATGGGAGGAATTCTAAAAGCGTCCCTCACAAGCTTCAAAGGTTTAGAATGTGGTCTTCATGAAGTTAATGCATCAACATGTTGATTCATTTCCATCCCTGGATGTCCTGGGGTTACATTAAACATTCATAATCGGTTTGATGTGTTGTCGACGTTTTACATGCTAGTATTTCCCAGCAGATGCTGTCCATAACCTCAGAGAGGTGAGAAGAGCAGGACCAAAACGGGCCAATCACAGGACAATCTGTCAATCTGTCTGCAGCACACATGACAACAACTCGCATCCACTACACTGACCGTCTCTCTGTCTGACGGTCTCTCTGTCTGACGGTCTCTCTTTCTCTTGGTCTGACTATCTGTCTCTGTCAGACTCTCTTTCTCTCTCTCTCCGTGTCTCTGTCTATCTCTCTGTCTCTCAATTCTCCTAGACAGTTATTTTAAAGTATTCAGACCTGTTCTGTATAATAGGTACTGGAGATAGACTCCCACACACAGACACATGGGCTGAAGTGGTCACGCAGACTGAAATAGAACCGAACAGAGAGTACCCTAACAGATGTCAGAAAGAATCAACCCACGCCATGCATCTACAGTACCTGCGTGAGTGAGTGTGCGTGTGTGTGTCCGTGTGCGTGGAGATGATACCTTGTTGCTAGGGGTGTCTCTAAAAACAGAACAGCTGACAGGTGCTATCTCCTGTTTACAGAGGCGGGAGTGTTCCTCCCCGAGCCTCCCAGAGACGCTCTCGCTAGGCACACATCACATGGAGCCCTGATCTGGAGGTAAACACGGCCTGCGCTCCGCGTCCAGGATCACACCCAACCAGAAGTGATGTGGTGGGATCAGGAGCGACGTGAGGCGGGTCATGCCCCTGGTTGGGTATATCTGTAACAGGACATCAGTACATCTGTAGAGAGTTTCGAGATGAATTCTCGTAGACGAGTGTTGTATTTATAGAGAGGGGAGGCATGCGGCCCCGCGCCATCATCTGTCATTTCCCAAATGGAAACAAGGAGTCCCTGTTAGGAAATACACTGAGAGAAAATAAACAGCCTGCCCTTCAGTTTGTGTGTGTGTGTGTGTGTGTGTGTGCGCGCGTGAGTGTGTGAGAAAGAACGAGAGAGATTATATGTCTGTCTCAGCAGTCTATCGCTGACCTCAAACTTTTTAAATAAGCATCCTCACCTCCCTGAAGGTGTGTAAGTGTGTGTGTTTGTGTGTGTGTTTGTGTGTGTGTGTGTGACCAATCTTTGTTTCTGAGGTCCATCAAGTGCACCCTTGGGGTGCAGAGGTGCACTGTGGGAGATGATATGAGCACAAGGGTTTCTGGAAAGATGACATGGAATCAGTTCAACCCAGAAGCAGACAGAATGCCTGGTAGCACTAGGACCTGGAGGCAGACAAGAGATCGGTCAGTCATGCAGCCAAATATGTTGTTTTCTAGAATGTTTAGTTGTGTGTGAGTGTGTGTGTGTGTCTGTGAGAGAGATAATGTCTGTTTTTGTTCCCAAATGTTTCCCATCAACCCTTGTTTGGAGCTCTCATGCCCTGTGTGTGCACATGTGTCAGTGTGCCTGTGTGTGTGTGTGTGTGTGTGTGTATGTGCCAGTGTGTGTGTGCCCTATGTGAAAGAGTTCCAGCGCCATCTGTAATGCATATCATAGCGCTCAGAGTAAATCTTTCTTCAGATCAAAACTGTCGTAAACAGGAAAATAGTTTATCTCTCAGCAAGGCAGCCAAGACACATACAGAGAATGTGAGTCCTAATCTCTTACCACTCAACATCCACAAACAAACTGTGAAAAGGAGTGGGATTTGTTGAATGTGCACTTATCTAAACATACTCAACAAGTATGCAGCTATTAAAGCACAATTTAAGATCACAAGAAGACACACTAGAGTTAAAATAACAGAATGATTCCTTGTGTAAATATTGATTTCTAAATTATTGATGTGCCATTAGCTTCCCCTCTGTTCCACCAGTACCTCTGGGCTATATTTTCAATTTAAGGTTTGAGACTCAACAGCATTTCGAAACATTCTAATGTTAGACAATTGTTATGTTAGCAAGGTGGCAACAACCAAGAGCCTGTGATAACATATGACAACACCACACTGACAGTTACTTACATCTCCCTAACGATGTGGTTTGGATACAACTAATTACTCATCTTTATAAAGTAAGATAACTTGGTGTGTGTAGCGTACACACTGTATTCACTAGTCTACTGACTACTGTACAGTACACACTACTGTACTCATTAATGTACTCTCTACTGTGCCAACCACTTTACTGTGGACAGTGTCTGAGGTAGAGACATGTCTGTTGTCACGTCTTAGATAAAGTTTACTCCTCTGCTCCCCCCCTCTCCCCCCTCTCTTTCAGAGCGAGGAGAGATCAGGCCTGTCGTAATAGATGTTTCAAAGCCAGAATGATTCCTGACACACTCTGATCTAAAGTTTTCCAAAGTCTCTAAGCTGTCGACAAAACTTTGCTGTTTGAGAGAGATAAGGTTACATTCACACAAATGCAATCACATATTTTGGACATCAGTATAGTATGTGTGGACGTACACACAAACACCTAATAGAACACACACACATACACACACACAGACATGCATGTGCACACACACACCTCTCCATTACAGAAAACCTTGGAGGCATACAGCCACACAAGGGTAGGATGAAAGAGGTACAGTTTTAAACTGTTTTGACAACACCAACAGACATGGTGGTACTGGTCCTTTGGGTGTAGGTGTGTGGGATGTGGGGTGCGAGTGGTCCTCTTGGTGGAGGTGAATCAGAACCCACCCCCCCCACACACAGACCTCCACCCCCACCTGTCCATCAGGTGACAGAGACCCTGCAGAGTTAAATGGCTGTGTTTCCTCCACCAGCAAAGCAATCCCAAACTAACAGAGGGGGGGGCGTGGGGACCAAAGGCATTCACATACAGGACACCCAGGGAGGGAGGAAGGAGGGGAGGGACTGATGGGGCGGGCTAGGGTGGAAGAAACAAACTAAGTGAACAGACCATACAGGATGGAGGGGGGAGATGCAGGGTCACTTTTAGTTCTGTCTCTGGAGGAGGAGAGAGGGAGGAAGGGAGGGAGGATAGGAGGGAGGGAGGGTAGGAGGGAGGGTAGGAGCAGAGGAGGAAATGGAAAACAGGGAAATGAACCCCGAGCGTGAAACTGAGCTGCGCCGTGGGCACGAGCCCTGAACCGGAGGGGAACAGATGAGAGGAGCGAGGGATGACATGAATGTGGCAAACAGGATTTTCCCCTAGGATGAAGCCTGTCAACAGACAGAGAGAGGACAGCTGGGACGCTCTTTTCTTAGGGGGTCCATCTCCGTTATTGATTCATCAAATTATTGATAAAAAGAAATCGGTCGGGTAGATATTGAAGGACAATACAGGGTTCTAGATTGCCTTGAAACAGATCAACCATCAAGCAATTCCCCAGCTGGTGTCAATCACCAGTAGTGATTAAAGAGGACTGGGTCGTCTCTGACTCGCTCCCCCCCCCATGCAATCTCCTCAGACAGTACTGATGCGTCACACCCTTTGACAGGGACCATGTTATCAGGATATTGGTTTGTGGAATAAGCTGAGAGCTGGAGATGTGTGATGGGGCTGCAGTGACTGGTGATGATGACGGCTGTGTCACTTTACTGAGATATGGGAGTATTCTGCATAAGAGGAAATGGGACTGGCTGACTGAGTGGAAGAGGAGATAGCAGCCGGGAGATACAGCAGAACATTACACTGGAATTGATTCCATCGAGCGTGTTCGATTAAAGGAAATGTCGAATTTAACTCTCGTCTAATTCATTTTGCTCACATCTAATTCAATTGCTGTCACAAACATTTGTAACCAGTACTGTGCTGGTCACACTATGAGGTGGACGACCTTTTAAAATGGCTCTGTTAGAATTGGATCTGTCAGATTTGCTGGCGTTGCTGTAACTGTTTTAAATTCATCTCCTTCTGAGGAAAGTACCACTGCATCTTTACCCTCCCCCCCATCATCTGTGCAGAGGTGAGGGGGGTGAGGGGGGTGAGGTAGAGGATATGAGGGTGAGGGGGAGGACAATGTTGTTTTACCAGGGTAGAGTAGGTGTGGTGGGGAGGGGGAATGAATACCTTTCATCCTTGTTGCTTTTGGAATTGGCGTCAGTGATATCCAAGCTTTTACTGAACACAGTCTTACTACATCGAGACAGAAGACAAAGGCAATAGAGTGTCAGTCAGTATGTGTGTGTGAGAGAGAGTAGGCGTGCTAGTGTGTGAGTGTGTGTGCATCAGGTGAGTGTGTGTCAACCAAGCCAACAGCTGTCAGCCAGCCCTGCTAGCCTACAACTACTCCAAGCTTTCGAGGTGCAGTCATCAGATCAGGCTGGAGGAGTGAGATGAAGACCCCCCCCCAAACATCACACACTCCCCGTCCAGCCAGGGGGGGTGTCCCTCGTACCTCTGTCCGTGCTGCGTCATGTCGATGGCCCGGCGGGCCGGGGACGGGAGACCCTCCGTCCGTCACGCTGAGGACCTCCATGGACTTCCTCTCCGGTCTCCGCTTGCCGTGGCGGTTCAGCATGGGGGAGTCCACACGCTTCCTGGGGGGGGTCTGGGGGAAGGTGTGTGTGTGTGGGGTAAAAGGGGGGGGGCAATTGAAACTGCTTGTTTTGGCTGGAGTGTCATTAGCAGGGAGGTCGGTGACGAGTGCATGTCAAGGGCAAGCTTGATGACGCGTGTCCAGGTGTGTGTGTTGGACGGATCATTAACATATCTATTGTCCCCAAGGTATTGACATTTAGACTGACAGAATACATGATCCAGGCTCTTTAGATTGCACACTGAAACACTGTTGAAATACCATCGCATGTTGCTTTGGATAATGAAAATGAATGGACAAAATGTCAAACGTAATATGATTATAAGGTACTGACAGTATTGTACAGGCCCAGAATGGGAGACTATGTTGTAGCTGATAACACCTCATTTACCCTAAATGAGCTTTTTCTCCATAAATGTCTCCCCATCTGAACCATATCTAAATATACGAGACGAGAATGTCACCTCGTTGACTTCCCTCCCCCTCAGGAGGTTGAGTCATGCGCTATGAGAGAGTTCTGTCTCTGTTCAACCACCTGCTGGCTGTTCAGAGAGACCTCACTGATCAAGTGGTCCATTTCCTGTCGACACCCCTGTGTAACATTTGGAATTTTACCATGACTGTTCACTTGGTCATTATAGTCAGTGGGATTTCAATTCCATTGGATTTCGATCAAACGAGGACAGCGTTCAAATAGCCGTGACCATCATCCTTCTGTTCAAAGATAATCAGCCCTTGTCTGTGTATTTCTAAAGGAACACTGACATTTTTAGAAGGTTTGTCGCACTGCAGTGTTCCAAAAGGGTTGTCGTACATGACCCATTTGATTAAAACTTCTCCGACTCTGCACTCTGGAAAGGGATTTGCTTTTTGAGAAAAGCATTATTCAAGCATCTCATGTTGCTCGGTAACAATGTGGCGACAAAATAAGAAATGAGACACGTGTGTGTGTGTTTACGGTGGTCCTGGTTACGGTGGTCCTGGTTACGGTGGTCCTGTTTCCCATTGCCTGTCTTACCGATCTCGTTGCGTGGCGGCAGGTTCTGGTCCTCATGACTCGGGTACCTCTCCTTCCTGTCCAGCAACAGGAAGTAAATCATCTTCTCCTGGTTGTCACTGTGGGAGACAGAAAAAAAAACCATGTCCACACGCAGACACTCACTTTGATTGCTTGCTCACAGAATCACAGAATCACAGAATCACACACACACACACACATGCAAACACACACTCCAGCACACATACACGCACCCACCCACAATGTTCCGCCCGACAGCAAAAAAACACGTCATTAATAAAATGACTCATAGGAGATTAAGCATGTAAGTTTTGATAGCAAAACAAAAAAACGCAAAATCCTTGTTAAAAAGTGAGTTTAGTTTGAGAGTTGATGGCTTCTGTTTGAAGTCATTAAGCCAGCCCCATTGAGCCTTGCCCCATTAAGATGATCAATAGAAGTCTGTTATCCATTACGTCAACTATAAAGTTGTGAGAAAGTATTGTCACATTATGAGTTTCTCAATTACATTTTCTCACATAGACAGAAGAGCTAAAATCCAAGTTTATAGTCCAATCTCCTAACTGTGGTAAGAAAATTAAATCAGACTGACACAAGGAGATAGAATAACAGCAGGGGAGAGGAGAGCAGAGGAAAGGCGAGGAGAGAAGAGGGGAGCAGAGGAGAGAAAGAGAAGGAAGCAGGGGAGAGACGGTACGTGTGCTACTAGTTAGATAACAGTGATTCTAGTTGGATCATAATGATAGTGTGCACACCGACACACACACACACACACCCGCGGTACAGAAGCAATCTCAGCAGAGAGCGTGTTGCGTGGTGTGAGGTGGATTGCAGGAGCAGTAGGGTGGTGCTGGTGTGTGTGTGTGTGTGTGTGTGTGTGTGTGATATAACCAGTAGCAACCAGCTTAAGCGCTGTGTGATAACAGCAAAGTGATCTATGGGTCCTGACATCCAAAGCGACAGGTTCAAAGGATTTCATAAGCGGCGGGGAACAACCCAAGGCCTCTGGCGCTCAGAGACCTTCCCCCCTCCATCCCCTCCCTCCCTCTCTCTCCCTCTCTCTCTCTCGTCTCTCCCTCTCTCCCTCTCTCCCTCTCTCCCTCTCTCCCTCTCCCACCCTATCCTCTATTTCACCGTTCTTCCTTATTCGTAAAGCATGTCACTCTCCCATTCGCTTTGATCTCCTATCTCACTCTGACCCCGTCCTCTTTTGTCCTCTCCACTCTGCCTCTCTCCTGAACCACACTTCTCCTCTCCCCCGACGGTCCACACTCCTTCTCCGCACATTCTCTCCTCCCCTTCGTCTTTCTCTCGTCCCTTTTCCTCCTGATCTGGTACCCTTCCACGATTCGTCAACTCCCCCTCCCTCCACTCCCTCTCCTCCCTCCTCCCTCCCTACTCCCTCCCTCCCCTCCCCAGCTCCACTCCTCCACCTACTCGTCATTGAGCAGGTCCTTCATCAGTTTGTTCTTGTCCCTGAAGCAGCCCAGGGAGTGCATGCTGTCCAGGACGTCTGGGTCGATGTCGTCGGCGGACGGCAGGCTGCGGATGGTCACCTTCCTGGGTACGGGCTGCTCCGGCTCGGGCTCGTTCTTCCCTCCTCTGGAGGAAGAGCGCGCACACACACACACACACAGACACACAAACACGTGCACATACACACACACACAGAAGAGTTGAGGTATAGGGTTAGACTGAGGCGCATTCCTGATCTCAAAGGACTGTGACACACACACACACACACACATGTACAAGAACACACACACGCACACAGTCACACACGTAACCGCTTTAGGATGTCTCCTCCGTTTACTTTCTCGTCCCTCTCCGTGAGAGGAGGAGGAGAGGAGGAGGAGAGGGGAATGTGAAGAGACAATTCTCCCTCCGGACTGAGGATCTCTAACCTTGCTGTTGACATGGCGACGCTGTGCCATTCATAACAACCAGACAGCCAGACAGCCATGCCAGACAGCTAGCCTGCCAGCCCGCCAGACAACTAAGCCAGGCATCCAGCCACATTCTGTATACAGCTCATCTACAAACAATAAACAGCCACTCAAAACACTGTGGACCAGTGGTGAATCCCACTAACATACGATAGAGGAACGGGCAAAAAGAAAAGAGGAAGAAAGAAGAAGGAGAGGGGGGTGGGGGGGGTGGACAGAATAGTACTTACATGTACCACGTGTGCTTCTGAATCTGATCTAACTGTAAAAAAAGAAACAAACAGAGTACAGTTAGACGGGCAGAAACACACACAGACATTTGCCTGCAACTATGCAAATCAGTTGATATTAAGCAACAGACACGATACATCAGTAAATGAGTGGGGGGGTAGGCATGGCGGCTGGGAGAGGGTGTGCGGGTGGGGGGGGGGTTGTAAATGAAAAGAACCTATTGAATCGTCTGTGGACATGATTCTAACAGGCCTCTAACACCTCGCTAAGCACTGGGGATTGGTGGAGCTGAATCAATGGAAATACATGAGACGGGAGAAGATGCTGCCATTCCTGTGGTTAAGACCTTCACAAAGAGGCAGAGAGAGAAACGGAACTAAGGGGGAGAGAAAAGAGAGAGAGAGAGAGAACGAGAAAAGGCTCCAGCGTAATACACACGACAATCATCTCAAACACACACATTATCTAACCCCCGCCGAGCCCTCTCTCTCCTCTCCCCTCTCCCTTCTCCCTTCTCCCTGCCCTGGCTAGCCGTGCGATGCGTTGGCATCTACCCAGTGCCCTGTGGGCAGAGAGAGAACACGTCTTTGCCAGCTTTGGCAATGAAGCAGTTACTGAGTCTGAGAGGGCAGCTTGCGGGTGGAGGGAAAACAATAAGAAGAGGATGAGAGAAGCAGCTGTCCGGCAGAACGAGTCGACAATGTGATGTGCGAGCGAGCTGGAGGGCTGTATCGATGTCGCGGCGAAGCGGTGGATCTGGAGCCTCTCTGCTGGACGCAGGGCTCGATACGAGGCCAGAGGACTTCGTGGGACCAGGGTTCAATAGTGCGTCCAGTTCTTCAGACCCCTCACGCCCAACACATCCCCAGTGGGCTCGCCGATGACGGGAAAGCGATGACTTGGGAGAGATGAACAGCAGGGCAGTTTCTTGGCCCTCAGAGGGTCTCTTAAGCTGCTCTGTGAACCTGGGTCTGCCTGGTGGTGAGGGAGGATGGTGTCTGTATGGTCACATCAGCTGTCACGCGAGTGGATGTGATCGCTGTCTAGGTTATCGACAAGTCCCTGCGTGTGTGTGTGTGTACGAGAGAGTGTGGATGTGTAGGTACACCCCGGAAAATATCTGACTGATCAGATATCATCACTACCACCTGCTCTTCCTAAGTACATCCCCACTGGGTGTGTATGTGTGTTAAATACAGTATGTGTGTGTGTGGGTGTATCGGTAATGTGCATGTATACTGTCTGTGCGAGTGTGTATTTTGTGTGTGTATTTATCTGTGTGTTTGTGTGTATCTGTTGTTAGCATGTTTGTGTGTGTGTTTTGTGTGTGTGTGCTTCTGTGCATATGTGAGTGTTTTGTGTGTGTGTGTGTGTGTGAACCATATGGCTGTCCATCAGAGCAGTGGGAGCCCCTTGGGGGGAGGGAGCAGAGAGGACCCACTGTGCTGTTGACAGGAGTGCTCTTTTTCAAAAGAAATCTGTCGAGCACAAACATCCTTCAACCACGCAGGTGGGATAATGTGTGTGCATGCGTGTGTGTGTGTGTGAGGGTTGAATCCTGAATGTGTTCTCTTTGTCCTGCCGTCTTTGGGATCAAGACCAAAGCTTATAGCTCATGGGGGCTTGTGAGAGACGAGATCTCATAATACAGACACATCTAGAGAGATATAGAGAGAAACTAATTCAAGACAAAGCTAAGAGACATGCAGACAGACAGGAGAGACACTGTCCCAGCCCCAGGACAGACAGGCCCTCTACACCAGCCCGTGAGGAGGGGAGGACTCTGGCCAGCCCCAGGACAGACAGGCCCTCTACACCAGCCCATGAGGAGGGGAGGACTCTGGCCAGCCCCAGGACAGACAGGCCCTCTACACCAGCCCATGAGGAGAGGAGGACTCTGGCCAGCCCCAGGACAGACAGGCCCTCTACACCAGCCCATGAGGAGGGGAGGACTCTGGCCTCCTCAGAGTCTACAAGGCCTCAGACAGAGTAACTGGAGGACAGAGGCCAGATAGCATTAGCTTCAGGCTCTAGCTGCTCACAGAAAATGAAGAAATGCCTTTCTGGACTAAAGCCCTTAAGCCCGTATAGATTCCATCACCTCCTTTTTATGATGGTGTGTGTGGGGTTGTGTGGGTGTGCGTGTGGTTGTGTGTGTGTGTGTGTGTGGTTGTGTGTGTGAGGTTGTGTGCGTGTGGTCGTGTGCGAACATCTCAACTCGGTTGAGGTCGTAGCTCGGGTGACTCAACAACATTCCAGCCAGTGAGCAGGGAGAAACAACGGCAATGACCTGGGCTGAACCCTGTGATGTCACAGCGAGTTGAACCCTGGTGATGTCATCGTAACCCCAGGCAGGCAGCTGATTAGCTACTGCAGGAGCCAAAACTCCAGGAACATGCCTTCCAGGGGCTTTTGACATTTTGCTAACTCTGTCCTCTCAGACCAGAGGCAGGCAGGGGAGGGAGACAGAATGTGTGTGATGGGGAGGTGTAAAAGAAAGACAGAGAGAGAGAGAGAACGAGAGATAATAGTAACCTTAACAAAAGAACAGGGAAGGGTTTCTCAGGACATTGCAACCGTGCTGCTTATGCATGCTGGGAAATGTAGGCACTTAGAACAACCTTTCCTCCTCCACCCCAAGTGGAGACGGAGGCGGGTAAAGAGAGCAGAGGATTCACACAGGACAAGGCCTGCAGCTGTGGAACAGCTTCCAGTCATGTTTATCACCATAATGACCCTCCTTACCCTCTCTCTATGTCTTCCTCCATCTTTCTCTCATTCTCTCCCTCTCTGGCTTATCATCAAGCCCTCAGCCTCTCACCTATCCTCCACTGCTGTCATTCAATACCGGCTCGAACTTTATCTACAGTGTAACACTCACACCACCCCCTCCACACACACACACACACACACAGTTCTGTTCTCTTCGGGCTCCTGAGAACGGGTCCTCCCTGACATAGTGATGGATAGCTCAGCCATGAGGGAATGGGATATTAGCATGCACTCAAGGGCAGCATCCCTAGCGTACACACCGTCCACTGTCCCAAAGAAATCACCTGGTGTGTAAGGGAAATGTTGAGTTTGTATGTGTGTGTGTGTTTTCGAGAGTGTGTGTGTGTGTGAGTATCTGGATGAAAAAAGAGTGAATAAGAAATACAGGGCAAGAACAAAGGGCACCATCGTTCCTCTGTGTACAACCCACACTTTGAACTCTCTGACCGCTTTCATTATTTACATTTCGCTCCTGTCTTGCATCCCCTCTCCCTCTGTGTCTTTCTCTCACTCTCTATGTAAGTTTGTATCTCTCTTCAAATGTTGTCCCATTCTATGTCTCTCTTTCTCTTCTTCAGTCACCTTGCCAAGGTGATCTGTTTCTCCAGTGGAAAGAGAGGGAGGAAGAGAGAGAGGTAGGAAGGGAGAGAGAGAGAGGGAGGAAGAGATAGAGGGAGCAAGAGAGAGGGAGGAAGAGAGAGAGGGGGGAGAGGGAGGGAAGGAGGAGGGAGGAAGAGAGAGAGGGAGGAAGAGAGACATCCTGTGATGTGCAAACTAAGCTACAGCCGAGGAGAAAATTATTCCTTCAGACTCAGCACTCTCAGGCCGACCGAACACGGAGAAAAGGAGGAGGATGAGATATGAGGTATGGGAGAAGGGAGGTGAGGAGGATGACTTAGAGGAGAAGAAGGATCAGACCAAATCAACTAAATGGTACATGATGTGCCAACTGCCTTTTGGCTGTCCGGTGTGTGAGGCGATGTTCTAGAGTGGGCTGCCTGGTGTATGTGAGGTCATGGGGCTCTGGTTACTGACCGTCAGACGCTTGGTGGCGTCCACCTCGATCATGCCCCTCAGCAGGTTCTGGCAGTCTGGAGGGATGAAGTGGGGCATGTGGAACACTCCCAGCTTCACCTTCTCCAGAAGGTTCCTCAGGTTGTCATCGTCGAACGGCAGAGCTCCCTAGATGGGAGGGGGGGCAGAGAGACAGAGAGAAAGAGAGAGAAAGACAGAGAGCGCGAGAGAGAGAAAGAGAGAGAAAGACAGAGAGCGCGAGAGAAAGAAAGACAGAGAAAGACAGAGAGAGAGAGAGAGAGAGAGAGAGAGAGAGAGAGAGAGAGAGAAAGACAGAGAGAGAGAGAGAGAGAGAGAGAGAGAGAGAGAGAGAGCAAAAGAAAGATGCGGAAAAGAGAGAGGCGTAGAGAAGAGACAGAGACGTATGTTAGGAAATTGCTCGTGCTTCAGAATACAGACGCATTAATAAACAAAAAGAACCTGAGGACAAGAGGGCCAAAACAACCCAACACCCTCAGAGAGCTCTGTCTGACATGATGCAGCAGGCTCTCATCGCACCAACTCCACAACACTCCAATTACAGAGATTTGACTCCAAACCTGACAAATAAATAATAAAAAAGAAAATGATGAGTGTTTTAATAATTACCCAGCTCTCTCTCTCTCTCTTTCTCTTTCTCCCTCCTCCCCACTTTAGTAAACCCGACCAGAGTAATTTATCAGATAGGCTGACAGCCTGCGATGTGGCTGTTTGATAGATGACAGCTTCGACGAGTAGACGGTAGAAATATAACTTGCCAAACAGAGACCGGCGGAGAGAGAAAGGGAGAGGGAGAGGAAGAGTGACAGAAAGTTATAGACAGAGAGAGAGAGAGAGAGAGTGGGAGAGAGAGAGAGAGAGAGAGAGAGAGTGGGAGAGAGAGAGAGAGAGAGAGAGAGAGAGAGAGAGAGAGAGAGACCTCTATGCGCTGGGGGAGCTGGATGGAGATGATGAGGGAGAAGCCTAACTGCAGGGGAGGAGCAGTGTGTCTGGTTGTCTGTCTAATGGTGCTCTGTGTCTCTGCCACGCAGGGAGGAGGGGCTGCTCACAGGCTGGAGCATATGGACAAGACCAAACTAATACTGACTACGTCTCTATTGTCCTTGGAATCACATATTTGTAAATGCACAGGTGCACGCACACACTCGCACCCACAAGCACACACACCACACACTTTATGCCCAAATGACAGGCTGTCGGTGTTCTGTATGTTTGGTGTCGTTTGGGATGGCTTCTTGCAGCTGTGCTGTGTAAATGATGCAGACCAGAGGATGGTACCAGGCCACTGAGACAGGCCGTCAGAGAGGAGGCATATTTAGAGGAAGCCATTGGTCAACATTGTCCAGTTGTCTCCATAGCAGGAGGTTGCTCTGCTGATCTGGGCTCTGGACGGCAAGGATGCTAGATAACTAGCGCGTCTTCGGTGTAGCCAGTGCGGTCAGCTGACACTCACCACCAACAGGGCGAAGAGAATGACCCCACAGCTCCACACGTCTGCTCTCCTCCCGTCATACTTCTCCCCCTGAAAGAGAGAGAGAGAGAGAGAGAGGAAGAAAAATAAAGAGAAAAATAGAGATTAGACATCAATAAAAGGTGTATGAAGGTAATAAAGGAGGAGAGGAGAGCAAACTCACCCTGATGACCTCTGGACACGCGTAGTGTGGAGATCTGAGGACAGAGAGAGGGATGGGGGAGGGGGGAGGGGTGGAGGGAGAGGGGGGGAGGGGGTGGAGGGAGGGGGATAGGGACATGGGGATGGGTTGGAAGGAGGGAGGAAGGGAGAGAGGGGTAGGGAGGGAGGGAGGGGGAAGAAAAGATAAATTAGCTCAACCCAGGATTATCAGTGTATTGTATATTCTGTGTATAGGGTAGTCAGGTGTGTGATGTATGTGTAGGGTAGTCAGGTGTGTGTTTAGGGTAGCCAGCTGGAAGTCTCTGCTCGCAGATGAAGTTGTCCTGAGGGGCAAACAGACACCCTCTAGCATGTTCACTCAAGGGCATCCTCTCCCAGCGCCTGCTGGCCAGACACACTAATCTCTATAGCACCTGGAGCGACTGACAGCAAAGCCAATGGCCAGATTGACACATCAATATCATATGAAGATTGATGGAGCCAGCCTGCAGCTCCTAGTCTCTCTCTCTCTCTCTTTGTCGTTCTCCATCTCTCTCTCTCTCCATCACAGACTGTGGGGGACAGGCTGTTCTCTATAAATACAGTCCATGAAACCATCGGCCTCATTCCAATACTATGATAATTCACCCTTCCCTACATCTGACCTAGAGGTGCACTAATTCAATATCAGAGTCAAAATTCGTTTTGACAGCAAAGTTGTCACCTATTTGCTCAGGTCAGTGCTGCAGTAGCTGAGAGGAATACAGAAACACATTGCAGTGGTGGGCATTCAGAGAGTCATGATGCACGGCTCTTCTCCTCCTCCTCCTTTATCTCTCTCCTCCTCCACCTCTTCCCCCCCTCCTCTTCTTCCTCTGTCCCTCCCCTCCTCCCTCTGTTCCCCACACTTCTCAGTTCCTCTTCAGGATCTCCTAATAGGAGGAATAGTGGACTATAACGAGAGCCAATCACAGGCCTGTAAACAACGGCACCATTAGAGGGCCCGTCGTCTCGTGGACTCACGCACGTCGAGGCCTGACAGCTCCCGACTTCCTGAGGCGCTGTCAGAGAGCGCCGCGATAACGAACCAACCAACCAACCCCGCCGCCGGCATACCGTAGGATGAAGTTCAAACGGGCGCCTATGCAAATACTGCCTTCCTGATTGCAGGTGTCATGCTGCATTATGTAAACGAGCGAGAGAACCTGCGGGAGATAGACGTTAGTTAAGCCGCCCGCACTCCAAAACACACAGCCTGTGACAGGAGCGAGGGGAAGATATAGACTCGTTATGTCGGACCGGGCAA
Organism: Mallotus villosus; assembly: GCA_903064625.1. Lineage (NCBI taxonomy): Eukaryota > Metazoa > Chordata > Actinopteri > Osmeriformes > Salangidae > Mallotus > Mallotus villosus. The sequence continues at coordinate 191,511 of CAEFZP010000426.1, read as the reverse complement.
CAGGCAAACAACCTGGGGAGAGTCAGCATGATGAGGAAGGAACAAATAGCTGGCCTTTGTTTCAGAGCAGGGTCTTTATCTGGGACTATTAGAACAGCGCAGTTGTGCTGCATAACCATATGTTTTCCCAGTTCTGTCTCCCTCTCCACAGGCCTCACAGGGGAGCCAATGGGACCCCTGCTTCCTGGCGGGCACGGACAGAACACGGCCTTCACACCCACTTGACCAGACAGCTCTGAATATAGTGTGTTCTTCGCCTGCCGCAGTCTTTTGTTCTGCGCTTCATTTTAACGAGAACTCGACCGCCGGAAGACAAGGGTGAAACGTGTGGAGAGGAGGTGTTGAGAGGACCTGTCTCTGAGAGGCTGGGTGGACAGACGGAAGTGTTCTTCCCACAGCGGTGCAAAGCGAACAGGCTTCGGGTGAAGAGAGAGAGGCTGGCAAGTGAGAGGATGTTACTGAAAACCTTCCACTTCAACCCAACAGAAGCACGGGAACGAGGACAGCTGTGTTGGTGGGGAGGGGGGTGGGGGGGGCAGGGGCAGGGGCAGGGGGGGAGAGTCACCACATTAACCTGCTTCGAGTCCCTCATCCTATACTGCATTCTCAATCTCACCCGCACCCTCACCCTCACCCTCACCCCAGTCCTCACCCTCTCAAACAGCAGCCCAGCCACAGCTGGAGGTAAACTGACCATAAGCTTACAGTGGTTCGGGACACACGGGAAGTCGTGGGGTTTAAATGCAGCTGGACAACGCCATGGGGAATACCCAGCAAAACAAGCTGCATGCTGCTTTATCTATCAAGCCCTGTCTGAGGCTCTGGGATCAGAGTCAGGGTGAGGGTGGAAGCGGAACACATTCCTGAATGCAGCCATAGCAGATAAAGGTCTCTTAATCTGCAGAGAAATGACTTTTATACTGTTAGCATAAAGTGTGCAGACTGTAAAATTGAGTGTAAGTGAGATAGCGGGAGGTTTCTCACCAGTGGTGCTCTATGTGAAAGTGAGTAAATGTGGGCTAGCCATCATAGACAGCATAGATACCCTCGGATTCCCAATGCATCACACATTTGGGCAGGCAGCCATTTATGCAAGTCACTGTGCCTAATAGGGGGAAATCACAGTCAGACCCACATCAGTGTTAAACAGCAGAGATCTCAGTGCCTCTAATAACCTAACACGGATCCTGGAAGCTACCATTTGCATAGTGATTTACCTTTAATCAATCACGGTGAGCCTGAGATGACTACACTGTGGGGCTTGCTCACAATGAGACCGATAGAGAGCTATTTTGTGTGTGTGCATGTGCGTGTGAGAGGTGTGAGCATGTGTGAGCGAGGGTGCGAAGCTATGTGTGTGCGTGTGTATGTGTGTCTCCCTGACTCCTCTCCCCCCTCTAGCCCCCCTCCACCCCTGACTCTCCCCCCTCAGCCCCCCTCCACGCCCTGACTCCTCTCCCCCCTCAGCCCCCTCCACGCCTGACTCCTCTCCCCCCTCAGCCCCCCCCCACGCCTGACTCCTCTCCCCCCTCAGCCCCCTCCACGCCTGACTCCTCTCCCCCCTCAGCCCCCTCCACGCCTGACTCCTCTCCCCCCTCAGCCCCCCCCACGCCTGACTCCTCTCCCCCCTCAGCCCCCTCCACGCCTGACTCCTCTCCCCCCTCAGCCCCCTCCACCCCTGACTCTCCCCCCCTCAGCCCCCCTCCCACGCCTGACTCCTCTCCCCCCTCAGCCCCCCCCACGCCTGACTCCTCTCCCCCCTCAGCCCCCGTCCACGCCTGACTCCTCTCCCCCCTCAGCCCCCCCCACGCCTGACTCCTCTCCCCCCTCAGCCCCCCCCACGCCTGACTCCTCTCCCCCCTCAGCCCCCCCCACGCCTGACTCCTCTCCCCCCTTAGCCCCCCTACCCCTGACTCCTCTCCCCCCTCAGCCCCCCCCACGCCTGACTCCTCTCCCCCCTCAGCCCCCCCACCCCTGACTCCTCTCCCCCCTCAGCCCCCCCCACGCCTGACTCCTCTCCCCCCTTAGCCCCCCTACCCCTGACTCCTCTCCCCCCTCTCCCCCCTCAGCACCCCCCTCTCCCCATGGCAGACTGAATACATTTGTGTCAGCCACTGCTGTCTGAGAGGCCAGATACATGGGTTTAATTAAACTCTCATATCTGCACTTAGAGGAGGGAGGGTTAGGGGTGGAGGAGCGATCAACAACGACACTCACACACTGTGTGCTGTGCTGCACGCTAACTGACTTCCTTGAAAAATGGTTACATACACGTATTGTGTGTGTGTGAGGAAACCCAACCACAGCAGCCCTTTTCAACCTGGGCCACGTATTTTAGGTGTGTACCCACACAGGAGGAAGCAGGTGCCAAGCACCTGGAACATGACATCACTTAGACACCAGGAAGATCCAAAGCAAGTATATCAGAGCAGATAGAAATATGACAGACTGTATGTCTGCCTTTGTGTGTGTGTGAGTATGTGCACGTGTGTGTGTGTGTGTGTGTGCCCGTGTGTAGGAACGCAAAAAATACATTTGAGTTCACTGCAATAATGCCCCTCCTGTGTATGTGTGTGTTTGTATGCCTGTGTGTGTGTCTATGTGTGTGGGTGTGTCAGACTGTTTGAAATGGCTCTTTTTAGGTCCGGGCCACAGAATGTGGACAGATTCAGGTCTGAGTCCGTCGGAGGACCTCTCCGTCCCCTCTCTGCGGGCACGCACGTGTCACACGAGAGCAGAGCTCGGCCCAGACATCCAGGTCAACCAGGAACAGCTGGCTCAAGCAGACGCAGACCCACAGACGCCTTGCATTATTTATAGAAACACACACAAGCAGCAATCTGTGTCGGAACACGCAGGAAAAAAAGTGCTCGAAAGCTTCACGCTGTCTCTGAATCCATTCCGTATCTGCCGGGGTGGTAAACTTTGTAGATCTGGGCTGGGATCATTAAAGGGGCTCAGAACATGGTGTGTGTTTGTGTTTTCTTGTACCTGGGTTGCACCAGTAGCTCTATATCAGGTTTATTGGGGGTGTGTGTGCGTTTGTGTGTGTATGTGTGTGTGTGTGTGTATCTACTCACCCACAGCTGGTCTCCAGCAGACTGTCTCCCACCTGCAGAGAGGCCATGCCGAAGTCTGCTATCCTGATGTTGTTCTTCTCGTCTAACAACAGGTTCTCAGGCTTCAGGTCCCTGTGGCTGGAACACAACATCCACAAAGGGTTAACTCGCCTTTCAGATCAAATGCGCATGCACACACACACACACACACACACACACACACACCCTTAGCCCCTCGCACCACGGTAAGAACGTGACAGCGTTATCAACACTCTGGGTCCACCAGGGGGTCCAGTCCGTCTAACCACTCTCTCATCCCCCATCCTTCCACTCTCCTGTGTCCCGCGTCTGAGAGTGGACAGCCCCCCGCTGCGCCCCCGCCCTCTACCCGCCCTCTCCCCGCCCTCCTCCCCGATAGCAGAGGCCAGTGTGTGGGCCGGCAGTCTACTTAGACAGGCTCATTAGCTGCCATTAGCCATCAGCAGGCGGAGAGAGGAGACGGCGGACACAGAGGTGCTCAGCGGGCCCGCAGCGGAGAGGGGCCCCGTGTTAGACGATGCCGTCGCACTCTAAATGTCTCTCTGGATGAGTCAGTCTTCAGAAGGCGGGCGGCCTCGCTCTTCCTTCAACATGCATTCATCCCGTCCTCCTGGCGGAGGGGGAATTGTGCTCCGACAGCCAGACTGCTTGGCTCCAGACTCACCGTGCCAAGACTAGCTGTCTATCTATCACTGTCTGTCTGTCTATCAGTCCGTCAATGTATCTATCTATGTATCTGTGTATCTATCTATATGTCTGTCTGTTTCCCCCTCTCACTCGCTGCCCTTCTCTCTAACAGTCATGTAACTAATGATCTGAGAGATGGAGCCATAGGACAGCTTGTCATCATATCACAGACGTCCTTTGATATCCCGCCAGGACTAATGGTGGTGGTGGTGGTGATGGGGGGGGGAGGGGGGGGAGTTTGACTCTGCCGTCAGAAAGAAGCTCATCAAAACCAACATTTAACCTCAGATGACATCATCTAGCAGTCACTTCCTTTCCCGAGGGGACTCAAAGTCGTCTGGCCTATCTCTGGCCCTTTCCTGTTATCCTGAGAAGGAATGACAGGCAGCTAGCGATAGTCACTGCAGTATATATCTACAAGTACTATGCCAATTTACAGTCTTCATATACAATGACTCTCATTTCAAACCCAATGCATTATTCCGCTATGTGAACAGACACATTAAATAAATGAAACCAGGTGGTGCTGAAGTGGAGGTGACGAAAACACGGGCAGATCGAAACAAGTTGTAAAAATCCTTGACAGCCCTTGACGTTGACAGTGACTGTTGGAAATGTCCGCCATCTCCAAATAGTCCTTCACCTCCACCCTCATCAGACAAACAAATTACCGGAACGACCCTGGCGAGTCCAAAAACACCAGCCTCGCCTGTGCAAACAACATCTAAATCACTCTCTCGAGCTGAATACCTCGACACAGCAAACCCTGCATACAAACCCTGGCCCTGCTCTCACCGCCCAGACAAACACAAACACACACACACACACACACACGCAGCCAGCTTTCTCTTCCAAAGACCTGGCAGTAGCCCAGACCAGGAACATGTTCACCCCCCAGCTACATAATAGGGGCTCTGCTAGCTTTATTAGCTGTCAGGACCTGGGAATCCATGATGCCTCATTCCAGTGCTGTATCTTTGTGCACCAGGGGCAGACATAGCGTGTTGTTGTCCTCTCTGGGTGACAGCAGGGCCTGGGCGAGGATATCTCTGTCTCACACTCCTCTACAGTACCAACCAGGGGATGCTAATCCGGCTGCAACAGCCACTGTGGATGGAACTGTAGCCTCCTCGGGAGCATCCGCATACACTGATACAGTCGCAGGGTCCGTCAGGGTTCCTTCCTGCTTCCTGCTCTAGAAGCAGGAAGTGGATCTGCTGCTCGAAGTAGAAGTGGATGGAGTGAGAACATGACTTTAGGAGCTCTCACCTCCGACCCCTTCAAACCATTCCCCAAAGAGTTCCCCAAAGAGTTGTTCTCTATAATGTGTCTGTGGCATTCCGGACACAGGGAGAAGAGGACTAATAAGCTCCTTTGCACAGGTTCACTGTGATTCATGACAAGACGTTGTGTGGTCACGTGTGTCGTGCCTCACTTTAACAGCGTGTCATCGTGTTTGTGCTCCTAGATTGATTTAATCTTACAGTACTTTGGCTGACACCGTTTTCACTTTTTAATACGTCGTTTACATTCAAACACGATCGACTGATGGATTGATTCACACAGACCACTGCTGTACCTGGACAGCTTCCCAGTGAGGTTCTCTCTCCGTCGGCTCGTCGTACACACCTACTGCAGTCAAACAGGAAAGGCTTAATTGCCTGGCGTCATCAGAGCTGCGAGGCCAGGCTCCAGAAGCTGATCCATGTGATTTTCTCTGGCTGAGCAGCAGGAGATGCCTCCTGGGCCTCAGGCTAGCGGTAACCCTTATGATATGTTTATGTTGATGAGCATTTCACAGCACTAATATACCCTTCACTGCGTCGTGCTGCATGAGGATGAGGCGTCTCGCCGATGGGAACATCCAGTGCTCGATAGCAGGGCGAGCGTAAACCCAGGAGGACGGAAGTAGGATCATGGCATGCGGAGCCAATTTATTTGAGTGAGGTGAATGAAGTGAAATGAGACACTTCAAAGTTCCACTAATGGGAAATGGGCCTTTTTTAAAGTTTTTTTACAAAATATTTAGAGTGGATCACTTATGTTGGTGTTGTGTGTGAGTGTGTGTCTGTGTTTGCACATACTCACTGTAGCTGTTTTCCTGAAACACACACTCATGTGCTGAGTGGGCTTTCAACTTCATTCCAGGTTGAAACATTGCATTTAGCCTTCCCTACTATTACCCCTCTTTCCGTCCTCTCCTTCCACAAGAGAACTTTTTCACACTCCTATTGACCCAATTAGAGGGGAGCGGGTGCACTAAGCCTCTCAGATATCCCCTCGCGTTCTCCAGCGAGACGACGCTCCCTCCGTGTGCTAAGCAGGGCTAATGCTAGCCACCCTTCATTAGTAAACGGGGTTAATTGTGTGTTAAGAGCAGTGGAGGGGGATCCAGAGGAAGGTTACTGGGGCTGATGTTCCTGGCAGCTCCGTGTCTCTTCGCTGGGCTGACTGTCGGCTGTGTTTAGCTCCGTGCCTCCGGGCTGTCAGCCCTGCTTGTCTGTTTGTGTTGCGCTCCCAGAGGGTTGAACGGCTACCGTCTGCGGGTTGGAGAAGACAACAGGGCCGCCGATAGCTACGGTAGGCACAGTGTGCACATGACATTGTGAACATAACGTTTGATTATTTACTCTGGACATGGGACTGGTGGGATGTTACACTCGCTGCGTGCTCACAATGCAAATCAAATATGCACCGCTGTTTCACAAGTTGGAGGGTTTACAATGATGTCTGAGTGACATCACTTAGCCATGACAGGACCCTTGCTGTGTAGTCCCAGGGTACTGATCCATGTTGTGCACTGTAGCTGATAATTGGTTATTTAGCAAAGCCAACAGCCTAGCTTTAGTCACCTACAGTAGTCAATCATTCAGTCAGTCAGCCAACCAGCCAGCCAGCCAGGCAAACCGGCCAGCGAGCCACCACTAAGTCACACAGCCAGCCACCCACTCTGCCAGGCAGCCAGCCACCACAGCCCAATGTGCTGCAGTCTCAGTCTCCTCTATGTGGCTCCCTCACCCTCGTCTCTCTCTCTCCCCATCTCCACTCTTCTCTCTCTGGCCCTCCTCCTTCACCTCCCTCCCTCTCCTCCCCCGTCTCCCTCCCCCTACTCCCAAGGCTGGAGGATCTGGACTGAACCAGCTTCCTCTCCACAGCTATATCCAGAGGAGATGGGATGAGTCATCAAGGGACACATGAATGAGGGATTGAAGTGAAGGGAGCTCCTCTCTCATTTAGAACCATATGGCTCTAGCTGCTCACAGAGAGAGCCTGGGTTGGTAGTTGAAAACGTCGGGCCGTGCTGGTAAACATTGCCAGTGCGTTTTTTTACGTGGACTATGATGTATAAAGGTGCCATTTTTTCATAATTCATCTTTATCATTCTTTCATTCCGCTGAGCACCTAATTACCTCCCCTCCGATCCCAAGGTCTTGCACTGCCATTTACCCCCTGCCTCACTTACCCCCAACCCGTTTATCTTCAAAACATGCCTCCATCCTTCGTCCATCATACCAGCTCAACCCCTCCCACCCCCTCCCACCCCAGCCACTGCGTTCTGCCCCGCAGCATTAACCAGGGCTGGGGGAGAAGGGGATGAGGAACCAGGAGACAAATGATCATCCATTATGTGCTCTTGCCACCCGTCAGCTGTGATGATGATAGCCCATAAACACTGGGCTGCAAAACTAGCAGACAGACAGACAGACAGACAGACAGACAGGCAGGCACCATGTGCTACCATGCTGGGCAGACAGACAGACAGGAATGTGTCTCTCATGCTGCAGCACAGGAAATGATGCGTGGAGAGAAAGCGGTAAAGGGACTGGAGGAGTGGTAGAAGAAGGGTGGAGATGAGGTGAGTTTGTGCTGTGCCACACGAAGGCTGAGTAAATAACTGAGTAAATGTATGTGTGTGTGTGTGTTTGATGTGTGCGTGTGTGAACTAATCAGTTTTATGGATAGGGTTCCATTCCAGAACGCAGCAGTGGAAATGTCCAGTTCACCGGACACAATGCTGGGAGCCATTCTGTTTGACGGATTGTCTTTATCTAATATCCACACACAGTCCCTGTGCATCACCCACCCACCCAGCAACACACACACACACACACACACGTATACAAACACCCACACCCCTACACAGACACACGCATACACCCACACACACACACACACAGGAGATGATGATGGTGTTTTTCTTTGTCCAGACCACTGCAATTACTATCCACAAGGAGTGGGAGAGCAGAGCACGACATGCAAGGGTGAAATCCCTCATTGAATATATTGTGTGTGTGTTTGTGTGTGTTTGTGTGTATGTGTGTATGTGTGTATGTGTGTGTATGTGTGTGTTTGTGTGGGTGGGCGGGTAGGGGGGGTTGTTAATGCAAGCAATCACAAGCTTATATCCGTCTCAGAATGACACAGAGCGGCAATGAAAGTGGGCGTACAAAATAAGTGGAGGGTGATGGGGAGGTGTGCTGTGCGTCATCCCTCATTTCCCTGACCACCGGGTGACCCCCAGCGGCCTCGGCCAGGCCACAGTCTGGCCTTGGAACGGGAGGATAGAGGAGAGGAAGGGAGGATGAGATGATGAACACAATGGGAGGATGGGAGGAGGAAGGTAGAATGGATATATGAGAGGATGAGGGGATGAGAGGACAGGAGGATGGAAGACACCTAGGGCAATGAACTCTGGAACCCTGTTTAACTGCTGCTTCTACCTCGACTCTCCTTCTAGGTGATTCCGTCTCTACCCCGGCAGACTGGGGTTACTCTAACAGGGGGAACCAGTCAAGAGTAAGGGCCTGTGAGCCCTAGAATACAAGGATGAGAAATTACACATGAGATCTCAAAGAGGAGAGGAGAGGGGGGGGGGTGGCACAGGAGAGTGAGACAAAGGGCGAGCAGAGGGAGAGGAAGGGAGAGAGGACCAGAGTGAGGAGGAAAGGGAAGAGTGAGGGAGGGAGGTTAACAGACTCTGGCAGTAGAGACAGGGGGGGGCAATCCGGGAACATGATTGGTTCACTGGTCTTGTTGACATGGGTCAGAGGCGGGGTCAGAATCAGACGGGCAGGCTGACAGGTCTGTAGGACAATCATCTCTCCCTCTCACTGAAGTGACTTCCCTCTCTGGACCTCCATATGGACATCTAGCAGTTGACTTTTGAGGAGTGGTAGCAGGTCCTGACAGACAGGTGTGCTGGCTGTGTGTGTGTGAACAGGACCGGAGCCCTGGGAGTTGAGCAGTGCAGTAGCAGCCATGTTCTGCTGCTGAATGATGTACTGTCTGCCTGAGCTCCCCAAGAGTGCAGAACATCTGCCAGAAACAAAAACAGCCTCTCCAGTGATTACATGATGCAATACCCTGCCATTCACAGTAGGGGGAGACAGTAATACCCCCCTACCCCACACCTCCCTGCCCCCCTCTACCCCCCCCTCCCCCGGCCCAGTGTGTCTGGCTCAGACTCCCACTGCTACTTGGAGGATGAAAGACCCAGGTGATGACTGTCTGACAGGCCGACTCCCCTCTCAGACAGACAGGCAAGCCTCTCTTCCCTCTCTGCATGAGCCCAGGACACACACACACACACCCACGCTCACCCACACACACTTATTTACACCCCCACACACACATACATACAGACACACCTGTACACACACACACACACCTGACACGCATATACAAACATATTTTACCTCACTTGCTTACAATCCCCCCTTCCTGCTCTCCAGCTGTGTCTACCTCCGCCCCCCCCACCCCGCCCCCACCCCGCCCCCACCCCGCCCCCCCCAGCTCTCCTGGAATAGCACACACCTAAACAGCTGAGCTTAGACCCCTGCACAGATATGCCGCATTTATTGTTTATTGTTTATTTATGAGGATCCCCATTAGCCGCTGCCGTAGCAACGGCTAGTCCTCCTGGCATCCAATCACACAACATGGAACACAGACAGACATCGACCAGACATGGCTGTTGACTGTGTCGTGTAATGCACAAAAGAGCCAGTACAGCCTTCTTAGTCTCGCCCTATGGTATATTATATAATACGGACAGATCATTCGACCAGAAAACAGAGAAGGGGTGTTAAAGGAGCAAACAGGAAGTCTACTAGATCCAGTATTGTAATGCCAGTCGTGTTTGTCAGTCAGCCTCTGGGTCAGCCTGGCAGCCTGTCAGTGAGTCACAACAACAGGTCTCTCATTGGAACATAAGAAGTCTTCAAACAACATTCCCGACAGCACTGCACCGATGAGTCATGAGAGAGGGAGGGAAGGAGGGAGGGAAGGGGGGGGTAGAGAGTCTGGGTTAAATCTGTAGAGAAACACGCAGGGAAAACCATGAAAGAAGAAGGGGGAAAAAAAACAACAGACTTGAGAGCAGTTATACATTCTGCTGGGTGATAAACTGAGTACATTCTCCTCCTGCTTCCCCTCCTCTTCTCTCTCTCCCATTCATATCCTGGTCCTGAATCTACCGTCTGGCTTTGAGGATATATTTAGGGAAGAGGAGAGGGGTGGGTGGAAGAGAGAGAGAGAGAGAGTGGGGGGGGGGTAAAAGATTGGGGAGGCAGGCCCCCCCCACCTCCTGTGGATGGGGCGTGTGGGTGAGAGGGAGATGTGTCACGATGAGTCACGGGGATGATAGATGCTCTCTTAAAAGCCCCCTGCATATTTCCTCTGCACACAGACGTTATTGGAGTGATGTTTGGGGATGCTCGGTTCTCATTAGCGAGTTAGAGGAGGGGAGGGGGGAAGGGGGAAGGAGGGTGAGGAGAGAGTGTATCAGGGGGGGATACCGGCAGGCTTTCAAATGATCACCCTCATCACGAATGCACCCGCCATCAATATTATACTGAGATCTGTCTGAGTGAGGAGAGAGTGTGAGGGCGTGTGCACTGATGCGTGTGTGTTTGTCGCAGGCTTTTACTCAAAATCTGTTGTTGTCAGAGTTGATCAAACCTAACTATTCCCTTAGGTGTGAGGATTCTGTTACAGATGAATCTGCATGTGCTTCCTTGCTCTCTAAACACTATAATCAGACCTGTGTGTCCTAAGACTCATCCAAACAAATATGAAGGATTAAAACGATTTGGGGACATATTCAGCCTGAAGTCTGTAAACCTGTCCAAAAAACACGCTGGCAAACCATCCCAGAACAAACGTGCTTCAAATCGTCCCACCTCTCTCGGTGACACAACACATGTCATGTGACGCAGCCACCCAATAGAAGCCCATTCGAGGCTGGCTCTCTTCATTTCCTATGAAGCATCATTGCTTGTGGCTCTGTCACACTGGCCCTCTCCAGCAGCAGCACTGCGATAACTCAGCCCTGGGGTCCAGGGAGAGACGGGGATCAGCTGACACCGTCTGGCCCGAGCCAAGGCCATGTGACCACCATCAACATCAATACAACGACCTGATTCCCCAAAACGTTCCCATTTCCTCAACCGTGAAGGAGAGAGGAGAGCAGAGAGACGTTGTGGGTGCAGGGGGCAGGGTCGCTGTGGCACGGGGCTGGGGAGCGGGAAGCCACCCTGAGAGGGAGCGTGCATACTGGAGGAGCAGCACGGAGAGAATCAGGAAAAGACTTTGTCTTGATATCTTGATACAGTTGTAATTGAAAGGCCCTGGGTGTGAATATGTTAGATCCGAGGAGAGCAGGAGAGGGGAGAAAGAGGAGAAAATATGGTTTTCCCCTGGTTTCCTGTTCTGGTACTGTACGTGAGGAGACAGATGAAGCCCCGGGGCACGCACTTCACACTTCACTGTAAGTGGCAACCACACACACACACACACACACACACACACACACCTAATCAACGCCTACAGTAATATATGCGTTTGAAGACTTTACGAAGGTGCCCTGAGTCTTTGGCTTTGAAAGCAGTCAAATTACCACCAGGGGCTAAAGATACAAATACATTAAGAACTGTGTCACGCTAATGACTTTAGATGCAGATCTTGAAAGCTATTAAACGGCAATAACTAAGTACCGTGAATAAACAGAAAATAATATGGTATTTTCACTTTGAAAGAGAGCCACTCTTGCCCAACAATGTGAGACATGTAAGTCATGTTTTCTCCCACTTTATGTCGAACCGTTAATGAGTTGGTGTTAACCAACCAACCCTTACTGTCTCACATTTTTCCACAGGGCCAGGATAGACCGTGTTTGAATGGGCTGGATGTGACCCACAACCATAACAATCAGTAATACAATAGGTTTTTCAGCATCAGAGTGTCCATCCGAATGTTTGAGAGTAAACTTGAGAAGGAAGAGAGCTCGTACCAGATAGAGTGGCTGTGGCAGAAGTCCAGGGCTGAGATGATCTGTCTGAAGAACTTTCTGGCCTCCTTGGGTGTCAGCCTGCCCTTCTTCACCAGGTAGTCAAAGAGCTCTCCCCCAGACACATGCTCTAGGACCAGGTACCTGGAAGGAGAACACAGAAAGTACAAGTTGAAAACATCTCCCTCCATCTCTCCGCTCCCTTCCTCCATCCCTCTCCCCCTCTCCCCTCTTTCCCTTCCACGTTGTTTACGACCCCTGTCCCCCTGGCCCCAGAGACGGCGTGTCTGGCCATGTGGCGGACAGTCCTTCATCTGGAGGGTATGGCCGTGCTCCAGGGCTGCAGAGCTCCGAGGGGAGATGAATCTCTCCTGACCCAGCACACATGCTGCCTCTGTGGGATGACAGCCAGCCCTGCTGCCCCTGGGCTGGCCTAGCCCGCTCATATATCCTGGCTATGCACCTCCCTCCATCTTCACTGGACAAATTTAATCTCAGGCCGTGGAGTAGTCCCATGTGTGATATTGTGTGTGGTGTGTGTGTTTGTGTGTGTGTGTGTGTCTGCTGCTCATCCCTCTCATGGCAGTATTGATTATACAATATCCACACAAACTGCAATTGGCCCCTGAGCACACAGTGAAGAGAAGTCAGCGGCCCTGTAAAGACCCTGACACAGGTTATGGGATGTCCAGTAATACACCAGACTGACTGGCCCGGCATGAGGCTAGCATACTGAGCCCAGAGGGGGCCTTCCACCCTTTCTGCAGTGCCAATAGAATATTATAGCTTCAAACTACAGGCTTGGCAGGTTACTGTACTCTTCCATCGACTACTGAAAGCTGCTGTTAGTAATTCCACTTTTGAAGGACAGATACTGCACATACCGTGTAATATTTTGCTTAATATATTCAAAATATTGAACGCACTGTGATGTACAACATGATTATTTGACACACCGGAGGCTCGGGCTGAAAGAGGTGCCAGATAAAGCGGGCTGTGGGTCCAGCGAGGCTACAGCCTGCTATGGAGACCAACTGTCAGACTCGATAAGCACAGTGAGGAAATTGGATGTTAATAATCTAATTACAGGGCGTTATGTATTAAAATATGTGTTGTTATCAGTGGAAATGTGACATAGATTCTATGCGGAATCCCATTTGGCCTGTAAAGTGCATGGCTAATTGAATCAGTTGACATGGAGTCCCTCTGGAGAGAAAGGATACTGCCCAGAATGATGAGCCTGCCACTCACCACAGCTAAAAGTAGCTGTTTTGTATGTCTATCTCTGTGTGTCTTATGAATTTGTGTGTGTGTGTGTGTGTGCATGCACGCGTGTTTGCGCATGTGTGTCTATGTGTGTGCGTGTGTGTACAGGCTACATCTCCAGGCGGATGAGTCTGTCACCCTCCATAGCTAATGTTGGTTAATGCAGGGTGTTGACTGATGAGCGTATGGTGATGTTTACATAACAGAGGCTCCCTGGCTCTATTAGACTATTAGCCAGCGTGACTAAACAGCAACTTCACTCGATTGGTCCGTCCACCCCTCTATCACAATCGCTGCCCTGCCCCCAAGTCACCGTGTACCAATAAAACGTCTTGTCTCTAATCTAAGGGCGGGGGTTCAAGGAACCTCAGACGAATGACGTCATCGCCAGTCCGTCGTTTGTTCTGCTGTCTAGTCACGGAGACAGGCCGTCATTAAGAAGGGTCATGACTGTCACATGGTGTTACATGCATTCACTCCATTGGCTAAATTAGGGAGGAAGGAAAGGGCCTGCGCTCCGTGGAGGAGGAACAACGATACTCACAAGTATTTCTTGTTTTCGTAGACGTCGTGCAGTTTTAAAACATGAGGGTGTTCTATGAGCTTCAGAATGGCTATTTCCCGCTCCACCTGTGAGAAAAAGGGAGAGAAAAAGAAGAGATATGGGAACAGAAAGAGTATGTATTAGTGAGGTAGTTCGTTGTGGACTCCTATCTACGAGCCACAGAGCACAGTGTGCCCCCGCCGGGTCCCAGATTATCCACCTGTCACATCACACTCTTGCCTTTCTCAACAGGCCGCTGCTAAGCACTGGCCTGGGGTCTGTTTAAAGGGCGTTGGTGTCCTAAGCTACTGCTGACTGCCAGGTTTACACCAGCTGTAGAATCTAAAGTCTGGTCGGAGGTCAGTTATCAGGGCAGAGAATCACAGGAAGCAGAGCTGACTGGCATGACAAACCAGCTGAGGGAGGAGAGATAAGAATGGTGGGTGGGTATTCTTGAAGGGACATTTTCTTGGTTCTCTCAAGTTCAAATGCTGTTTCCGAGGTGTTTTAGAGTTAGGGATCGCATTAGGGTTAGATTGACATGAAGTTAGGAGGTTAGAAGGTTTAAGGGTTTAGCTAAGGTTTAGGGTTCAGGTTAGGTTTAGGGTTCACATTTGGTTTTTGGGTTAGGTGTAAGGTTAGAGTGAAGGTTAGGGTTACGGTCAGGGTTTATGTTTGCGCCTGGGGAAAACAAGATTTTGAACGGAAACGGCATTTGCAGTGCCCACGAGAATCGCCACGCAAACATTGTGTGTGCGTGTCGGTTTGGTACGACGTGCACGCACAGGAAGTTGATGACTCCGTGTCCCTCTCCCTCCGCCGCTCTACGAGCGTTCAGTCCATCCAGGGGACAGAGGTCGAGCAGGGCTCCACATGTCCACCCAGGTACACGTCCTCCTGTTGTTCCTCGGCTCAGAGAGACGTGCTGTGCAAACACTGTGGACACGTTGACAGGGTGCGGGCTGAGGGGACAGAACGTGGAGCTGGGTTCCGTTGTCGCTTACCGAGCGACCGGGAGAAATGTACTCGCATGGGTTTTTTTCGGGAGACGATTTTGCTTCCGCTGTAACCACGACGATCAGGTCGGATTTGCATCAGGGACCGCGGGGTTTGTTGAGGGCGTGTGCACCTGCCACTGGGAATCAGCATGGAATACAGAATGCTCTGAATGCAACGCTTGCCTCGTCCCTCCGTCACACTCAACCCTGTCCTGCCCTCGTCTCACCTCTCACCCCTCACCACTCCTCCCTTCCTCCCATGTGTTCATTCTCCTTGTCCTATATCTTCCCCTAACTGAAAACTGACAGTTGACTGCATTCGGAGAGTAAGGCTGAGCTGTGCCTCTGTCTCCTGTAACCGGGCCTCGCCTCTGCTCCTGCCTCCTCTTCTGCCCTCGCCTCTGCCTCCTGCCTCCTCCTCTGCCCCAGTCTCTGTGTCCTGCCTCCTCCTCTGCCCCAGTCTCTGTCTCCTGCCTCCTCCTCTGCCCTCGCCTCTGCTCCTGCCTCCTCCTCTGCCCCAGTCTCTGTCTCCTGCCTCCTCCTCTGCCCCAGTCGCTGCTCCTGCGTCCTCCTCTGCCCTCGCCTCTGCTCCTGCCTCCTCCTCTGCCCCAGTCTCTGTCTCCTGCCTCCTCCTCTGCCCCAGTCTCTGTCTCCTGCCTCCTCCTCTGCCCCAGTCTCTGTCTCCTGCCTCCTCCTCTGCCCCAGTCTCTGTCTCCTGCCTCCTCCTCTGCCCTCGCCTCTGCTCCTGCCTCCTCCTCTGCCCCAGTCTCTGCTCCTGCCTCCTCCTCTGCCCCAGTCTCTGCTCCTGCCTCCTCCTCTGCCCCAGTCTCTGCTCCTGCCCCCCAGCATTGCCCCTGCGCCCGTCTCTGAAACGAGGCAGCACCAGAAAAGTCAACGCTAAAGGAACATAGACTGAGACATAGAGTCAGGAAGCAAAGGAAGCGTCTCAGGTAAAAGGAGTGGCACCGATTAGCGGTATCAAAGGTAACAGCGGCTAGGCTAATCAGGGCTAATCCCGAGGATAATTAGCGCTATCCGCGGCGCTACGTCGTGTCCTTTATCACCTGAGGGCTGAGGTGCGATGTTAGCAGTAGATCACACTAGCTCAGCATGGAGCCTTGCCTGAAGAGGCAAAAAGCGCCTATGACTGGAGGAGATGATCTGTCTTAGGCTAAAGGCACGGCTGCAGCTTGAAGGCTGGAGCTGTGTCTGGTATCTGGTCTCCCTTCTTGAGCTAATTGAAATGAATATAATGAGCACACGGCTTAACGCGAAGAGGACTCAACTGTACAGTACAATACAGACGCCCTCGTATCAAAAGATTACCAGGATTTATCTATGGATATAAATCAATGAAAGAGTTTGTCTGTCTCTTTGGCTGGCAGGCTGGCACTACAGCTGGTATTCCTACCTGTTTATCTGTAGTAGTTGGGGCTCTGTCTCTCTATCCTACTGGGCCCCAGCAACTCATTTTTGTCCACTATAAAGGTTTCGGGCTTGTGACTTAAATTAAATAACTGTTAAATAACTGCAATACATATTAATGAGTTTAGAATTGTATTTCTTCCTTAAAATATGTTCATCTTTAACCAAACCTTGGTTTTATTTATGTTCCAATAAAATAAATATGTGAATATGATCTGGGTCTCAGGAGGCTAAACTGGTGGTGGTTGTGTTCACGGCCAGATGCCCACTCTCTCCTCCTGGCAGCAGGCTTGCACACCTTCCCCCAGCACACCTGACCCCAGCACACCTGATCCCGGAATCTATGCTGACACGCAGGCATGGCACAGTAAAGTAATACACAGCTGGTTGTTCCTGATATGGGGCGCACACACAAACACACAAGCACACAAGCACACCCACGCACACAAACACTTGGAACAAAGTTCCAAATTCACAACTTCCTAACTATCTTCCCTATCATCGTGACCCACTTGCCACCCAAAACGATGTCAATTTCTCCATCCCATCATCCCCTTCCTACCTTCCCATCCCTCCATCCTCTTTACTGGCTTGACATCTTTACCCAGCCACCCACAGTAGTCATTAACCACCATATCTACAAGGTGTGCATGTGTGTGTGTTTGTGTTTCCTTTCAATCTCTCTCTGACACCCACCCACCCTCCCACACAAACACACTGGCTTCTTGTCTCCTCCCACACTGCTGCTCAGGGAAAGAAGAGGAGAGGAAGAGAGGAGGAAGGGAGGAGAGAAAGTAAGGATTAGGGGAGGAGAGAGGGAGTAAAAACGGTGAGAAAAGGGGAAGGTATATAGTTCAAATTCAGAAGACATGAGATGTTACGTCGTTTGTAGACTGAGAGCAGAGAGAGAGGAAGGTGGAGAAGGTGAACTGGCAAGGAAGGCATGTAACCAATAAAGACTATTAAAACAGAGTAGGTATGGAAGGTGTACCCCCTGGCACCCCCCCTTCCCCAGTCTCCCCAAGCACCCCCCCCCAAGGTTGGTGAGTGTGGGATTGACTCTGATAGGTCAGTTTTTCCTGTGTCTGATAATTACCCCTAATGGACCAACCTATCAGCTCACTAATGGACCACACTGCACTGGCCTTCTCCCAGGAGAGGAATAACCCTGGCTCGGAAAAACAACCAACATCTCTCGCTTTCTCTCTCAGACATATGTTCTCTCTCTCTCTCTTTCTCTCTCTCTCCAACTCTCTCTCTCTCTCTCCAACTTACTCTCACCAACTTTTTCTCTCTTTCTTATCAACTCTCTTTGCGAACTCTGCACCTCCACCAACTTTCTCTCTCTCTCCCTCGCTTTTCTCTTCCCACAGTTCTATCACTCCTCCACCTCAGTACGAACCGCACGAAAGGTCGAGCGAGAACGCAAGACTGACACTAATCCAAATTGGTTGTTTGACGGGGAGATAATTTGTCTTGTAGATTACCGTGTTCATCATTATCGAGTGGCCATCATTAGTTTCGGAGGTCATCGCCCAGGCCTGGCGGTGGAATGGCTGATTGGCTGTGGTCTGCTTGGGTCTCCTGTCAGTGTCATATCCTGTCTAATGGAACAAACCACTGAGCTGGAAACTGAGGTGGCGTTCGGCTCCACAGACATCTATTAGATCCAAAATGGTGGAAGTTTACAGTGCTGCTAGAATTTCTGGTGACTGGTTCTTCTAATAATTAGTTACTGGAATGCTTAGTGACCAGAAAGACTTATTAGAATGTTAACTTAGAGCCAACATGTTGACCAGCCACTGTTTGGGACCTGAGTCTGCCTTTGCACAGAAGGCCAACCTAAATCAGACCCTTCCCCCTGGAGAACTTCAACCTAACCAACCTAACCAACCTAACCAACATTCTGTTGTTGTTGTTGTTGTAGCTTTGGACAATAAACCCAATGCACATTATATTCAATGTCAATTTAATGTTCCGAATGCTGGATAACTGTTTGCAGGTGCAGATGGCATGTCATGATGGGGTGGTAAAGTGCCACATGTGGGCCGTGGGCACGGCCTGGCCCATATTGCCATCGCTACTGGAGAACAAATACATCTCTGCCAAAGACAGCTGTTCCTGAACAACACAGGAAGAGACCCGCGCAGGGATTGTGCTAGAGGATTGGCCCGCGGATCAAGAGGTCCCAGGTCCAAATCCCCCCTGTAACTCGCTAATGGATAAAGCATCTGATCAGTCAACACATGATATATGTTTTGATGACAGCGTCACACCTGATCAAGTTGTCTCGGTGATGGAGCTAAGAGGATGGACTGTGGAGCCCTACCAACTGATCAAAGGACGGCGGGCAGGATGTCAGTGTCACGGCCACATCACAGACACGGAGAAGCAACCTTGTCATACATGTCACACGTCTGAACACAGCAGCTGAACAAACCTCAAGGGGAAACCAGCCTCAGTGATCGCAACTGCAGTGATCAAAAGCACAGTGATGTCTCATTCAGTCTTTACATCTCTCTCTCTCTCTCTCTCTATGTCCCTCCATTTCCCTCTCTCACGTTCTATCTATCTCTATCTATCTTCATTTCTCTCTCCCTCTCTTTGTCTCTCTCTCTTTCTCTCCCTCAATCTCTCTCAATCCCTATACATCCCTCTCTCCCTCTCTCAATCTCCCTCTCTGTCTCCCTCTCTGTCTCTCTCTCTCAGCCCCAGGGCGAGGCTAGAGGTCTCTTGATCACCAGTTGAGGGGATCAAAGAGGGCCAGCCCGACGTGTGTCAGATGAAACACTGAAGCCCCACTCAGTGTACACCAACACACAGGAGGCTTCTCTATGGCCGGGCTAGCAGCTGCAGGTCGGATGAAGAGAGAGATCTGATGGGAGAGAAGAGGAGGAATAGAGAGAAAAAGGGTAAACGATGGAAAAAGAGAGAGAGAGAGGTTGTGCCAGTTAACCCTCTGGGGTCCCAGGCAGCTTTTGTTGCTAATTAACACGACATGCGGTGAGCATAACCTCCTTAGCAGCTCAGTCTGGGTAGACAGCCACAACCTGGGGCCCTGGGGATCGAGGGGCCCGGGGACGGAGACACTGCGATGGGCCCACGAGAAGAGCGGAAGGGTGGTCTGCCAAGATCTGTCACCGAGCAGGGGAACGGGGGACGGGTGTGTGTGTGGGAGGGGGGGGGGCACTGCTTACCAGGGCACTAATTGCAAGACAGACGCACGTACAAACCCCATCCATCCATATGTCAGTCAGGGAGCCAGTCAAGCAGATGCAGTGTACTCTGCCAAAGAGGTGAGACCTGCCAGGCTGCTAGGAGCTAGGGGAGGGGGGGGAGGGGGGGTGGTGGTGGTAGTGGTGGTGGGGGGGGGTGCACCATGTGCAATACCACCTGTCTGGAGGTGGGTGTCATGGCGGATCCTTCCCCCTGCTAGGCTGTGTCTGATGGCTACAGCCATGTCTTGGCAGGAGCGGGCACAGCTCTGGTACATGTGCCAGCCTCTCCTAACCAATGGAGATGGATAAGGGCATGGCTGTCAGTATCAAGGACACACAGTAATGCGCGACACACACAGACACACACCCGCACATATGCACACACACACATTTAGAAACATACAGATTGGTCAAATTCGCTATTAGAACACGTTTGTTTTTTTGCAGCAGGCCATCATTATCGATCCCAAAAACGCAGACACACACACACATGTGCAAGTACAAGTACACCCAGACACACAGTCAGCGCAGCTGGGTTTTTGGATTATCAGGATATCACTCATCCTTTGTGAAGAGGAGGTGAATTCCCCTCGCAGGGGCGATTGATCAATGTCTCAGACATGTAAATCGATCAGAACTACATGCTCTCCACAGCCGTCATCCTTCTTTCTGCTCTTCTCTTAGTCTGCCTCTCTCTCCCCCTCTCTCTCTCTCTCTCTCTCTCTCTCTCTCCCTCTCTCTCTCTCCCCCTCCCCCTCTCTCCCTATAGCAAACTAATAATCCCCCTCTACCCTCCCAAGGCCAACGTCCATCTTCCTCCCAATCATCCCTCGTTCATTCGCTCCGTCTCTCGTTCTATCTCTCCAATCATCTCTGTGGTGGCGGCCCGTCGCTCTGACAGATCCATCAGGCTGTCAGTTAGAGCGTCGTCGGGGCGACCGGCGCGCTCATCACTCCCGTCCAGCAGACACATCTCGTGGCGACCTTGGTCCCGATAGCCTCTAATGGCCGCGGTCACGATGTGGAGAGGTCAAAGGTCACACTGATGAACCCTTTATGAACCTCTTTATGGGTCTGCTGGGAGGCCGTGTTGTTGTTCATGTGCGTGTGTGTGTGTGTCTGTGTGTGTGTGTGTGTGTGAGTACATCCCATCCACACCCTCCCCCAGTGTCTCCTGCCCGCTGGGGGAGTAAATGATTCAACACTGGTCTTCTAGCCAGTCAATCTCTCCAACTGACCACGGCAGCCATGTTTTGAAGCCGGAGAGCTGTGTTTGCCCACCCCTTCGTTCACACACTCCCTCCCTGGGAAGGAGGGATAACGCAGAGCAGAGGGAAAGGCAAGGTCACCTTGGGACGGGGAGAAGGGAGGAGTTATCTGACAGATGAACTAACTGGAGCCTGGGTCAATACAGATACACTGCACAGTTCAATTACTGGCTCTCCAGGAGGTCTTGAGGAACTCCCTAAGTAAAGCCGCTGTGTAATAACGCACACAGGTGACATATCCATCTCGTGAAGCTCTCCAGAGATGAGGAGACTAGCCCTGCCACTGTAACAAGCTAATTACCAGAGTCGCTGGAGCAGAGGAGATGGGGTGATGGTGGTTGGCTTCGGACTCCACTCATCTGAATACAGGGCCTGTCAGAGTCTCCACTGGACGCATGGGCCTGGTCAATAGCACTGGCTGGCCATCAGCTCACACGCACCGTCAATACTGACCTCTGGCTAAGGTCACGGACAGGTGAACCAAAAGCAACTCACACACACCCCAGGTCCTGACGGCCCAAAACAAGCCTGGTAATTGAGAAATGTATGGGAGACCGAAGGAGGGTGAAAAACCTGTCTATGCTGTAGGGAGCTTGTGTGTGTGTGCCAATCTGTGTGCATGTGTGTATCTGTGTGTGTGTATGTGTGTTTCTCCGCAGTTGCGCATGTGGTTGTCTGTATAAGCGACTGACTCATTAACAAACATCTATATTCTCAGTGTGCTCCTTGGGGACCAGAGATGGGTTTATTGATGAAGTTAAAAGCGTTTAGTGTCAGGCTTTATGTGCAGGACTCATTGATTGCAGTTGGACCACATCTATTTATCTAAGTATGTGAGCCTCGGCAGGTATATGTGTCTATGCATGTGTTTCTGAAAATAATCTGTTCTGTGTGTGTGTGTGTGCGTTTGTGTGTGCGTGTGTGTGTGTGTGTGTGTGTTTGACAGAGGAAGAGAGGAGGAGATGAGCTGATGCATAAAATAGATACAACACACTCGAGACTCATCATATCTTTATAAATAACTGTGTTTGTGCGCATCTTTGTGAGAGAGAAAGAGTGGGACATGATAGTGTGAGCAATGTGCATATGCCATATAATTCTAGGTATCTATAAATAGCTGTGTGTGTGTGTATGTGTGCGCGTGTTTGTGTTCCGAGCGTCCCTCCCTTCCATTAGGTTGTGTATGTCTTCAGACAGTGACTCAACAAGCCTGTCCTCCTAATGTGACACAGCCAGGAGCTGGAACCTCTCTCATGACAGTAAACAGAAGGTAAACAGAGTGTGAGCGTGTGTGCATGTGTTCGTGTGTGTGTGTGTGTGTGTGTGTGTGTGTGTGTGTGTGTGCCCGTGTGCCCGTGTGTGTGTGCGTGCGCGCGTGTGTGCGTGTGTGCGTGCGTGTGCGCGTGTGTGTGCGTGCGTGTGTGTAGGTGACAACTTGACGTCTCTCATACATAGACACGTCTCTTCATATTTATCTGAGAATTTCCCTCCTCATAGACACACACACACACACACACAGAGGGTTAGTGACCCATGCATGGTGTCATATACATACTGCATACAGTTAAGATGACCAGACCGTGCTGTGTGTCTACACACAGTTATGAGGGTTGACACGCATCACACAGTTCAACACACGCATCACACACAGTTCAACACACACATCACACACAGTTAGGCAGAGGCATCAAACATGGTCGGCACATCAAACGCTAGCTGTAGCACACGCCGCTAGACCATCCGCCTCTCTTAGATCTACCTTTCTTTCAGTTGTCCCCTCCTCTTTCTCTTTCTCTGCCCTCACCTCTCCTTCCAACCACCCCCTCCTCCTTCTCTACCTCCACCTCCACTTCTGCCTGCCATCTCTCTCTCTGAGATAATAAGAGAAGGAGGAGGAGGACACAGGTGTACATCCTTGATTTAGGACACAAAGACATGAAGGTGAAGAATGACTCAGAGAGAGAGAGACAGAGAGAGAGAGAGAGAGACAGAGAGAGAGAGAGAGAGAGAGAGAGAGAGAGATGAGAGAGGGAGAGAGAGAGAGAGATGAGAGAGAGAGAGAGAGAGAGAGAGAAATAGATGAAACCAAGCAACACATTTAAAAACACAGAAAACAAACAAACAACCACTCATTTTACAGTACATCTCTGACAGAAGGGGACAAAAGGAGAAAAGGAAACTCTAATAGATGATCGCTTCCCCCTTGTGTGGCTTCTCTCCGATTGAAGAGGAATTGTTGGAAAGTGTCAGTTCTCACTGAGTGCAGACTAAGTGTGCGTCGTGCTGGTTCTGACTGAGAGCGCAGAGCGTCTGATTTAAGACCGAGGAACGGAGCCCTCGCTGTCTACTGAGCTGTTGCTGAGCTCCTCTGCTGTCTGCTCGGTGGGAAATCCCTCCATCTCTCCATAGCTCTACAGCATCCCTCCATCTCTCCATAGCTCTACAGCATCCCTCCATCTCTCCATACCTCTACAGCATCCCTCCATCTCTCCATAGCTCTACAACACCCCTCCATCTCTCCATAGCTCTACAGCATCCCTCCCTCTCTCCGCTCTACAGCACCCATCCATCTCTCTAGCCTTCCATTCCTCTACGGCATCCTTCCATCCCTCAATCTCACCAACCCTCTAGTATCCCTCCACCCCTCTACAGTATCCATACATCTATCCATCCCTCCATCCATGCATGACTCTCAAGCATCTCTACATCCCTCTTCAGGATCCTTCCATCCCTCGACTGTCCATCCCTTCATACCTGACCTCTATTGCTCTCTCTGTCTATACTTTTTCCTGTCCCCTTCATCTCTCTATAGCTTCATCCCTCCATCCATCCCTCCGGTTTCTTATCCCTCCATGCAGAGATGTGAAAGCAGTCAGACTGGACACATGACTGATCTAAGACGCAACACTCTGGGATTTGGGACCCCAAGCAGCTAATCCCACTGGGGTCTGTTCAGATCCTCTGTGAGCGTGTCACTTTCTCTTTGTCTCTGTTTGTCTCTCTCACTGTCTTCATCCCCCTCCCTCCCTCTCTATCTCTCTCTCTCCCTCCCTTACTCTTTCAACTCTCTATTTCTTCCCCTCACTTTTTTCTCTCAACTCTCTTGTTCTCTCCAGCTCCCTCTCTGTCCCTCTCCTTCTCTCATAGTGGTCTCCAATAAGCGGTCTATCTCTCTCTCTCTCTCTCTCACTTTGTCAACTCTCTCGTCCTCTCCGCCTCCCTCTCTGCCCCTCTCTCCTTCTCTCACAGCGGTCTCCAATAAACCATCTGCACCAGATGACTTGTAATGCTCTAAAGGTTATTACCAAAGCATCTAATCACATCTACCTATAGAGAGAACCCTCATGGGAATGCTATAACACTGTGGCTAAAGCTGACATTTTCCTCCTACGCCACTGTACTGCAGGCCAGTCCCCAACGCCCTCTGGTGAAAATCTATACCCCATCTCCCCCTTCAGCACAGTCCCAAGCACACTCAATAAGGAGAGAGACCAAAAGTGCATAAGAATTGATTTGGGAAGAGGAATTGGAAACAAAATTAGAATTGAGAGTGATGATTGACCTCAGTATTGACTGTGTAGCAGCAGGAACAGTAGAGAGAGGGAGGGGCTGGGAAGCAAGGGACGGGCAAAGGAATGATGCTATTGACTTAATACAGTTTAGTTTGGACATGAGATAGAAAGAGGAAGAGTGTGAGGGAGGGAGGGAGCTGGATGGGGAGAGGACTGGAAAGAGAGAAAAGGAGAGAGATGGGGAGACAAAGAGAGAGAAGGATATGGAGAGAGGTATAGAGAGAGGTATAGAGAGAGAGAGAGAGAGAGAGAGAAGGATGTGGAAAGAGAGAGAGAGAGAGACGAGAGAGATCGAGACGAGAGAGAGAGAGAGAGAGAGAGAGAGCGAGAGAGCGAGACGGTTAAGAAGAAGATGGGCAGAAGTGAGGGAAGCAGAGAGGAGACAAGAAGCAGTGCAGTGTTCTCTGTCAGGATCAAACTGGCTCCTGAGCCCGGCTTCTTATCTGAGCTCTGTACACAGCTGACGAATCTGCACCAACGGAAGAAACATATGAAACCCATTTATTTTACTGTCTGTCTACTTGCCTCGACCGCACACACTGAGGGTTGGGGAGGAAGGCAGGGGGTATTTCGGTACCTGCTAAGCCCAGCATGGATGCTGGGATACCCTGAAGAGAATGGCCGATATATAATCATTAGTGGAGTTGGTGGAGATGGAGGGAAGGGCTGCTTCTGTCACCATGGTGTCAGGATAACAAGATTATACTCTCCATGATTCATCAAGAGCCCTGGCTGGCCTCTCTCTCTCTCTCTCTCTCCCTCTCTCCCTCTCTCCCTCTCTCTCCCTCTCTCCCTCTCTCCCTCTCTCTCCATCGCTTCAGCCTTTACCTCCCACATCTTCCATTTGTCATTTGTCTTCTCTTTATTTTCCACACAATGGACCTGTGACATTCAGTTCAACATCTCACAAACTATTAAAAAAGCAAGCACACACACACTCACACACACACACAAGTGCACACCCACTCACACACGTCTCATGTTCCTGGCTCATACAGGCCCCTCTTCAGCTCAGTCCTCAATTATTTGCTCCAGGGGGCAATTATATCAGACTGCAGACTCCACCATCTCCCATCTTGCTCTTGTTCTCATTCTTTATCTCTCTCTGTGTCTCTCTAATATATGATTGACGTACAGGTGAATCTGCTGTCCCCTCTGAGTGCTATAGGATACCCCTACTAACGCTGTAAATAACTATACTGGGATACCTCACCTCTCCCTCTTCCCTCTTCCCTCTCATGCCCTGCCCTCCTTGTAGCTCTCCTCTCCTCAGGACCGAGGCTGAGTGGCTGGGGTTCTGGGAGCTACGGTTTGGGCGGTGGAAAGGGGAACAGCGGTGACAAGCGGAGTTTAGCTCAGGGCCAAGTAATAGTCCTGCTCTAGCAGTTACATGTGTAACTCACCTTCACACAGTGGAGGCTGTCACACACACACACAGTGCTCCTCATTCACGCCACTCCACACACACACACACACACACCCACACACAGTGCTCCTCTTCAAACACTCCACATTCACGCCACTCCACACACACGACTCACACACACACACACACAGCACCGCTCCTCATAGGCACACAGCTTCACGAGGAGCCGCCCCCAGGCTGAGGTCTGTCACCAGTCTGTCCCCATGCTGATACAACAGCATACTCCTCATCGCCATGCTCAACCTGTACGCACACTCACAGTGAAGCACACAGGGAAACACACACACTGACACGCACACACACACACACACACACACACAGAGAGAATACCGACTAACACCCCCGTTATCTTGTGTCAGCAGAATGCCCCTCCTTCTCCTCCTCTTCTCCTCCTCTCTTCCTCCCTCCCTCTCTCACCCCAAGGCCTGGTATCATGGTGGAGGAGAGAGGGAGAGGACTGGCTGTGTCTCAGAAATGTTAACTACTCCCTCCGGACTGACTAAACACACACACACACACACGCACACGCACACACGCACACACGCACACACGCACACGCAGAGAGACATGTTATGCACTCTGTGTTAGACTGTGCTTCACTGCATGGTGCATCCTTGCTGGAGGGCCTAACACCCACTTTCAGTTAAGACAGACAGTCACAGATACTGTCACACACACACACACACACACATGCAAACGTTTGCACGCACCGACAGAAGAACACACAAACTCATTCCTGCGTAATGATGAAGTCACACCCACCCAATCAGTCCCATGTAAGAGAAGTCATCTGAAACAGGAAGACGTTTTTTTCCACTTTGTTTCTCTGCGGTCTGCCTTTCCTGCTCCGTCCTCTCAGCCCCCACGAGAGCAGCTACAGGACGAAGCGCGTGCGTGCAGTGTCACACGCACACACCTGTCCGGGAGCTCTCCCTCCCTCCTAATGGGACCTGAGGGAGCCTGGTGTTTTAGCATAATAAAGGTGACTCCAGGAGAGTCTGTCCTGAGGGCCGGTCAGCTTCACTGTCGGACAGCCTGAGACTCACACAGACGGGGAGAGACATCGAGACCGTGGAGGACACCTGACAAGCGGCTTCCTCTCCATTGTCTTCCACACAGACACTGCTACACGAGGCTTTCTGCTTTGGCCGCCATGTTTCCTGCCGTTAGAGAACCCTGACCCTGACCGGTGAGCCGTGGACCGACGGGAACCTGCCCGACGACCTGCCCTCCAGGGAGGAACCTTTTAATCTGCCGGTACTACATTTCTTCAAGTTCTACTTTGTTCTGCTCTTCTGATACTACAGCTGGTGTGATGTGTGCGGTTTCCCGTGAAAGCTCAGGCCCAGATCCGAGCAAACATCTGGAGCTTAACAACGCAGAAAAGTGTCTGAGAGAAACAGAGTAATAACATATGTGAGCGTGAAGGGATCGGTCAGGCAGAAGAGATCGGAGGACAGGGCAACACCTCTAACAGTTCCGTCCATCATTTCAGACACTCGCACACGCACACACACGCACACACGGACACACACGTGCAATCACACACACACACACATACACACATACTCGAGGGACCAGAACTCAACAGCAGAATGACAGTATCCCAGTGCAGTAATTGGGCCAGGCATGCAGAGTCAGCTGAATGTACAATTCTACTGAAATCGACATAGAGAGCTTCTACTGGAGAGCATAAGACAATACACCTGGGATATGACACACACAGACACACACACACCTTCCCCCCACGCACACAAACAAAACACACACACACCTGTCACTGACTGCTTTGTCAACAGAAATGGACCCCCTATTTCTCAAACACACCACCTAGCCTAACATGCCAGTGAGGAGATGTTAGTTAGTGTACTGTAGGACATCCCCAGACACATATAAACACAGAAAGTTAGAGTGGGTGTGGACGGCCTCACATAACCTGTCAGAGTACTTATACTGCACGGCCTCAAGGAACCTTAAGTCCTGAGACGAGATTGAGGATTTTCATTCTGCCTCTCACGATAGAACACTGCCTCGACCGACAGAAGGCAAACCTCCCACAATTTCCATCAGCCGATCAGCTGGAGTTAAAGGTTTCCCCGGTGTGAATCACTCTGCATCGCACATCTGAACAATTACACCAGACACTCTGTCCCATGAAACACAATTACCCCCCCCTTCCCTTCTCACACCCGGTACGAACCAACGCAGAGGTACCAATTACCGGCTCCTCTTCAGAAATACTTTCTTTATGAACAGGCAGTTAATATGGCAACCCACTAGAGTCCTTGGTGGTTCTTAATATGCAAATTCAAACTGTCGCACTACTCAGTGCTGTGACTACAGAGGTATTTGAGGATTGATAAGCTTGAGAAAACCTAGCTTAGTCCTATTAGTCTCCTTAGAGACCCAAACCGAACAGATGACAGAGCAAGTCAAAGCACATAGAGCTGGTTATAATCAGGCAATCCTGCCTGGAATCAAAGACTGTGGACTGAGGAGAGCCTGTCAGAGGAGAGTGGACAGAAGCGCATGGGAACCATTAAGGCTCTCTCTATACTGGATCAGCACACGGAATTCTGGAATATTAATAGTGTGGCGTCTTCGATATTTTCTTCTTCATCATACAATCCTTTCAATGGTGTCTTTTTTTGTTTGTACGATCCTTGGTCGGTACCCTCTTATGACATCGGTTGTGTGCCGTGTGTGTTTCTGTTGTCGAGCAGAGGCTGGTAAAACACGTCACGATTCACTATCCAGACATCCCTGCAACCTGCTGGGTTGTGGTGGTCGAACAGGCAACGTGATTCGACGGGACATTAGACATAACGGAAAGCCTTCCTCCTCCTCATCATCAAACACGCCATGCACCCGATGAGGTCGCTCCTTGATCTGGCATCAAGGGGGGGACTGATGAGGAGACTGATGAGGAGACATGGGAGAGGACCCAGCAGGGGACTGGGCCCAGCAGGGGACTGGGCCCAGCAGGGGACTGGGCAGGCGTGGTCTTACCTTCATTAGTACTGATTCACTCAGCTTCTCCCGGTTCACGATCTTGATGGCGACTTTCTGGCACGTGACACAGTGGATCCCCAGCTTGACCAGACCTGCAATAAACACACACAGACAGAAGACATAGGTTAGGACATAGCCTAGCACAGATAGCTGAGCATTATTAGATGTGTCCTTCAATGTCACTGGCCACTCAAATGAGACATGGAGGCAGGATATGACACGCACTGCAAGGACAAATCGAAAGGTTTTAGGCGAATAAAGTAAACCCACGGCACTCTATTCCTCCTGCTAACGCCTCAAACACGGCTTCCCATCAGTCAGAGGTGCTAATGTGTTGAACAACAGGGCGTCCCGGCACAGTAACCGTCCCCATCCATATGGCAGCTTCCCCCCCGCCCCCCCCACCCCCCACCCCCCCACCCCTTCAGACACGCGTTAGGTTTCAGATGAAAAACACAACCGCCTCAAATTCCCCCTCGCTCTCCCCGCCCGACAAACAGGTATATCCCCCTAACGGCACGCAGGCGACAGAGTGGCTTCTCAAATGTCATCAGGAAGATAAGCAGACAAACACAAACACTGCAGATGAAGGAACAGCTGGATGGGTTTGCAGTTATTAGCGGAGTGGAGGAGTTGAATTCTCTCTAGCATGGGAAGAGACGACAACAGCAGCAATCCATTACTACAACTGTGGACCTGTGAGAGCAGGACAAGCACATCAGGATGGCAAATAGGTACAGAGTTTTGCACAAAGAACAAACAATACAAACAGAGACTTGCACTGTACACACACACACACACACAGAGAGACAAGTACACATGGATACACACCACACGCTGACATTATCAGCCCTTTACTGCTGATTTCACCGAGACGAAACAGGACACAGGTGGGACCAGATCTTCGGGGCTCAGAAAATGATTCCAGAGCCTGATAATTGTATCTGGGAGTCTCAAAAGGCTGCAGCTTAGACAAGCCTCAGAGCTGAATCTTCTGAAAGATTCCACCGTGTCTGACTCCTCTCCATGCGTGCCAGTGTGGGCCCCATGAGCAATGTGCTGCAGACAGGCAGGAGTAGGGTGAACATAGGCCCTGCACTGGAACCAAGAAGGGGTACAAGGACTCTTCCCTACATCCCTGACTCTGACTGACTGACTGACTGACGGGAACATTTAGAGACAGGATGGATGGACAGATAGGATAAATGGACCGATGGACCATCCGACATACTATCTATACGGTACTTTTTCTCTCTCTTCATCTGTTCTCCTCTCTCTCCTCCTCTCTCTCTCTGCCGGAATACAAAACCCGCCCTTGTGATTTTCTCTGCGGTCTATGTATTCCCTCAGTATCTACATTTTATTTCTATCCGCCTTTCGTCCTTTACTTATCTTTCTTTCTTGCTTTCTTTCTTTTCTTTCTGTTGCTTTCTTTCTTTCTTATCTCTTCTTGCTTTCATTTCTTCTTTCTTTCTTTCCTTTCTTTCCTTTCTTTCTTTTCTCTTTTCTTTCCTTCTTTCTGAGTGTTCGAAGCAGAGTCCGTGCCAGTAATTCCCCCCTAATTGTCATTGAACAGTTTGATTTGTGTTTTCTTATTGTCCTTATGTTTGTTGATTTTGTGACTGGGTTTTTTTTTTCATAACTTGTCATGTGTGTGTGTTCTCACTATGGTAGCTTTGGGTTAACAAACACTGTTTAAAAATCTTAACATTCATGCCAAAAATGCTACTGAATTTATAAAATTGGATTGATTAGATAGATTGAAAAAAAACCAAGGGTGAAAATATATGTGTGTTGTGTGTTTGTGTAGAGTGAGAGAGAGCTCTACATCTTCTCTCTGCTCTCTCTCTCCTTTCTTCTCTCTCTCCACCTCTCTCTCTTTCTTTCTCTCGCACCTCCGCTCGTCTCTCCCTCTCCTCCTCCCTAGCGCTTCCTTCCTGTCACAGACACGTTTTCCTTTGATCTTTCTGCCTCAACCGCTCTCGAGAGTGACCTCCATGTGGGCGCGGCTCTAGCTACTCGTCCTCTCTCCGACTCTTCGATCCTCTCTACGCTGATCTCTCATCCATACCTCCCTCATTTTCTCTCCCCCATTTCTTATCTCCCTATAACCTCCCTCATAAAAATAAATAAAGTGAAAGATAGAGGCCCATTAGGCCTAAGAAGATGGTAATCACTAGTTAATGGCCGCCAGGCAGACAGGAATAATCATGATAAATACATTAAAGAGAAAATGTTTGCCTGCAGAACACAGAGGAAGTTAACTCGATTATCCCCTCACCATCCATCTTCTTCTAATGCCACTGTGTTGCTCATGAGAGCAGGCCACGTCAACAGGAGCATGTGTTTATGGACCATAACCAGAGAAAACATCTCATTACAATAGTACTAGCAAAGTCATCTGGACACAAGTATGGCCAACACAAACACAAACGCACATTCATGTGACTGTTCCCAGACACAACTTGACCGCTATTTGACCTCTATTTTTTTCTAAACCACTCTCTCACTCTCGCCCTCTGTCTCTCCCTCTCCCTCTCCCTCTCTCCCTCTCTCCCTGCCTTTGCCATGATCCAGACAAGGCCTAGGCCTTTCCCCTCTAGTTAATCCCAGATAATGAAAGTGATAGAGTTAGTAGTCTTCCTGGCCCCTTCACCTGTCAGTGCTCTCCCCCCAGGGAGGTCCTCTGAGCCTGGGTTGAACCTGCTGAGCCCGGGGCCTCTGTCTGGGGATGCTGGGGAAAGCTGTGGAGGGCCAGGGAGACAGGGGAGGCTGCCAGAGAGGCATGCCCAGGGAGGAGTAGGGGGCTTGGGGCTGAATCTGGCAAGGCTCAGGGGCACCCTGACTTTGAACCGAGCTTCAAACACACAGCTCCGGCTGAGAGCACACAGGATCAGACACCACAGGGAGGGACAGAGGAGATTACCCTGCTGCAGGTGGGGGTGTATGTGTATGTGTGTGTGTGTGTGTAGGTGAGAATAAAGAACATGCATTGACTGTGGAGTGCTAGCATGACCTCCCACAGGAACACTGTACTCCCTTTTCGTGTCACCATGAGGCAATATGTTATCTTTGCAGACACACACACATACCCACACACACACAGTTTAGATGCTTTCTTTGATGATTTCCAAATGACATTGTATTTATAGACTTCAAATGTTATTTTACAGATCTAACAGACTCTCACCACTTACACACACACACACACACAGACGTACTTTGTGTGTGGGTACGGACACACAAACACACACAAACAAACACACACACACACTAGTTTTGCAAGACAATCAAGCTGACCCTATTTTGCCACACCACTGAATCAGCAAGTTCATCGATCCGCTGTCTCCACCCCGCTCCTCCCTAATCAATAGCATCAAAAGCTCTCGCTTTCACAACAATGTCAGAGTAATGACAGTGGCTGGGGACGTGTGGGCTGGAGAGGCCTCCATCGACTGACCCCGGGGCCCTCCATGCCGGCTCTGCCCTCCTCAGTTTCCAAAGGCTCCTGTGATTAATAACCTGATGGGGAGCGACTGGGCCGGCCCTGGCTGAGCATGCTCGGACCTGGGGTTGGACTGGTGGCGGGGTGGGGGTCGTGGGGCTTCAGTCCACGGTCCAGCGAGCTTAAAAGCCAGCCGGCGTGTCCGAGAAGAGAGGCGGCGGAGTGTGGAAGCTGCCGGCGTCTGTCTAATGTATAAGTCATGGGTTCAATCATGGAGCCGCTGGCTGAAACAAATCACAGATGAATAATAGAGTTGGAGAAGACGGGGAACAAAGGGGGACTTGATTGGTTCTTTCAAGCCCAGCGTTTCGAGGAGCATGAGCAGATCATAGCTGCTGCGTTGGAACTGCGGGCCCGGCAACGCGAAGAGAGAGATGAAGAGCAAGATGAGAAGACCCAGGCTGCCATTCCGTCCTACGGTGGCTCTGCTCGAACCACAGCCGCCCATCTGAGGCCCATCAGGAAACAGGATGTGACCTCAGAGGAACGTGCTCTGCTGTCCTCAGATGAAGAGGAAGGCTAGGCGTGTTTGGGTGGCCCTGGGTCTGCCAGACAGCCAGGTGTGGCTGTGTCCTGGCTCTGTCTCTCTCCGTCTGCTGCCTAGCAACACGTGCCTCAGCGTGTCTACCACTGAGCTCCATCATCGCCGTCATGGCTAGACGCCACGGGAGGCTGACAGTGGTTGGCTGAGCCGTGGAGCCCCACACCTGAGTGAGTCAGTCCTGGCCACGCCGCTTTCCCCTAACACAGCCCAAACATCGAACCCCTGTCAGGAACATGAAGAATACCTAAATGGCGTTTTCAAAAGGGTGACACTGCGGACCGTCTGAATCTGATCTGCTGTGGGAGATTTCAGGCATCCACCGTCATCCGCATGAAGCAAACCCTGACAAACCCTGAGCCCAGCAAACAAGCCCAGAGAAACTGAAGCGCCCCCGTCATTGTGGGTGCTTCACCCCCCCTCCCAGCCCCACACCCCCACCACCCCTCCACTTCCCGGCCCTGCCTCCGACAGGAAGGCCTCACATTTGGACTCCCCCTGTGCCTATTTCCGGAGCTAAGAGAGTAGGCCGATCATGAGTCGATTTATCATTAGACAGAGTGAGGGACACCCATGGAGGGGGACCCCCACTGTGGGCCTGATATCCCAGCCCATCGATCTCACTGGGGGTGGGGGGGTGAGAACACAGGATGAAAGGGGGACACCCAGCCCGAGTGTGTGCCTAGGAGGAAATCTTGGTGATTTCCACTTGTTCCTCACACACACACACCCACACACCCACACAAACACACACACACACACACACACAGTAACACCCAAAAACAGACACACGCACACTTAAACACAGAAACATACACATAGTCATGCACAGTTACACCCCCGCAAACACACACAGCAACAGACATAGACACACATACATGTACCCACACAAGCAAAACACACATCACAGACATGCGCACCACGCACACACACCGTAAACACACCGTAAACACACACCGTAAACACACACCGCAAACACACACACTTCTTCCCCGCAGAGCCGGGAGCCAGGCAGAGGAAGATTATTACTGGAGAGCTTCACCTCCAACAGGCTCAGAGAAGAGGAGAGCACATAAAGAAAAGGAGATATCTTCAGCACTCCTTTCTCTGGGTAACTGCTAATCTTACGCAGAGAGTATCCGTGTAGTCGGGGAACGGAGGCTAACGCTGGTTGGCTCTCTGTCCCTTAGGTCTCCGGCTGGGAGTTGCCCTTCGGCGGAGATCTAGGAACAGTTTACCCTCCCTGCTTTTAAACTCCTGCTACAACAGGACTGAACACAAATGTGATCTCAGATCAGTCCCCGGGGGGCCCTCGGAACCCAGAGTCTGAATGGTACAGTCTCAGTCTGAGAGGAGACTTAGTCTGCCCTTCATTTCCTTGTCTTCATTGCACTGTGTTTACAAGAGAGAGAGAGAGAGAGAGAGAGAGAGAGAGAGAGAGAGAGAGAGAGAGAGAGAACAATCTAGAAGAAGCTGTTGAGTCACAGAGCTCAAGGGAAGTCAACATGGAGGAGATCAAACAGCTTTCACTCACTACTGAGAAAAAGAATATCTCGCACAGCCTCTACCTCCCTCTGCCTTTCCCCCTCTCTTTCTCCCTATTTTTCTCTCCCTCTCTCTCTCCCCCCCCCACACTCTTTTTCTCAGCCTCTCTCTCTCATTTGACTTCCAGTCAGACGAGTGCAGAGTCCACCCAGACTGAAACTCCCCAGCAACAGGCCGGCAGCAGCAGTCTCTCAGCCCAGCAGAGCAGCTTCAAACGCGGGAAGTTGTGCTGGGCGCACGCAGAGAGAGACGGCAGAACCGGAACACAACAAAGGAAGACGTTGTAAGAGGAGTACAGGGTCTCCCCAAAGCACAGTCATTAACCACCTGACTAAACACGGCAGTGCAGGAACTCTCTAAAGTGTTCAGGAATCAGGTCAGAGTGAAAGAAAACATGATTTGTCTTCTTTCTTTTTTTCTTCTTTTTTTCACCACTGAGGAAAGACAGGATGTAACCTAATTAGCTACAAATGAAGTCACAGTCTTCAGCACATACATACACACCCAAACGCACTTGCACTTCCTTACACATGCTGCACACACACACACGTGTACATACACACATATTTACATACACACACACAGAGACCTGGTGTTACACACACGGGTATGTCACTGTCACAGGGACAGCCGTCAGGTGACACAGTGAGCAGGACCAATCCCAGAGTGCCTTGGGGCAGCTATAATCCTTACAGCAGCAAACATCTGCTGTGTGTGTGTGTGTGTGTGCATGTGCGGGGGGCGGGGGGGAGGGGGGGCACCATCTGTTGATGCAAGTTCCCACATCTACACATGACCATCTCACACACACACACAGGCAGCAGACACACACTCCCGCGATCGAACCGCGTTTGTGCAGGTGACAGACCAGAACAGGGTGGAGCATGGCGGGCGTCGCCGCACACCCCCCACGCCAGCTCTGAGGGAGATGAGGGAGAACGGAGAGCCGTCATAACATTGCCTCAGGACCACCGCGATGACTCAGCTCAGGTTCCCACACCATCATCTAACCGACTGCCTGATTGGCCCCTCCGTGCACGCTCCCCCCACTCTCGGCAAAGGCCTCATCAATATGCAAATGCATGCGAACACCTCCTCAACATCCCGTCACCTCCGTCAGCCTCCAACCCTCTCTCCTGCTGCTGCGGCAACTAAGCGCTGTCGTCGTCGTCGGAGACCCACGCACTCACGTAAACAACATTAGGCAGCGGAAAACAGCTCAGGAAGTCCACGTTGTCGTGACGACCGGGAGGAGAACTTTGCCAGACGTGAATGACTGACTGACTGGCTGGCTCCAGGGAAGCCGGCATGGTGTGAGGCAGCCGACCAAGCCAAACACAAAGAGAGGCAGGACACCCAGCCAGGCCCAGGGAGAGGCAGGAGAGGAGGCAGTCGACCCAACCTGTCAGGAAGAACAGATAGCCTCTCCTATTCTTTCAGATCCTCCTCAGGGTCAAACACACGGGGAAAAATAATCCACTCAAATGTTCTGACAGTGTTCCGTGGGTCTCTGATGTAGAGCGATGTCGGCTATAAACAGAGAGCCTATTAACGAAGGGAAGCAACATTTACGGATCCAGAACATTCTGAGCTGACGTCTGACCGGACCCGACTGTGTCGAGGACACGGGGGCCCGCCAAAACAGACATTGTGTCAGAGAGGATGTTCTCCCCAAATCCCAAACGGGAACATCGGAATGCCAGACCTTTGCACATCTTTGGATGAGGCCAGAGGGTAGAAGAAAGAGAGACAGAGAGTGAAAGAGAAGGAGCGAAAGAGGGAGGGAAGACAGAAGGAGAGGGAGAGAGCAGAGGAGGAAAGGAGGGAGAGGAAGAGAACGAGAGACAGAGAGTGAAAGAGAAGGAGCGAAAGAGGGAGGAGAAAGAAGGAGAGGGAGAGAGCGAGAGGAAAGGAGGGAGAGGAAGAGAAACGAGAGACAGAGAGTGAAAGAGAAGGAGAGAAAGAGGGAGGGAGAAAGAAGGAGAGGGAGAGAGCAGAGAGGAGGAAAGGAGGGAGAGGAAGAGAACGAGAGACAGAGAGTGAAAGAGAAGGAGAGAAAGAGGGAGGGAGAAAGAAGGAGAGGGAGAGAGAGCAGAGGAGGAAAGGAGGGAGAGGAAGAGAACGAGAGACAGAGAGTGAAAGAGAAGGAGAGAAAGAGGGAGGGAGAAAGAAGGAGAGGGAGAGAGAGCAGAG
This sequence comes from Mallotus villosus, assembly GCA_903064625.1. Taxonomy (NCBI): domain Eukaryota; kingdom Metazoa; phylum Chordata; class Actinopteri; order Osmeriformes; family Salangidae; genus Mallotus; species Mallotus villosus. The sequence goes on along the minus strand of CAEFZP010000426.1, from coordinate 154,926 downwards.
GAGGAAAGGAGGGAGAGAGGAAGAGAACGAGAGACAGAGAGTGAAAGAGAAGGAGAGAAAGAGGGAGGGAGAAAGAAGGAGAGGGAGAGAGCAGAGGAGGAAAGGAGGGAGAGGAAGAGAACGAGAGACAGAGAGTGAAAGAGAAGGAGAGAAAGAGGGAGGGAGAAAGAAGGAGAGGGAGAGAGCAGAGGAGGAAAGGAGGGAGAGGAAGAGAGAACGAGAGACAGAGAGTGAAAGAGAAGGAGAGAAAGAGGGAGGGAGACAGAAGGAGAGGGAGAGAGCGGAGGAGGATAGGAGGGAGAGGAAGAGAACGAGAGAATAAGGGAGAGATACGGTCAAAACATACAAAACGGGACCTAAACGAACGCCAGCACAGCGCGAGAGCCAGCGAGCAAGATGGAGAGATGCAGTCAAAACAGAGTGAGAGTTGGGCCTACAGGGGCGGGGCAGTTGCACTCAGATCTATTTTTAATGCCTCTGACTGTGGCTCAGCAAAAGGAATGCATAATTACTGCCTCATGAATAATGCAAGCAGGTTTCTTTTAATTAGCAACAAGAGGCCCAACAGAGCAGCCACAGCAGACGGCACACACACACACACACACACGTGCGTGTGCACAGGAGAGGCAGCACTGACAGGTATAAGACGCATGTGTCTCTTTAGGAGGGGGTGGAGTTGGCTCTCAGGGTTTCGTCTTTGTGTGTCACTCTTCCATACAGACGATGTCACGACTTGACGACACACACACACACACACACACACTCACTCGCACCCCTCCTACGAGCGCGGAGGTAGATGAAGCGAAGTGACCGTGCCGTCGTCCGGCGGAGTGCAGATGATCCGGTGACGCACGGCTCCGGGTCCGGAACACACCGCGAGAGAGCAGCTGCTGGATGCTATAGCTCCACCATGCAGGCTCACCGCAGAATGAGTAACACTGGCTGTCTGCTCGCTGTTAGATAACACATCACGGAGATGAATTATTAAACATCCAACGACCCTGCTATTACAAAATCACTCTCTGCACAGTTGTTAGGACGTAGTGGCAGTTTCTCACTCAGACGGAGGCTCGCACGCGCACTCGCATGGGCGCACACACTCGCACGCACACACACACACACAGTGGAGAAAGTGGAGTTGGCTGAGAGACTCTAAAGACTCTAAATGGAAAAATGGAACACACACATACAATTCACACCTTTCCTTATGCATGCATGTACACAACTTTCTCTTTTTTTGTCCCCAGGGTGCAATCAATTTTTGCAGCTAAAGTAAAACAGCTACCGCGATCACGGACATGCACTGTAGAAACCTCAACCGCCGATAAAGTGTTTTACAGTCTATCGTAAAAACCCTTTGCAACATTAACATCATTGTCACCACTGACACAATCATTAGCTTTAGTGTTGGTGAAGTAAACACCAGTACTATAAAGTGTAATAAAAGATAATCAATCCCAAACAATGTCAGCAGGACTGGAACATAGACACACACAAACACACACACACACACACACACAGCGATTAATCAATCAAGGCCCCATGTATAATTCAGCCGTCTTTGTTTCCGTATTGGCGTTTGTGTTGTGTCAGTAACGTCCTGTTCATCAGGTTGCCCAGGCCGTGGTCCGATCAGTGTAATCAACCCTCTTTGATCTGACGACAGGGAACGCGCCTCGGACCCCCTCACAGACCCAGCTCATCAACACACACAGGAAGCTGGCTCTGATAGGAGCCACTGATCAAGACGACAGACAGGAAGAGATGTCCGGGTTGGTATCTCTCCTTTTCTTCTCCTCCTCCTCTCCCATCCTCTCATCCTCTGGCCGACTAATTGAGAGCTCATTCCTGTCTGGCCAGCCCATCTCCGCGTGTTCAGAGGATGAGATTGGTTCTCATTCATTGTCTGTTTTTTTTCTTGATCTTGGCTGTGTGATTGGACTCTAATGAGCAGATGCGAGCTACCAAACTCAGGACTCCATAGAGATGGAGCCTGGACAGAATGAGACTTTCTCACACGCTGCAGATCAAAGGCATTCTGAGAGAAAACACACACACACGCAGACACACACAAACACACACGGGCCTACACAGACACACCCTACACACGTGCATAGACACACGGATAAACTTCAGCAAAAGTTGTACTTTCTTCACCAGGAGTTTGTTCCATGTGGGTACTGTAGTTTATTACTCGAGTAGACTTCATGAAGATGTTGCATATGACCTTTAGAAAACAAGAGCTGAATGGGGTACAGGACTTGGCCAAGGTGAGTAATGAAGACATCATTTACAGTCATGTCCACTCACAGACAGCCAGCTAGCCACTGTTGATTAGCAAAAGGAATGTGGACCCACAACAGGCACAAGGGTAAAGAGTGTGTATGAGAGAAAAAGGGACCCCCCCTCTGTCCCTTTCAACCCCCTTCAAACTTCCACCGCTGGGAAGGTTCAAAACCCACCGCCAAGCGGGTGGTCTCAAGCCCCCCCCCCACACACACACACACACTTTCCTCCTCTTGCTGACTTTCTTCTCTCTCTGTTCCCTACAAACGCAGAACAAAATGCCCACTGGGTGAAGGTCAGAGCAGTAGAGGAGAGGAGAGAAAGAGAGGGGGACAGAGAGGAGAGAGCAGAAGTTTGCCCATACTGGCTCACAGTAGAGCTGCTCCACTCGGAGGCTCCTAGAGTCTCCCTCATCGTAAAACACGTGCACCTGTCCAGCACAGGGGGAGGAGCCTGGACAGGAGATGATCAAGAGAGTGAGGGTGGGGCGGACGGATTTGAGAGGTTTGTGCTGTGGGGTTAGCATTGGGGAGGGGGCCATACCCTGGCAGCCATTGTTGTGGCTGTTGACATCTCTGTGAGGAAAGACTCTCCTGGCTGAATCAATGCATCAATGCCAGCTAGCTCATTACCAGGGCCACTACTGCATTCCAATGAGCCAAGCTGTGAATTGCTATTAACCACTCAAAACCTCAATCTCTCTCACCCTCACCCTCTCTCTCCCTCTCTCCTTCTCCCTCAGTCCTTCACCATTTCCTTCAGGAATAAAACTCCCCCTCAATCTCTGTTTCTTTCTCGTTCTGTCCATCCTTTTCTCTTCCATCAATTTGACATTAGTTTCCTAGGTTTGATTTTTCTTATTCTGCAGTCTCCTCTTCAGTCCCACAATCCCCCTTTTCACTCTTCTCCCTCCCTCTCCCCCTCTCTCTCTCTATTTTTCACTTTACCCTCACAATTCCCATCCTTCCCTCCTCTTTCTGTCTCTCTCTCTCTCTCTCTTCCTATTCCTCTGATCTTCCTTCCTCCCCAACCCCAAACCCCCCTCCTCTCTCTTCGACAAAGGGAGGAGGGATGGCTCTTCTGTTGCATCATGGGTTCTGGCCATACGGTAACAGGAGTGTGTGTGTGTGTGTGTGTACGCGTGTGTGTTAGTGAGTGTGTGTTTGCCTCGGAGAGGTGCTTTAAGATGCTTTAAGCGCCTGAAAGGACGGGGAACGAGACAGATGAGGTAAAGACAGAAAGTGAGAGCCATCCCTGACCTTGTGTGTGTGTTTGTGTATCCGTGTGTCTATCTTAGCCCGCATGCATGTGTGTGTGCGTATGTGTATGTGCAAAAGTGTGTGCGTGCATATGTGTGTGTGTGTGCCAGTGAGTAATATTGTGATGGCAGATGTTTTGGAGGCTAGCCAGGGCTCTGATTGCCTGGTTTCTCAGAGATGGAGCCGACGTCAGTGTGCTTGGAAGACCGCCCCTGACACACACGCCAAACAAAGCCGTTTGACGTAGACACCTTTCTTTCAAAAATGCTTAATACAAAGACAGAGAGAGGGAATGAGGGATGACACAGAGATGAAGGAAGGTTGGGGGAAGATAATAGGAGAAGAGAGGAGGACTAGAAATGGAAAAAGAGAGAGAGAGAGATTAGGAGCCCTCTTCTACAAGGGACAGTGAGACAGACATCTGTTAAACTGGACTTAAGGGGGCTGTTAGGCTTAACCACCATGCTATACATTCTTTCACACACATACACACATAAGCACACACAAACACATGGCACTTGGATGAACTCTAACCCTTTTTCACTTTCTCTCTATTTCTAATGTGCACACACACACACACACACACACAATATTAACACACACAAACACACACACCTTATAATACAATGATACAAACTCATTTTTGGTTCATCTCCAGACTTGTGTTTCTGAGACTCGTCTTGTCCATTACAATCCATTACTCTGCTCCTCTGTAACCACTCATCTACAGTCAGCTCCAGTCATCTACAGTCAGCTCCAGTCATCTAGTCAGCTCCATTCATCTACAGTCATCTCCAGTCAGCCACAATCACCCACAGTCAGCTTCAGTCATCTACAGTCAGCTCCAGTCATCTACAGTCAGCCACAGTCATCTACAGTCATCTACAGTCATCTACAGTCAGCTCCAGTCAGCCACAATCACCCACAGTCAGCTCCAGTCATCTAAAGTCAGCTTCAGTCATCTACAGTCATCTACAGTCAGCTCCAGTCACCCACAGTCAGCTCCAGTCATCTCCAGTCATCTACAGTCATCTACAGTCATCTACAGTCACCCACAGTCAGCTCCAGTCATCTCCAGTCATCTACAGTCATCTACAGTCATCTACAGTCATCTACAGTCATCTACAGTCAGCCACAGTCAGCCACAGTCATCTACAGTCAGCTCCAGTCATCTCCAGTCAGCCACAGTCATCTACAGTCATCTACAGACATCTACAGTCAGCTCCAGTCATCTACAGTCAGCTCCAGTCATCCACAGTCATCTACAGTCAGCTCCAGTCATCTACAGTCATCTACAGTCAGCTCCAGTCAGCCACAGTCACCCACAGTCAGCTCCAGTCATCTACAGTCAGCTCCAGTCATCTACAGTCATCTACAGTCATCTACAGTCATCTACAGTCATCTACAGTCAGCCACAGTCATCTACAGTCATCTACAGTCAGCCACAGTCATCTACATTCACCCACAGTCAGCCATGGTTATCTCCAGTCAGTAATGGTCAGCTCCAGTCATCCACAGTCATCTACAGTCAGCTCCAGTCAGCTCCAGTCATCTACAGTCAGCTCCAGTCATCCACAGTCATCTACAGTCAGCTCCAGTCATCTACAGTCATCTACAGTCAGCTCCAGTCATCCACAGTCATCTACAGTCAGCTCCAGTCATCTACAGTCATCTACAGTCAGCTCCAGTCATCTACAGTCAGCTCCAGTCATCTCCAGTCATCTCCAGTCATCTACAGTCATCTACAGTCAGCCACAGTCATCTACAGTCATCTACAGTCAGCCACAGTCATCTACATTCACCCACAGTCAGCCATGGTTATCTCCAGTCAGTAATGGTCAGCTCCAGTCAGCCAGATCTCCAGCACCAGTGATTCCCTCACCCCCAGCACATCAATACACAACATCCAGCAGTCATTACCATCATAGATCCTGACAAGGAATCGACCACTTACCACCCACACCCCCTTCCCTGCTACCTGAACAACACAGGACCAGATGGACCCTTTAGTGTGTGTGTGTTCTAGGTTGTAGTTCTCAGACAACAAGGCAAAGTGTGAGGATATAAAAGCACACACATGGACACACACACACACACGTAGTCTATGACTTCGATGGGAATATGAAACAGGTCTGCAGGTCTGATTATGGCTTTTTATACATCATGTCAATGTTGATGAACCTGTCGTGTACAAAGCACGAACAGGGGAGGCATATCTGACACGCTCATTACACGCTCATTACACGCTGTACCTCATGGAACTGTCATACGTGTCCTCGCATACATGGACTGTATAAATAGCTACTGCAAGCCAGGCAGGAGGGTTAGGCACATGCCTCTGTGTGCGTAGGCATAGAACTACTGGAATGCAAAGCTAATATAAACATCCATACCAAAAAACACTCAAAAGATGACTCGTAACATTGGAACGCAGGACTAACCCAGAGATATGTTGTTTAGTATAAACTAGTTTTAAGATGCATCATTCCAGTGCTCCGTATTCAGTTCAGGAAGCTTCCACAGCTCCGGAGGACTGGGTCTTCTGCATGAATAAGCACCAACTGACAAGCAACTGTCAGGGAGATTGATGGACAGGCCTATCAGCCAATGGTGACAGGTGGAGGGTCGCAAGGGGGCGGGCTGGGTTCATGTCAAGGCCCTCTGCAGAGGCTGGCCGGGTCAGAAGGGGGTTGCTAGGAAGTTGCTATGGAGACAAGGATGTGGGTGAGGTGAGTTGGTTGTTGATGTCTGCCGATGTGCTGATAATACTCCTGAGGTAACTGGGCAGAAACACACGCACACACATACATACATACATTGGACACAAGCATACAAAGTCTCCTATATAAACACAACCCAATCTCTTATCAGCCTGACCTGTTTTGTATTATTTTCCCTGACCTGTAATATGACAAAATATTCTCATCAAGATTAGCAGTCAGACTGTATGTGATTACCTGTAAACCTATCGCAGACGAAACACAAACAGCATCATAGAGTTGACATACTATTTTGGTTACAGGATAACAAAACCTATTTTAAGACGTGTGAAAATGTCCTGGCATACAGTATATTGTATGTGTAAGGACATGTGATCAAAGACTAATATAATGTAAGAGACATAGTAGGTTACATCCTGTAATATATGTGTGTGTTTGTGTGTGTAAAAATATTTTATACAGTGTGTGTATTCCCTTTTCAAATGGGCTTGCTGCAGGGGGCGGGGCTGAGAGCAATCACGGCTCGGTCACAGACCACTGCATGCTCAGAGCACTGGGTCACACATACACACACGCTCACACACACACACACACGCTCACAAGACCATCTTTGTTAGAGCTGATGATGACGCACGCTGCCACAGCCTCCTGCCACAGAACGACAATAAAGTAAAAGTAGAGAGAAAGTGAAAAAGACGAGAGAGTGAATGGGATAGAGAGAGAGAGAGAGAGAGAGAGAGAGAGGAATAGAGACAAAGTTGGAATGACTGAGCAACAGAGAAATGGATATGAGAGAGAGAGAGAGGAGAGAGAGAGACGAGAGAGAGAGAGAGAGAGAGAGAAAGAGAAAGAGAGAGAGAGAGGAGATTATGAGAAGCTACAGCAGTTGAAGTTATTCTCTTGCCCCTTTCTAACACACACACACACACACACAGACACACACAGAATGTTGGCGTCCATTAGAGAGCCAGGGATTCAGAGATTAGAGTTTAGCCAGTAATCTGCATGGGAAAATCATCTATGACAATGCAGTATTCTGCATCCCAGTGAATCAGACCAACACACTGTCCCCTGACATCCCAGACGGAGAGATGGAGAAAGAGAAGGGGGGGGCTAACCAGGGGGGAGATTCCTGCTCTGACCAGCAGGGGGCTCTCCCTTACCTGCAGTCTCGACTAATGCCCCTTTAACCTCTTCTTCCCTGCTCTTCCCCCCTTTTTTTCATTTCCCTATGCTTCAACCACTCCCTCTCTCCTCCCTCTCTCCTCTGTCGTTTCTCCATAGGCTCTGCTCCCTCTCTCTCCATCTCTGCAGCCTTCTACCCCCGACGCGCGCACTCACACGCTCACACACTATGCCTGCAAGCATGCACACGCGCATGCACAGACGCATGCACGCGCGTATGTTCGGACGCACATTCTGACTGCAATTTAACTAGAGAGGGGTGTCGGTGAGAAAGAGAGCGAAGGGTGGCGGAGGAGAGAAAAGTGAAAGCATATTGCCTCTTAACGTTATCCAAGCAGGTTCTATGCACAAATAGGGCACACACATCTTGTATATACACACATCCACTTATGCAAACACACACATGAACACATACACACGTAGAAAACCAATTGATCCGTAGAGACATGAGGATCTTGACTTCAGCGAAAATACAGAGCGGTTGTTGCTAGGAGAGCTGAGGAGAGGAGAAGATTGGAGTTGAGAGAAGAGGAGTGGAGTGTAGAGGTGGGGGGAGGGAGGTGGAGGGGGGGTGGAAGGGGGTGGAGGGGGTGTCCATCTCTATTTGAGGACAGTGGTGTGACGTGCAATGCGGTCCCCCTCTGTAATACCAGCTATTTCACATACCATCACCTCACTGCGGAGCCCAGCTCCACTCCATCACACACGCGCACACACACACACCCACCTCCTCCCCTACAGCCCCAGTCAATCAACCGGAGCACGTGTTCATGAGGCTGAGAAGGAGGGGAACAGGGAGGCAAGTGATTGGGAGAGCCAGAGGGGGGATAGAGGGCAGTGAGGAGGGGGGGGAGAGGGGAGAGGAGAAGAGGGGGAGTGGGGGAGCGCTGGAGAGAGTGAGCGTAGCTAAACACATGCAAGGAGAAGAGAGAGAGAGAGAGAGAGAGAGAGAGAGAGAGAGAGAGAGAGAGAGAGAGAGAGAGACCAGGCAGCAAGAAAGGATGATAATGAGAGCGATCATGACGGAAGGTTGGAGAAAGGGAATCGTGGGGGATGGGACTGCAGAGGCAACACAGAAACTGCAACACCAATCTACCATCGAGGACTGATTCTGAGACTGCTCACCCCCACCCCCACCATCACCACCTGCACCACACACACTCCCCCACGTCACACACCTCCCGCCTTGTTGGGGGTTAGGTGATGGGCACAGAGTCTTACCTGAGGTAGAGAGAGACCGGACATCATGATGTGATACCCATCCAGACAGGAAGAGCGAGCGAGCGAGAGAGAGAGAGAGAGAGAGAGAGAGAGAGAGAGAGAGAGAGAGAGAGAGAAGGGGAGAGAGGGAGAGAGGGACAAGAGAAACACAGTTAGTGACAGTGGCATTAGGACACTCTGTACAGTGCAGCATCTTGACATGCCTCTCATTTATCACAGAGCAGTGTGTTAGAGAATGTCTTAGTGCCGACGTAGATGTGGTCAGGAGAATCGAGTCCGACAGTGTAGCAACACAGAAATAGACAGCCTGACCTCAGGAGATTGAGGGTCAGACAGGAGATCAAGAGGAAGCCCTCGCTCGCTCGCTCCCTCCCTCTCCCTCTCTCCCTTTCATGCTCTCCTACTCTCTCTCTCCGTCTCTCTCTGTCTCTCTCACCCATACAGTCACTTTCTCGCTCTCCCACTCCTTCTCTCTCTCACTCTCTTGCTCCCCCGTTCTCCCCCTCTTGCACTCTGTCTCTCCCTCTCTCTCCATCTCTCCCCTCTCCACCCCTCCTCTCTCTCCATCTCTCCCCTCTCCCCCACTCCTCTCTCTCTCTCTCTCGCTCTCTCTCGCTCTCTCTCGCTCTCTCTCACGGGAATCCTCCTTCCTCCACGGTACCAGTCCCTCGGTCGTCCTCATGTTCTCAACACTCTGGCTGGCTGCTGAATTACAAGCCGTCTGTTTACCAACTAGAGAATTCCGAACGGAATCTGATTTCTCTTTTCAAAGGCCGTTTGAAGTTCGGCACAGATGTTGTTTTTTTAGTTCATGTCAGAATGATTATTTTTTGGGGTGAGGTTCTGCTCTTTCCCTACCTCTCTCCCAACCCACATGAAACTCCTCTTCACCTCCCCACCCAGCCCCCCCTCACCCACCCCTTCATCCTCCAGCTGATCACAGGAGAAAAGTTTCACAGACTGGGAAGTGCTTGGGAGAGGTTGCCATGGATTCTGAGGCAAGGGTTGAACCACAGTAGCTCTTGCAGCAGGCCTGCCCAGACAGACTGAAGTTAGACCCGACTTCAACACAACATCTCCCCCATACTGTATAACGTACGCTGTCTCGCTCCTGGAACATGTCTGAAAATAGCAGGGCAAACATGAAGAAATCTCTCACGAGTGTGTTGCGGCGCACTCATGCGATAGTGAAATCAAATCCTGCGTGCGTGCAAGTACACACACACATGCACACACCCTGAACAGACACATACACCCTCCACATCCATTCCAACCATCCTTTCTCACTTCAGAAAAAGACCCATGGTGGTTAAGGGGGCACTGCCACTCCAGACCCAGGACACGTCACATTCCCTGGGGTGAGATCTGCAGCGCCGGCCGGTTGTCTGTGCATTCGAAACTGTCCGTCTTCCGCTCTGCTTTAAACGTGTCCATGAAGACGGTTCAGAAGGGGGCATCTCGCAGTAGCAGCTAGAGGTGAGAGTGATGGAGGGGGGGTTTATGAGCGAGCAGCGCTGGGCTGTGAGCCTCTTACAGGTTAACAGCTCGGTCAAACCACCCAAATCAATCGCTTTTTACAGCATCCCATATCTGTCCCCAAGGGCAGACCTGGAGCGCTAGAGACGGGCCCGGGAAAGGAGGAAGAGAGGGATGAGAGAAACCACGGGCCGAGGGAGAGAGGGAGCGAGGGAAGAGGGGAGAGAGAGACGAAAGAGGATTTTCTGTGAGCGCCGTGCGTGAATATCGTGTTGCGATTCTGACAGAGTGAAAATGGGTCAGCTTTGACTAGGGCTTCTCTTTTTCTATTAAGCAGGAACTCTACTGTACATCACCCAGAGAAGGTTCCCTGACGGAACGCCGAATGTGGGCCAGTGAAGAAGGCAGGAGGAACAAAGGTTCTGGATGAAAGATTGGTCACAAGCTAATTGGAATATTAGTAGTCCCGGGCAGAGGACGGAGAGAAAACAACAGTGGAACTAATTAAGAGAAGAAAGCTCCATTCTGTGATATAACAGAGAGAGAGAGAGAGAGAGAGAGAGCGATAGAGAGAGAGAGCGGGGGTAAAGGGAGAAAGCGAGGACGAGGATGGTACAAGGAGAAAACAGAAATGAAGATAGACAGAGGGAGGCAGAGTCAAACGAGAATGTGTTTCGGTGTGCGTCTGTGTATGTGTGTTCTCTAGCGTGTTTGTGTGTAGGGGTGTTTTATCAGGCCAGCACTCTAGTGCAGATTAAACCAACCCTAACTGTTCTGAACAGCAGACTGAACACAGCCTCTGACGTCACACTTTAATCCGTCAGGCTGAAACAACCAACGCAGAGAAATTGGTTCCTGATCCCAGCAAACCAATAACAGAGGACCTGGTAATGCGTACCAGGCCTGGGTTCTGGAGGAGGACACAGTGGAACAATCACATCTACAGTGTGTTAGTTCCAGCAAAGGTGAACACTCCGTGAGTGAATCCCACACCTGAGGGAGATGTAGAGTAGACACACATTACACACACACACGCACACAGACACACACTATTACACACACACACACAGAGGCATTATCATGTCACTGCTCCAGCTGTTCCACAAAACTCTCAATATTCAGGTGAAGAGCATTCAAAGAACATGTCTCTGTGCTCTGTGTGACTTCTTCAAACCTGTCACAGTGCTCTCTCACTCTCTTATCTGTTGCTCCCTTTCTCTCTCTCTCGCTCTCTCTCTCTATCTCTCCTCCTTCTCTCTCTTACTGGTTGCTATGGTAAGGAAGATGGAGGCTGGCACCGGTCCAGTCAGGTCAGTCAGCCATGCTGTTCACAATGACTTACTGTGACCCTTCTGTCCAATCAAAGCCACACACACACACACGCACACATAGATAACAAAGCAAAATCTCCCAACATTAAAAGTAGCTTAAATTACCTTCCGGAAAATCCTGGAAAACCAGTGATTTATGTTCATTGAGCTAATCTTCTGGCAGGACACGACTGCCAAGCACAACGGCGAGAGAGGGGGATGGGGATAGAGAGAACATGTTGCTGACTGCCTGGGCCTTCATAACAGCTCTGTAGGTGTGTGAGTGTGTGTGTGTGTCACCTGGGATGGCTAGCCCACTGTCTCGAGAGCCGGGCCACCTGAGGTGTGGCACCTGACATGAATGCTGAGCATCTGATTGGCTGGGAGTGGGGCTCAGGTGTGTCCCACTGCGCGACACAGACCACCACTGGTAGACGGGATTCCCAACGCTGCCCCGCCACACACACACACACACACAATTCTGTAAAACAAACCCGGCACAGAGAAGGAGTGTTTAAATCAATAGTTGCACACTCGCTCACAGAACCACACACCCATCCCACTTTCGCACGCAGTAAGTGGGCCTCTGGATGCTCCATTAGTGAAGCACACACTTCCACCCAAACACTTCTGCCTCCGTTTCTCTCTGTCGCTGCTGTTTGTGTTTCAACGTTGTTCTCCCGCTCAAACTCTCCGTTTTCTCCTCGACACCCAAACAAACAAAACAAACAAACAAACAAACTCACACATTCAATTACCCACACTAGTTTCTAAACCCTATAGAGAGACTCTCTCTCTCTGTGTCCCTCTCTCCCTGTCTGTCCATTTCTAAGTGTTTGTGTGTGCGTGTGCATGCACGTGTGTGTGTGTGCGTGTGCATGCACGTGTGTGTGTGTGTGTGTGTGTGTGTGTGTGTGAGTGTGTGTGGGCGTGTGGGGGGCCCTGCACTGCAATGGGCCCCATTAGGACCAGAGAGCTGGGCTAATTGGATCTAATGGGGTCCTTGTAATGGGAGGCTGGAGGAGGGGGCAGGGGGGCAGGCACACATTTGGCAGCATCTCCAACGACCACTCCAGTGAAGGGCATCATTAACAGTGCTTTCACCACACCATAAAAGGTGTGTGTGTGTGTTTGTGTGTGTGTGTGTGTTTCATATTTTTTCCACTGCAAGAGCACCTAGCCTATTTTTAAGTTGAGGTCATTGAAGAAAAAACTACCTAGAAATCCAGTGTATTGTACAGTGTATTCTGGTAGAGTAAACAACAACTCTTTTCAGCTTTTAAACACAAAACAAGGAAAGTGTTAGATCCAGAGCCAGTGTTCTACGCCAAGTGTGTTATAGAAGTCAGGTATTCCTGTGTTTGCACCTGGAACCCTGCCCTGTTTAATGCTAAGGGTGAGGTACCAGAAGAACTCATTTCTTCTCCGTAGATAAAGGTTATCACACCTGTGTAATTATGATGATCTGTTCAGATAGAGTGTGCATGAGCAGCCTTATCTGTCTGTCGCTTGTTTGCAGAATGTCTGTCTGTCTGTTTGTGTGTGTGGGGAGCTATGCATTTGCATTTCCCTCTGCATGCTTGTGATATATGTGTGTGCGTGCTTGTATGTTTATGTGTGTCAATGTGTGCATATGTCAGTGCGTGTGAATGTCAGTGTGCCTGTGTGTATATATCAGTTTGTGTGTGTGTGTGTGTGTGTGCGTGCCAAAGTGAATGTGTATTTCAGTGTGTGTGTGTGTGTGTGTGTGTGTGTTTGAAGTGTAGGGGCCACTGAGCCAGTGACTCGTACTAATATAAATTACACCTACCAGCTCAGTATTTGAGCGGCTTCCATCCACACACACACACACACCAGATAACTCATGCTTTGTCAAGCTGGAAATTTCCCATTAATTCCACACAAATGCAGTATCCATGAAGGCTTTTTCCCCCCACTAAACATGATATTCATTACGCTTAGTTTGGGACTGGCTTTCCTCTATCATCGATTTGATTGTTTGTACCGCACACAATGCTTTCTAATTTGACTTGAGTAAGTGGGTGACAAATAGTCCAGGCAGAAATCAATGAGGGGAGTTATGTGGAAAGAGAGGGAGGGGATGGAGGAGAAGGAGGGGAGAGAGATGTAAATAAAATGAATACAGTGTAGAGAATGTCACAACGCATGCACACGACAGACACAAGTACAAAACCTCACACACACAACAAAAATCAAGTGACCAGTGCTACAGATTTGGTATGACTTCATCGCCATATTTTCTGATCATTATAACTGGTTGGTTAATCCTCTAAACGTGAGGCGTGCTCCATTGTTGGAATGGTTGATTGCAACAGTAACAACATTCCTCCTAAATGCATTTGCTAATAAACGAATAAGCTATATTAGCCATACAGCAGCTAATTAGCTGCATTGAATTTGATTTGAAAAGAGAGAGAGAGAGAGAGAGAGAGAGAGAGAGAGAGAGAGAGACAGAGAGAGAGAGAGAGAGAGAGAGAGAGAGAGAGAGAGAAAGTGTGTGAGAGATAAAGAGAGAGAATCTGCCTGACAACAACACTGTACAGCCATGACCCAAAAACACCCCTCTGAAGGACTATCTCCCTCTGAGAGATCACTGTGTGTGCCTGCCTGCCTGCCTCTGTTTCTGTCTGTTTGTCTGTCTGTGACTGTTTGTCTGACTGTCTGTCTGTCTCTCTGAGAAAGAGAGAAAGACACAAATAAAGACAGATAATGCAATCAAGAAAGAGGGAAAGAGAAAAAAGAGAGAGTGAGATGCAGAGTGAGATGCAGAGAGAGCGAGATGCAGAGAGAGTGAGATGCAGAGATAGTTAGATACAGATATAGCGAGACACAGAGAGAGTGAGACACATAGAGAGTGAGACGAGAGTGAGGCACACATAGAGAGTGAGGCACAGAGAGTGAGACACGGAGAGAGTGAGACCGGATAGAGTGATACACAGAGAGAGTGAGACACGGAGAGCGTGAGACACAGAGAGTGAGACACAGAGAGAGTGAGTCACAGAGAGAGTGAGTCACAGGGAGAATACGATACAGAGAGAAGGCCAGACAAAAAAGATAAGCTGCACCTGCCATCTATCCTTCCTATATTTAGAGATTCAGTGTTTCTGTACAGCTCCCCTTCTGCAGCTAACCCTGTCCAGCAGCCCCTGGCTGCAGGCTGCCAGTCGAGCTGGAGTTGGGCTTTTCCCATTCTGGCAGGACGGGGGTGACGTCAGGGCTGTCTTCCAGGTGGCAAAGGGTTGCAGTTGAGGGGGTATCAGAGGGATTTAGTCCAAAACCCCCGTACACCCCCGTTGGCGCATCCCACAAAGCTGCTGGTATTAATGATGAAGGCAGGGGGGGATCCATACGCGCGCTCTCTCTCTGATAGAACAAGGCCTGTGATTATCCTCACATCCTGCCTGCACACTGCACACTGCTCTGTTCACACGCAGCGCTGGAGCCAAGGAGCACAGGCTTCATGGGAGTCCATGGGATGGGCCCAAGATTAAATGTGTGTGTGTGTGTGTATGAATGTGCGACAATAAATACTATAAAAGTGTGTATGGACTTAATGGAGTAATTGTTGAGTGTGTATGGACTTAATGGAGTAATTGTTGAGTGTGTATGGACTTAATGGAGTAATTGTTGAGTGTGTATGGACTTAATGGAGTAATTGTTGCACCCCAACACGCAGGGACACCACACACATAAATGCACGTGCACACACACACAGAGACACACCCTGTTAATAGGTGGTGTCTTGACAACCGCACCTGATGTATCTCGTTTCAACCGGTTCCAGGACGGGTTAGACCGAAGACCATGAGAACATCTTAGGTCACCAACAAACCCAAAATGGCTTCCCCGACTGCAGAGAGCCGAGGAGAGACATTAGCACAGAGTGGAACGAGGGAGAGATCAGTATTCACCATGGTGAGGAAGCGCTTCCTGCTAACAGCCTAGCAATTCCTCTCATTAGCCGTGCCTGTTATCACACACTCCAACACTGACAAGTTGGTGACAAGTTGCAGATTAAAATTTGCATTTTTCTTTACTTGCCTATTACCTTGTGAAGTATCTGGCAAGATAATATCATGTAAATCTGCACGTGATCATTTGCGTGTGTGTCTTCTGTCTGTGAGTTTGTTTACGTTGGGCATGCTCACGCTGGATGGCGTTGGTGTGTTTGTGCATGTGTCTGTGTGTGTGATTGGGGCTCAGGGGCTGGAGATGATCCTGATGGATAGCCCCCTCCTCCCCCCCCCCTCCCCAGCATGAGCCCCACTCTCCATCAGTCCTGCCCCCCAGAGCTGCCCCCCACCATAGTTTTAAACAGCCCAAAGGGAGGCCTAAACACAGCCTGGACCTTGACTGATGTATCTCGGCCTGACTTGAAGCAGTCAGACCACGGAGGCTAGTGTGGAGCTAACACCAGTCAAACGGCAAAAGCAGAGAGATATATCTTGGGGAAACCCACTCATGCAGATACATACTCACACATCCTCTCAACAAACACCCACACACCAGACCACACACCAGGTCAACCAAAAAAGTCAGTCTAGCATGCCTTACAGACCGAAGCTAGGTCAAGCAGCACTGAACATGTGTAGCCAAACCTCCCCATGCCAGCGAGGCTAGCATCCCCACGCCAGCTGACCAAGGAGAGGAAGAAAGAGAGGAGAGGTATAGTATATAGACCAAGGCTTTGGAACTGAGAACTGGGCCCACCCAAGCAAAGGAAATCCTCACTGCGCTGAGACATTCATCATGGTATCTGCACCTGTCTACAAGTCCTCCCTCCTCCCTCATCCCTCTCTACCTCACACTCCACCCCTCTCCCTCCCCCCAACCAGCCTCGCTGGGGTTATGGTGGCCAGTGTGAGGTGAGGATGACGGAATGGAGGATGTGGTGCTTTCAATAGGATTGCCATTCTCCTCTTGAACAGCAGAACGAAAGAAAGAAAGAAAGAAAGAAAGAGAGAGAGAAGGAAGGAAGGAAGGAAGAGAGAGAGGGAGGAACTGAGTTGGGTAATAGAAGACAAATGAACCAAATGTGATACAGCAAAGATTGAGAGGATGAAGGGTGTGTGCACTGTAAAGTGTGGTGTGTGAGTGAGTGAGTGAGTGAGTGAGTGTGTGTGTGTGTGTGGTAGACTACACTACAGTTTGTGGTAGAAAATGGAGGACATGAGGAACAGGGGGAGTGTGTCCTTCACAAATGGTCTCTCAGGAGACCTAATCTTACAAACGACACAGAGAGTATGTGGGTCTGTGGGTCTGTGTGTGTGTTAAAGTAGGAGCTTGGCAAGGTCTCCCTGCATGAATCATTGCCTAGCCAGTCACATCTGAACCACGTACTGTGTATCTCCCCCAACAGTCACACTTCCTTGTCACGGACAGCGGACCTCCTACAGTCCACTTTGAAAGCTCATCTGCGCTTGTATTCTGGAAGGTTTGATTTCTTGAAGTACTTCTCATACTAGAGTCTACAGCCATGAAACCAAAAACACCCCTCATGGTCTAATAAAACTGCTTAAGAAGTAACACTCATGCACCCCCCCCAAACACACACACACACACACACACAACCAACTAACCAATGGTAAAGCAGAGTAACGTGGGAGAAAATAGAGGAGGCTAATTCAAAGGCATCTCCCTGAGAGACATCTTCTGACAACAAACGCACTATCCAAGATGTTCCGGCGCCCAAATACGTGTCACGCCATGTTTTCATTGGGTCGTATTCCTTCTTCCCGCTGTCACTAAGGCAAAACAAAATGAAAAGGACACACATTGTACACACAGCGACACACACACACCGTAAGCCACGCACACACACACACACACACACACAGTGACACACACCGTAACACACACACACACAGACCGCCAAGATGCATAATTTGATCCTGCGTTCTTCATTAGCATTCTCAAGCTGTCATCCAGCTCTGTCCATGAAGGAGAGAGGGGGTGAGAGAGACGACAGAGAGAGGGGTGAGGAAAAAAGAAAGAGAAAGACAGAGAGAAAGGAGTAAACAGTTGGTGTCCGATTTCAATAAAAAACGGGGATGTTTCGAAACCAAAAAAAGGGCAGCAACTGTGACCTGCGCAGCTAAACACCGTCCACGTCTAACAATTAAACCATTCTCATTAGGAAAGAGCTCTCCTCCCAATGCGGATAACACAGCCACACATACATGCACACACTCAAATACACTCACTAAGTCCACATCTCTATCCACGTGAGAGTCTGGAGAGGGCTCCACCTGGCCTGGCCAACATCTGACCATGACCCATAACCCTAACTCTCACCAGAACCCCTCGCCCTACATCTCCCACCTCAGAAGCAGCTCTTCCATCAGGGCTTGAGAGCATTCTCACATCTTCCGGAGGCTTCTCTCCCCTACACTTCCAACTCACATGTGGACCCACAGCAGCACTGCTCTCACACATTCACCTTTTAATATCCAAATGGGTCCATGGACAACCACTACACACACTGTCACACACACACACACATACTGTCACACACACATACTGTCACACACTCACAAAAGCACTGGTGAGCAACAGCAGCAGCCATCGGGCTGACCCTTCAGTGGGTGTGTGCCTGCAGCTTGATGCAGTCATTGGCAACTGTCCCTGGTAGAGCACTCCATCTCTCTCTATCCCATCAGTCCTTCCTTCCTTCCTCCCTCCCTCCATCATTATCTGTGCCACCAGAGTGGGTAGTGATGCAGGGCAGGCACAGTTTGGAGTGGTCCCCTTATGCCCCTTAGCGAGAGAGAGAGAGAGAGAGAGAGAGAGAGAACAGAGAGAGAGAGAGAGAGAGAGAGAGAGAGAGAGAGACAGAGAGAGAGAGAGACGAGAGAGAGAGAGCGCAAGGGAAGCATCATTAGGACTGAGTCCAAGGGAAGAAAAAAAGAGAGAAAGATAGAAATACAGAGATGAGAGAGGGAAAGAGGTAGACGAGAGGGAAGAGGAATACCACAAGAGTGAGAAAGAGAAAGAGAGAGAAAGAGAGAGAGAGAGAGAGGAGTGAGAGTGGGGTCGTTAAGGGACTGATCTGCAATAAACTGTATAAAGAAGCCTTTAGGGGAACGTTATTTTCCAGCTCAACACACACTCTCTCGAAGATCGCATTTACACAAAAACACAACCAAACTAACGTGCATTTTCTCTGACTCACATGCATATTCAAAGACACTTGTCCACACACACACCTTCACACACCCATTTATGAAAAACTAAAAAGCAAATCAGTGAAGTATTCAATAGCGTATTCTGTATTATTGTCCCATCATGCATCATTGCACCAGCTGATTAATGAGGTGTTGATGCGTCCAGTCAGAGAGAGGTGTTACTGGGCAGGAAGCTGCGAGGCACCTTGGGACACAGACCGGTCCCTGAGGGTCAGGTGACCAGTCAGCACGCACAGAAAGACTCTCAGAAAGAGAGAGAGAGAGATCTATGAGATGGTAACTCATTCATTCCTTCATCCTCCTCTCCCTGGTCCATCCTACTGATAAACGCCTCACCGCCTTCAACACTAGAGAAATCAATGGGCCCGGGCATTCAGTTAAACTCCAAATGATTTACAAATGTACTTAAGAGGTCGAGTTTGAGAATGTTTCATTGATGATTGGAGCCCGACGAGAATCAGCTCCTTAAATCCACCGCAGGAGCAGCTGAGTGTGGAGCGAGCACCTTCCTCTGACAGCTGCAGCTCCTCGCAGACAGAGAGCTCACGAGAGAGAGGGAGAGAGAGGAACAGGAAGAGGAAGAGGGAGGGACGAGAGAGAGGGAGAGGGAGAGGGAGAGAGAGAGAGAGAGAGAGAGAGAGAGATCGAGAGAGAGATAGAGAGAGAGGAAACAAATAGTGTGGGTGAGGAAAAACGAGAGTGGGGTGGGAGATGATAGAGGGTGATCTAGGGAGGGAGCGAAAAACAGAAAGTGGTTTAAAACAAATTTGGGGGGGAAGAGGAAAATGCTTTGAGCTCTTCGAACTCTTTTTCCCTCTCTTCTCCTCCCTTCAGCCTATTTTTCAGAGATTACAGCACAATGCATCTGCCAGCAGAGCAACAGCAACACGTAGCTATGACCCAAATACAGCGGCGATGCTCTCTCATTGGCTGGTGGAGAAAGTTGGGCTGGGGCGGAGCGGATCTCGGCTCTCCAGCATCACATCATCTGCACCTTAATAATTCACTGCTTTATGTAAGAGAGGAGGGTCTGCTATTCCCTCCCTTCATCTCTCCTCCTCTCCTCTCTTCCTGTACTGCTCTCCCACTCTGCTCTCTTCCTCTCCCCCTCTCCTACTCTTCTCTCTTCCCGTTCTTCCCTCCCCCCTCCTCTTTTCCTCTCCCTCTCTTCTCTCTTCCTGTCCTCCTCACCCTCTCCCTCTCTCCCTCTCTCCCTCTCTCTCATGCAGGCTTGCATAATTCTTAGTCAAAGCAGAGATGTAAAGCAGAGATACAAAATGCTGTGTAACTTAGTGACAATCTATGCAACATCGTACACACACCTGGATTTAGAACACACACACTCGTCACGTATGCACATACACACACCCTGTCATCACTCTCCAGTCGTGGGTATTACCTTCCATACCCCACATCACTCCTGTAGGCACTACAGCACCCCACCCAGACACCACCCTCCCAGACACACCACGCCCCCCGACAGACCTTGTGCGTCCCCTGGAGATCAGCTCGACTTTCTATTTAGAACATAAAGGACATGAACACCTAATACAGACACAGACACACACACACACACACACACTCGAATGTATACTCCCCACACACACAATGGGTCTAATCTGTATCCCAGAGTGACACCAGTCGGTAAATCCCCCCTCCCTAATCTGAGGTCCACAGTCGGTGCAGCCATGATGAGGCTACAGGGACCACACACGTTATTTATAGAGCTCCATTTCACACGCTCCCTCCCTCCCTCCATCCCTCCCTCCCTCCCATCCCTCCCTCCCTCCTCGCAGCTTCCTCTCCTCCGCGCCTCTCCTCCTCTGAGCGCATGAACGACAAACAACCTCACAGAGCTGCATCAAGGACACCTTGTTCCCTCTCTCTCTCTCCTCTCTCTCTCTCTCTATCTCTCTCTTTCTTTCCCTCCCCCTCTTTATTGCTCTCTATATCTATTTCTTACTTCATTTGTTTCTCGCTATCTCTTTCTCTCAGGGGGACTAAATGAGGCCATCTTTTTCTTTGAGCCTTATGCAACTCTATCATCAGAGTGACGCTAGCAGGCACTCCTTGGAGAGGAGGAAATCCTTCACAAACACAACTTTCTCTCGCCGGCTCTCGTCTGTAGAGCCGTCGTCTCGTTCGTTCCCTCTGACCAGCGAAGCGACGACTGCTAGTTAACCCCGTGGCCAGACCAGCCTATTAGACAACGGAGGGATTGCTGTTAGCATGGCGTTGATGGTGTGAACATGCGTCAGCAGCTGGAGGGCTAGCCCGGGGCACAGAGCTGCAGCCTGCTTCACAGTCACCACACCCCTCAGATGGGCCCTGGGCAACACGGGCCAAGGTGTGCGATGATCTGTGTGGGTGCTTGTGTGGGTGTGTGGGTGTGTGAGAGCAAGAGGGAGTGTGTGTGTGTTTGTGTGACCGAGTATGTATGTGTTAGGGGGTTAGTGTGTGTGTGTCTGTGTGTGTGTGTGTGGGTGATGAGCTGGTACTGGCTTGCCTTGGGGCAGAGTAGGAGAGATGGGAAAGAGAGGTGTGTGGATGTCTGGACAGCCGAAGGAGCAGAAATGTGTGTAGAAGGGATGTGTGCTTTCTCTGTGTGTTTTCTCAGTGGAGATGTCCAGTGAGTGTGCGTGTGTGTGTGTGTACAGGTGTGTTTTGTCAGCGAGGGTGGCCAGTGAGAGTATGTGTGTTTGTGTGTGTGGGTGTGTTTGTTTGTTTGTTTGTTTGTTTGTTTGTTTGTGTGTGTGTGTGCGTGTGTGTGTTTGTGGGTGCGCGTGTGTACAAGTGTGTGTTTTGTCACAGTGGGTATGGCTAGTGAGTGGGTGTGTTTGTACTGAATGTACCACAGAGCAGGACCCAGCTGGAGAGAGCGAGAGAGAGATATACAGAGAAAGAGAGAGTCACAGAGAGGCGGAGAAACTGTTAAAGAGGAGCAGGACAGGGAAATGAAAGAGATACGTAAAAAGGAAGATGGAGGAAAAAAGGATGAAGAAGGAAAGAGAAAAAAGGTAGAGGGACTCAAACAAGGGAGAAAGACGAAGAGGAATCCAGCGGGCAGGAGATGAGAGGAAAAGCCCAAATTGGCTCTGAAAGGCCTTCTAAAACATGGTCAATTTGACCGTTTTTCCATCTGTATTCGGAGAAGATAACGCTCCCCTTTCCCCAACACACGAGGAGACCAAATCAATAGTGATGCAGGCGTGCAGCTTTTAGTCTTCAAAGCCATGTTAAAGAGAGAGAAGGAGAAGGTAGGTAGGAAGGAGGTGGAGGACTAGGGAAAGACCAGGGAAGAGATGTTCAGTGTTTAGCAGACACCAGACTGCAATAGCACTCCTGCATGGTTGGAAGACACATAACCAAACCACATAGAGAGTGTGTGTGTGTGTGTGTGTGGGTGTTGGTGTATTTCTGTTGTAGAACGTGTGTGCGTTTGCACGTGTATAGGTGCCTGAGTGTGTCGGTGTGTAAGGTGTGTAGACAGGGCTCTCTCCTCTGCTCTGGGGCGGCTTTGAAGTCGTTCTGTTTGATGCAGCCCCCAGGATCAGCCACAAGCCTTTCACAATTACCCCCCCCCCACACACACACACACACACACACACAACAGCAGTCTCATGCCAATGTGCACAAGAACAAACACACACACACCACTCCAGTGTGTATCCTCCTCCCTGTCTGAGTGCCAGATCCCGACCTGACAGACGGATCATATACCGTGTCCGCCTTAGCAACCGCCGCCACCTCAAAATCCTCCTCAGATGTCAGGGATCTCCGTATCCGGGGCGGATCGCTAAGGCCTGCGGAGGCTCTCGGAGACCAACTCAGCGTGTCGACCGGAGGCTACGAGCTTGCCGGTCCAGCGTGACTGAGACGGACTGATCCGTGTTTACACAGCGGCGTAACGGAGTGTGGCTCACTACAGGCTTGTTCAGGTGCGCTTCACAAACTCATTCGGGTGTGCGGAGAAAAGGCATTTGTAAATCCACTGAATATTTGCCAGGATCAATCTGAAGATCCAGTGGACGGTGAACAGCGGGCCAGCTGAAGATACAGGAACAACAGCGTTTCGCCGTGCGTGTCGGCGTGCGTTTCGGGATGGAACTGTCTGTCTCTGTGTGTACCTGTGGGCGTCCTGTGTGTCTGTGTGCAACTGTGACTGTGTGTGTGTGTGTGTGTACACGTGTCTGTTTTTCTCTGTCGCCCCCTATGGATCGGGCTTTGTTGGCGCGTGTGATCTTCAATGTGCCGAGCGGAGCCGTGACGAGGAGGCTCAGCGAGCGGCTCGCTTCACACTCCCCCGCCGCCACGCCCACCTAGGGACGCACGGCGCCCGTCTCCTGGGCAACGGAACGGGGATGATGCGCCATGGTGACATCGCGTACTGCTCTGACTCAGCCAGCAAGTCAACTGGCCCTCTGCTCTGTGGTGCGTGTGTGGGTGTGTGTGTGTGTGTGTGCGTGCGCGACACAATGGCATAAAACTGCTTGTTGGCAAGCTACTACAACTCCTCCCTTGCATTAAACCTGTATACGTGGCCATTCGGCTGATTTAATATCTCAGCCCTCAATAAACTGGTACGAGATCCAGTCACCCTTGGCTCATAAAGCAGGGTCCATCTGGCCCCAGGGCTCCACAGGCTGGAGATGTGTCCCCCAGGCTCCAGTGTCTCCGTCTGGGGCAAAGATGGAGGAGAATCTCCTCCGGACCTTGAGGACTGGAGCTCTGTTTATGCCACTCACACAAAATAATTACACGCATGCTCTCTCACACACATGCTAAAACACACACACACACTTACACTCATATGCAGGGGCTGCCCTGAGGGTATAAGGCTGTCAGAGGGTCACACAGGGCCAGACCTCAGGTTAATTATAAACTGTAAACCAATCAGGGGGGTTCTGTTCTGGTGCATTCCTTGCACTCAACACCCACAAACAGTGTATGAATGTGAGAGTTTGTTTACGTGTGTTTTCGAGTGTGTGATTTGAAGTGTGTGTTTGTGTTTGTGAGTGTGATGCTCAGCATCACACCTCGCCACGTTGTTGCTTGGTAACGAGTGATGCAGTGCTCATTTTTGTCATGGATACATGGTTGCCATGATGAAACCAGTCAGTGATGGGTCACTAGAAGCAAACACACATCAACCATTCTCAAACTGTGTGAAAAATATTTTAAAATCCCACTATAAAATAAACGTTTTCCATATTGTAATGTATAACACAATGCATGATAAAATATGGATACACTACATTTACAGTATGCATACATACAGTACCAGTATATACAGTATATACAAATCCAATGTACACAGACAGTATACATTTATATAAATATACACGGTAACCAAATGTATTATATTGTGTTTGTATATATATATACAGTCATATTGTATATGTATTTCACACAATGGTAAGAGTATAGATTGAACTGATCTGCCTTGCTCTCTCTCTCACCCATGCTTTTTCGAGCCCTCTCTATCTCTCCTTCCTTCTCCCTCTCTAAAAAGGCTCCTCTCCTCTTTTCCCTTCTTCCTCACGCCCCTCCTCAGCACTGTCTCCTTCATGAGGAACCAGAGAAGAAAAGCGAACATGTTCTGATTCTTATCTCTTTCCCTCTTTGCCCTATCCCCTCTCCACCACTATCTCCCTCCCTCTCCACCACTATCTCCCTCCCTCTCCACCACTATCTCCCTCCCTCCCTCTCCACCTCTCCCTCCCTCTATCTCTGCTATCCTCTGCGGTTTCTCGTCCATGTCAGAACAGAAACACTCCCGCTCCTTGATTTCTATCTCCCTGCTCTCAGTAGAATACTGAACACAGGACACTTATATCATATTCCCTGTCTCTCTCTCTCTCTCTCTCTCTCTCTCTCTCGTCTCTCCCTCCCTCACCCACCCTCCCTCCCTCCCTCCCCCCCTCCCTCCCTCCCTCCCTCCCTCCCTCTCCTTCTCTTGGTGTAAAGGTGGATGTGATTTGAGTCTCTATGGTCCCGAGAGCCGCAGGTCTTATCAGTAGAGCAGGACTGACACACACACACACACACACACACACACACCACCACACCACACACACACACACTCTTCCTCTCTCCAGTGTCTGAGCAAGGCCATCCATATGCAGCAGCAGACTGTATAATCCATGTCAAGGGGTCAGGGCCCAAGGCCTGCACCTCCACGCTGACTAGAACCTTGACTGGATTACAAACAGCAGCTTAGATCAAGACTACCTTAATGTGAAGATGTACATTTTGAACTTTAGTCAACTCATGCTCAGAGACACGAGAGACAGAGAGAGACAGGGAGAGAGAGAGAGAGAGAGAGAGAGAGAGAGAGAGAGAAGAGAGAGCGAGAGAGAGAGAGAGAGAGAGAGAGTAGAGAGACAGAGAGAGAGAGACAGAGAGACGAGAGAGACAGAGAGAGACATAGAGCTACAGAGAGAGACTAGATGAGATCAGAGAGCGATAGAGAGAGAGAGAGATGATGACTAGCAGATAGAGAGAGAGATCTACCTAGAGATGAGAGAGATAGACGTATCTGATCCTAGAGATGACGCATAGCTATCATGAGAGTCAATGATCATCGCATAGAGAATATAGAGAGAATAGAAAAGGTGACTCTACTCGTCTACTCTGTCTGAACATGAAAACATCTCCCGAGAGACTTGCACAGCAGCCAGCATTCCAAGTCCCATTTATACTGTACACACACACACATACACACACACACACACACACATATACACACAGCTGCTGCAAAGACCCAGAAGAGTTATGGTCCAAGCGATGTGCTGGATTGTTGCCAGGACAACTCTCCCTTAGAGGGTTGGGAAACAAACAGCCCATAATATAATACAGTGCCATAGAGCAAACCACATGACCTGCCCTGTTGCCCAGGAGACCGCCATCAATCTAAACCTGAAATCATCGAGTGGAGTGCTCTGATTGGCTGTGCCAGAACAGAATGGAATCAGGTGTAATGTCATTATGATTCTTTAAACTTTCCGGTTCCCTGTTTTTATGGATGATTAAGAATGTGTGCAAGAGTGCAGGGAGTGTGTATATGTGTTTATATGTGTGTATATGTGTGTGTGTGTGTGTGTGTGTTTGCGTGTGTGCGTGCCTGCCCGCCTGTGCCTTCATGTGATGAAACTCCTGACTCGTCAACTCTAAGACGTCTGTTGAAGGTTTAATCTCCTAGTCTAATAAGGATCAATGTAAATGCTGTGTGATACTGTTCTTCCCATAGACAGGACTGTCGGGAAGCTAAGAGGATAAACACGCATCGCTCTACGTTTCCTGTGCTTGCAGTTGTGTGTGTGTGTGTGTGTGGTTCTGGGTGTATGTGTGTGTTTATAAGTCCTTTCTTAAGTGTGCACGCATTTCTATGTGAAAGTGTGTGTGTGCCTGTGCTACTCAGTGTGAAACGTAATACAGGAGACCTACATACAGGTGTGTCACACCCTATACCGCAAGTGTAGTTACTACAGAGGACACGGCATTAAGAGCAAGAAAAAACACTGGGCACCAGGATAGAGTATCAACACTGATCCTTTACTGTACACAGTAGACAATAAGGAATGGAAAGACCTGCTAACCATGCTGTTAACTTAGACAGAGCTGGATCGGACATGCTATTGTCCACCAGCAGCACAGGATCACATGATAGCTTGGGAAATGAGTTGAAATGTGTCCTACAAATACCAGTTATGAGCTCAATGTTACCACACACACAACACACACAACTAAGAATAAAGCGCTCATCTACATCTATAATTGAATGTGCATCCTGGACTAACAACGCCCCAGAGGGTGTTAACACAAACATACGCTTACACACAGAAGCAAACAGTCAAATGTGTCTGGATAGTCACTAACATCAGATGGGAACAGTTATATATTTTCATTTCAAATAGAAAAGGATCAACCTAACGTAATGCTTAGTGAGGCTGTTCTGAAGGCCTAGCCTCAGGAGACACTACAGGTTAACTACTGTAGCCCGAAGACAACCTGTCCTCAATAATGTATACCCCAATACAAGCCCCTATTACGCAGTCTGAATAATATATGGGTCTGGAGCACCTAGGTTCCACCTACCTTCTCTGCTTTTCCACTTTCCCAT
Organism: Mallotus villosus; assembly: GCA_903064625.1. Classification (NCBI taxonomy): domain Eukaryota; kingdom Metazoa; phylum Chordata; class Actinopteri; order Osmeriformes; family Salangidae; genus Mallotus; species Mallotus villosus. The sequence continues at coordinate 128,142 of CAEFZP010000426.1, read as the reverse complement.
CCCAATGTAACAGCTAAAGCAGGTCGTACCATCAGAAGGTGCATGGGGAGAATGTTGCCAGAGGGACTGACCACAACTATGTCCAATAACAGAAGCAGCAATAGAAATACACATTCAGACACCCACACACACACACAGACACAGACAGATACATGCTGAATGACCTTTTCACAGGACTCATTCTACACATGACCACTGTTTTTATTCAAGCATGTGGATGCACCCGTGAGAGATGGCATTTCATTGTGCTCCTGTGTGTGTGTGTGTGTTGTGTGTGTGCGTGTGTGTGTGCGTTCGTGCGTGAGAGTGTAAACTCTACTAACGGTTTGAGAAGGTCAGCCATCGCATGGGATCACTACACTTGCAGGGGTGAGCCTGGCTTAGGGTGTTCTGATGGCAGTTGTCCACTCAAGTCTCTGTCCCTTCGTGTCCTCTTCCCTGTACATGTCTCTGCCTGTCTGTCTGGACATCCGTCTGTCTGTCTGATTGTCTGCCTGTCTCTCTCTCTCTCACCTCCAGGGTGAGAGAGAGAGAGAGAGAGAGAGACAGTAAGAGAGTGAGCGAGCGAGAACAGTGTCAGAGCCTGTGATTAACATCAGTCCAGATCCTTGACATCACTCATTCAGACGGCACTCTGGGAAATGAACCAGCGGTGCTTTTCTGAGAACACGCTGACCTTCTCCGACCACACACTGCTCTCACAGAGCGGGCGGCCACTCTGCCACTCGCCAATCAGCGTGTTGTTATTGTTGTTGTTGTTTAGGGTTGCTGTTCAGTTTGGTCTACACTCTCGTTTTCCCCTCTCAACAGGATACCTCATCTATCAGCATGAAACATCTGTCTGTGTGTGTGTGTGTGTGTATCTGTGTTTGTGCATGATTGTGTGTGTGTGTGTGTGTGTGTGTGTGTGTGTGTGTGTGTGTGTGTGTGTGTGTGTGTGTGTGTGTGTGTGTGTGTGTGTGTGTGTGTGTGTGTGTGTGTGTGTGTGTGTGTGTGTGTAGGCAGCTGCAGAGGGAGCATGTTGAGATAAGAGTGATTCTGTTGCCCCATGAGAAATCTTCGCTTTTGGTCTCTTTAGTGCAGGGGTGGGCAATCCTGGTCCTCAGGGGCCACTGTCCTGCATGTTTTAGATGTTTCCCTGCTCCAGCACACCTGTTTCAAATGAACGGGCTCTTATCAAGCTCTGTGGAAAAGCCGGGTGATGACCGTTCATTTCAATCAGGTGTGTTGGAGCAGGGAAACATCTAAAACATGCAGGACAGTGGCCCCTGAGGACCAGGATTGCCCACCGCTGCTTTAAAGTAACCCAGTCAACTCTAATGAAAAAAACAGGACAGGGAAAAATGTAAATGCCATGGTTCCAGGGGCTTCCCCCCTGTCCTCCTATAACCCCACTCTGCACACACACGCTTACACAAATACACTCACACACACACTTATTTGATCATGTCTATTTGAAAGTCTATTTGACATTCAGAAGCTCGAGCAGTGTAAAATAGATACCCTTGTCTGCTTTGTCCCTATTTTCTTCACTCATCAAAAAAAGACCTGGTGGCATTTAGGTAAATCTCCAGCCCTGGAGGGGGGGGACGGACACAGCCCTATCTCCCCGCCGAGCCGGCCCCTATTCAAGGTTAACTCCCTCAGGAACCCTCCTCCTCTCTGGAGCTCTGGCTGGAGATAGACCGTCACCGTGCAGCAGGGACAGGAGCGAGATAACGTCTGACATTTCCCTCTGAGCGAGGGATGAGAGGGAGGAGGAGAGAAAGAGAGGACAAATGGATCAGGGCTTGGGGACACCCTGTTTAAGGAGACATCGAGAGACTCACACGATCTCTGTAACGCAAAGCCAAACTGCTCCAACTGAACATATGGTGTTTACAATTGAATTACACCCATAAACAACAGCGAATTAGATGGAGTGAAGTAAAGGGGAACTAAATGTCTTGGATGGGTGTTTTTCAGCACCATGGCCAGCTCCGGTACCTCTAGCACCTGGACAGCTCCTGACACTCTTTTGCTTCCTTATGACGCAATCTCTCCCCTTACCCATCTCTTTACCATCCCTACTATGTTCTACGCCTTTGCCGATGTTTATTATCGGCAATGAAGTTGTTGCAAGGAAAATAAAATGTTACGGCCCCAGAGACAGTCAAGGGCACTACCTTCTGTAACGCAGAGCCAACGCAGGCTTTCCTGCTGCAACTCCGGTCAGAACTTAAAAACCAAAAAACACAATTTAAATTCATCTCGAAATGAAGCATTGATGAATGAACTTTCTTGAATGGCAATAAATCTGATTATCAAAATAATTTGTCTGGCCAAATATTATATCCCCGGGCTGCCTGTTGCTGAATGCTGGTGTAGACTAATGATAACACATCTCTCTCTTTCTCTCTTTCTCTCTCTCGCTCTCTCTCTATGTCTCTCTCTCTCATCTTTCTCTCTCTCTATCTCTCTCTATTTCTCTCTCTCTCTCTCTCTCTCTCTCTCTATTTCTATCTCTGTCTCTCTCTCTCTCCATCTCTCTCTCCCTCTACCCTGCGGTGCGAGTAGCTCAGTTCTAATCACAGATAGAGGAGGACAAATTGATCCAATCCACAGCATGATTGGTTGGATCAGGCAGCAGATTGGAAAGAGGGACGGGCCATAAAGAGAAGGGCTGAGGACACACACACACAAACAAGCACAGACACACTGACACGTATGCACACACTCACACACACACAGCAGCAGCAGTCAGCATTGGAAGCACCATTGAGGTAATCTCACAGTACATTTATTCATTTAGCAGACGCTTTTCTCCAAAGCGAGTAAACAGTCAACTAAATGTATTGATTTCAAAACTCTTCAGCCAATGTTCTGGTCTAATAGTCAGAACATGCAGCAACACTGTACATTCCAGTATCATAGGTTTAGCATGGACAGGTTTGACACATGTTGAATCCACTTCAAACAAACTGAGCACAAACCTGGTTCATGGTGTGAAAGGGGTCTACTTTAGCTCATGTGCACACACAACCTTGTTTCCATAAGACAGAGGTCACACAATGTGCTGCATATAAGCCTACAGCCTGGGATCCTACACTATCCCACCATCCTCTTCCTCCTACATCCGCTCTCCTGCTCCATCTCTCCCACCCACCCTCCCTCCCTCCCCCCCTCCATATCTTCCCTGACAGGGAGGGCAGGAAACCCTTTCTTTCCGCTATCGTTTACCCTCCTCCCCTGCCGTCCTCCTCTCTGTGCCCCGGTGCTCATAGCCTGCTCTCCCCTCCATCTCTCTCCGTCAGCTCATTAAGCTTGACTTATCTCACCGAGCAGGGCGGAAATTAAATCCTGCACTACCTAACCCTCCCCCCCCACCCCCCCCCGTCATTGCCTTCCATTCCCCCTTCTTGCCCAAGTCAATGGGAGTAAATGCTCGACATTTGTTTCTGTGGCGTCTGAGCTCTTTGTGGTTGTACTGTGGCTGTGTTTGTTTTTAACGGCGTTGTAAAGCTGGTTGTCAGGTGCGCTGGGTCTTTAAGGTCTGTGGCTCTATCCTAAAGAGCTCACAGGGAATACCGGGGTGCTTACCACTGGAACACACCACCCTGGCTCTCTCTCTCTCTACACACTCTTTCAATACAGCTATCCCTTCTCTCTCTCTCTCTCTCTCTCTCTCGGTCTCTCTCGGTCTCTCTCTCTCACTTCTTTAACTCGTTACTCCCTCGTGCCATCCTTCCAATGACCAATCTCTCTCTCTCTCTCTTCCTCTCTCTCTCTCTATCTCTCTCCAGAGGGGGGAAAAGTTAATGTATGCTAGTGGAGAGTAATCAGTGTGTTCTTTAGCAGTAAGACCGGTCGCACAGGGAATTACAGAAGATTAAGGAACTGTATTTGGCAGTATTAACATGAAAACGTTTTATAAGCGTCGCTAAATCAACTCTGGGAAAATAGTTTCTCACCCTAAAACACTACTATCCAGCTCCTCTCTTCCCTCCCTCCTCCCTTTTTCCCCTCTCTCTGTCATCTCTTCTTCCCTTCCTCGCTCCTCTCTTCTTCCCTCCATTCTAACACTTATTTAATCCAGATTTAATCCAGACATTTGCCTCCAAAACCTAACTCTTTATCCTACTGCTCCAAATAACCTGACCATTCATATCTGACATGCTTAGCATCTATCTTAGCATGTAGCTTTAGCGCTCATGAGAACGTTCAGCTTTAGATCTGAGCCTTGCCTATAGTGCAAGGAGATCAACACAGCGCTGATTCACACTGCTGAAGGTAAAGGATTCGTCAGCAACCAGAAGGATTAGCGCATCAGAGCAATGCATGTTGGGTATTCCCACGCTGAGGTCATTCAACTCATTTAGAAATACTAGTATTACAGTAAAAACACACAAACACACACACACACACACTGCACATCCTGACACCATGCACTCATGCCTCTTTGTAATACACAAATGAAACACACACAAATGTACTCAAACCCTTGAATGTGGACCTCTCTGGAAAGCAAGCACACACACACACACACAGTGAGATAAGTAACCACTCTGGCTGCAGTGCTGTGCTGAGCCGAAAGGCAGCAAGGCTGCAGATATTTCCAGCAGAGAGCAAGCTTCTCCTATGTTGGACCACATGGTGTACTGTATGAAGCTCACACACACACACACACACACACACAAACACCCTAAGATCACAAACCACCGGATCTACATAAAGTGCCAACACACTAAGCAAACAGAGGTCGAACAGAATGCTGTGCATGAATGAACACCAGCAGCAAACACAAGTCACACTTGAGCAAACCACAAACAGACAGTGTTCACGTACAGAGCATTAGGCTGAGACCACAGAGCACCCACAAGAGGACCGGGGCCTTTGCAACACTGTCCATGGGGGAGAGAGGGAGGGGGAGCAGGGATGGCAGAGAGCAGTGATGGCGGGGAGGAGGAGAGGAGATGAAGACAGGAAGGAGTTTAGAGGCAGTTTGTGGGTTAACTGCAGTGAACGCCTCCTTTTCTGAAGGGATTAGCCCCTGTGCCAGTGAGCAACAGAGAGAGGGATGGGGGGAGAAGGGGGGCGGCAGGAGAAGAGAAGGAGGACGCAGGGGAACAGAGCTGGCCGGGGGAGCGGGACATGGAGAGAACATGAAGCAGAATCGCAGAAGGGAGATGCACAGACCACTGCACTGCACACACCAGTAGAGACCTGTGGACACACACATACACACACACACACACACAGTCACAGCTATAAATCCCCCTTTCTGCACACTCTCTGGCCCCCTCACAATGGCTGTACAGTAGCCCCCACACACCCCCCACACCCCCCACACCCTCATTTCCAGCCCTTCTTCTCCAGCACCAGTAATCTGCCTGGGAGGACAGCCCAGGGTGGGGACGGGGACTCTGGATTAGAGTCTCTTCCTTTTGTGGCAGGAAGGGAGGGGTGGAGGGGGAGATGGAGAGGGTGAGGAAGAGAGGATGAGGAAGCCTATTCATGTCCTCTGCCTGCCTCTGTTCAGAGCTGGCGCCATGCTGACTTTGGGACAGAACTTTCGCTTAGCGCCCAACTAACGCCTGGAGACGCCTTGGAAAGATGACAGTCCTTAAAATACCCCCAGCTGAAACACGGAGAGAGAGAGAGAGAGAGAGAGAGAGAGAGAGAGAAGGGGGACAGAGAGAGAGAGAGAGAGAGAGAGAGATGAGAGAGAGAGAGAGAGAGAGATGAAAACAGACAGAGGAAGAGTGAGAGAGAAGATTAAAAAGATAGAGGAAATAAGAAAGAGAGAGGGAGTGAGTTCAGAGTGGAGCCTCATTCAGTCCTCCATAACGGAACCTAAAATGACATTTACAGCATCTCTCTGACCCTTAGAACACTCTCCCCATAGATCCTGCAGCCTGGGACAAATAGGCAAGCTGAAGAGGCAGAGGAGATGCCTTTTCCAAGTACAAGTTTCCGTTGGTAGACTCAAGCTCATCTTTTTTGGGAGCTTGAATTAGAGTTTGTGTGTGTGTGTGTGTGTGTGTGTGCCGTGAGGACTGTCTGATGTTTAGTTGTAACGTGACCCCTGCTGTGTCAGACCAAGCCTTGGGATATCTGCTGGCCGGACTGCTGAATGGAATAAGAATCCTCCTAATGAGTTCAAAGCGAGATTTATAAAATGTTGTCTTCCAAATATACAAACAGACACTTACCCTCACTCACACATAGACACACACACACACACACACACACGCACGCGCACAGTCAGACAGATCAGCTGAGGTGAAGCTCCAGTAGTGGAGTCTTAAAGAACGCAGCTCATCAAACAGCCTCTGACTCCACCTCCCTCTGCTCTTCTCCACAGGGCTGACGGTTTAACGGCGCACACTCACACACAGAGCCCTCAGCCACACACATGCACAGCGTACACTCGCACTGTGGCTAGGACAGAAGGCAGTGTGCTTGGCTTGTATTTTGTATCTGTGTCCTTGCAGTGTTAAGAAGTGTCCTTGACCTGTGTCCTTGACCTGTGAATATTGGGTATATCTCCCTCTGTTGTGAGGAGAGATAGTCACTGTGAAATTCAGGACACTGCTAGTTAGGATCCAGGGAGTGAGTTGTAGTGAGGAAACCTGGGTAGGCCGCGGAGAAGAGGGCCGGGGATGGAGCTCCAGGGCTGAGGACCAGAGAGGGGACAGTGGCCTTTATCCGGGCTGAGACAAAGCTGCTGAGACAGGGACCTTTACAGAGCCATGCCCCCCTGCCCTCTCCATCCCCACATCCTCATCGCTCCATCCTCTCTGTCTCTATCAGGCCCTCTCCAGTCGTTACTCTCTGCATGGCCTTCACTCTCCCCACCCACCCCCACTTTCTGTAAGCCCATCAGTCGCTCTCTCCTTCCATGCTTCCATCTCTCCCCATCCCTCTCTCTGCTCCACAGCTTATCCAGGAGCCACAAGGAACACTTAAGGTAGCATCCATTAAGGACAGTCCTTTGAGTGTGTGTGTGTCATCGTGCGTGCGTGTGTGAGGAGTGAAAGAAACAGCACTTGGAAACGGGACAGGCTTGTGAATGAATGAATGATGCTTGTCTCTGATCCCATTGTAGCGACGGTAAACCTGATCCTGGTGCATGTCTTTATACCTCCCACTCTCCTTCTCCTCCTTCTGTTACTTCCCCTATGTCGCCTCCTCCTCTTCCTCCTGGTTCCCTTCCTCTCTCCACCTCCACCTCCTCCTCCTCTCTGTGTTCGAGGCTGGATTAGGGGATTGTAATTTGCCGTGACAGACTGCTCATTGTGAACACATCCTGGGATAAACCCCACCTCAATAGGACGGTGACTGAGCTGACTGGCTAAAGTCCCTGGAGACACACACTCACACACCACACACACACACACACCCAGGCACACGCACACTGACTAAAGCACGGGGAGTAGCAAAAACATATATTTATTCTGTGTTCCATTGTTTGTTTTATTCCTCTTCTCTATTTGCTCTTCTTATGGAATCGTTGATGACTGTTGTGTAGACGGGGAGACTAGAGGGAATAGCTTCCACCAGGAGTTCTGCCTAGCAAGAAAGGTGGATGTAGTTCCACTAAGTATATCTGGAATGAAACAACACTATTATCTTACAAAATGTTCTAATTTGGACAGAATTTGTTACTCAAATTGATAGCAAACACATTGAAAATAGAATTGGAATTTGGCAAATGATAATACAAGTAAAACGAAATTGCATTGCCAGGCCTGGGCTGCAATGAAAACAGGCCCACTATCTACTCCAGCCAGACTCCATTCTCAATTCTATAAAATCAGTACTTCTTCACTGTTGAGTCAGAGAGGGAAATGAACAAAGCACCTGTCAATACGAGAGGAATGGAGAAGAGAGGAGAGGAGAGAAATAATACATGTTGCTTGCTGCAAACAGTCATGCCACCCAGAAAAGGACTTAAACCAGACAGCCTTCTTCATATCCATCCAGTAACAATGCACCCTGATCCCAGGGGAGATGGGTTGGGGGGGTGCAGACATCATGTCAAACCCCTGGCTGTGTGCTGTGCATACGCAAGAAGGTGTCCTTCTACACATGCCAATAAATCCACTTTAATTGAATTGAATAGGATCAGGAGAACTCCTCCTCCTTCCATCTCCCATCTTCTCTCCCTACCCCCACATCCCCTCACCATCCTCAGACACACACACACACACACACAGACACACACACACACACAGACACACACACAGCACCTCCAGACCTGTCATTCAGAGGTAATTACCTGGCCTTACTAACTGACAGGGCAGGGCAACTATAGACCTCAGGCTCGAGAGTTGTTAACCCTCTATTCACACACACACACACACATAAACGTACACACACACACAGTGATATTTCAGTCCAGGGGAACAACATAAATCTGAGAATATCCGATGGGCTCTCTTTTGAATTTGCCTCCCTCTTCCCATGGGGGTAGTATATGTAGCTCCCAGAGAGAGACCAGTCTCAACCGCAGCTCCGAGAGAGAGACCAGTATCAGCAGCTCCCAGAGAAAGACCAGTATCAGCAGCAGCTCCCAGAGAGAGACCAGTATCAGAAGTAGCTCCCAGAGAGAGACCAGTATCAACTGCAGCTCCCAGAGAGAGACCAGTATCAGCAGCAGCTCCCAGAGAGAGACCAGTATCAGCAGCAGCTCCCAGAGAGAGACCAGTATCAGCAGCTCCCAGAGAGAGACCAGTATCAGCAGCTCCCAGAGAGAGACCAGTATCAGAAGCAGCTCCCAGAGAGAGACCAGTATCAGAAGTAGCTCCCAGAGAGAGACCAGTATCAACTGCAGCTCCCAGAGAGAGACCAGTATCAGAAGCAGCTCCCAGAGAGAGACCAGTATCAACTGCAGCTCCCAGAGAGAGACCAGTATCAGCAGCTCCCAGAGAGAGACCAGTGTCAACTGCAGCTCCCAGAGAGAGACCAGTTTAAACTGCAGATCCCAGATAGAGGTAGCTTCCTTCCTTTTCACCTCAACCAAGAGCCATGCAAAAGGAAACACACACAGACAAACACTCACATGGGGGGGAGAGGTACATACACAGACTACACATTCTGATATGCTACTGTCCTACAGGAAGCCATGCATGTTAACTTCCGGGGGTGTCAAATGTACTGAAGCGGTCAGCATGTCCCAGGCCTGTCTCACAGACATCTCTGCCTGGATGACCAAGCACCACCTCCAGCTGAACCTCGCCAAAACCGAACTCCTCATCATCCCGGCCAAACCGTCCATCTCCCATGACCTCTCAATCACCCTGGGATCGGCGACGGTGACCCCTTCGTCCTCTGCCAGGAACCTCGGGGTTACCATGGATGACGAGCTCTCCCTCACAGCCCACATCGCTGCTGTCTCCCGGTCGTGTAGATTCACCCTCTACAACATCCGGAAGATCAGGAGATACCTGTCTGAGCACTCCACCCAGCTGCTGGTCCAGGCACTTGTCCTCTCCAAGTTGGACTACTGCAACTCGCTGCTCGCCGGGCTCCCAGCATGCGCAACCCGCCCTCTCCAGAGGATTCAGAACGCAGCGGCCCGTCTGGTCTTCAACCTACCCAGACGCTCCCATGTTACCCCGCTCCTCGTCTCCCTTCACTGGCTGCCCGTCACGGCCCGTATCAGATTCAAGACCCTGGTACTGACCTTCCGAGCGGTGAATGGGACTGCACCCGACTACATCAAGTCTCTCCTCCAGCCCTACACCCCCTCCCGCCACCTTCGGTCCTCCTCTGACAACCGTCTGGTGGTCCCACCGCTCAAGACCGCCCGCTCCCAACACAAGCTCTTCCCCTGTCTGGCCCCCCAGTGGTGGAATCAACTCCCCACCCCCATCAGAGACACTGACTGTCTCCCCACCTTCAAGAATAGGCTCAAGACACACTTGTTCCGGGAATACAACGGTACCTAGGAAAGACCGGCTGGACATGATGTTAGTTTCTTCCAGGATCACAAGGACTCTGACTTAGAGAGCTGCTGCTCTTGTCGGTTAGCTGTAACTGATTAAAATGATTGTACTCGCTGTGAGGTAGTTTACTGTTGTTTTGCTCGTCCACAGGTGCACTTTTAGATTATTGTTGCCCAATTGTAACTTGTTTAACTTCATGCTCTTATGATTTTTCCCTTTGGCACTTATTTTTGGTTTTTTTCACAATGTATGATTCATGTTTGACTACCTGCAATGTTGGGGATATCTCGTTGTTATGATCAGACCTATGCACTTTTGTAAAGCTCTCTCTTGGAAGTCGCTTTGGATAAAAGCGTCTGCTAAATGAATAAATGTAAATGTAAATGTAAATTATGGAGAGGATAAGTGGATAACAGTGTGAGGGGGATGGATAGACAATGACCTTGAGAACAAGGTTCCTACACCACTGTTCAGTGTGTGTGTGTGTGTGTGTGTGTGTGTGTGTGTGTGTCTCCCCCAGGTCACAGCCCATCCATGATCTATGTCGAAATGAAACTTTTATTGCTTGACTCAGTAAAACAGATTAAGCGTGCTTAATTTCCTATGTTTCATCCGAAACCTCAGCCGTCGACTAGCTCTCCGAGCTGGTGCAACGAGCCGCTGAAAAACATTTATCCATTAGGAGGAACGGGGCCATGGAGCGAAACAGGGAAGGGGCTGTGTGCCTACATCTCTCCCCCTTACGTCTCCAACTCTCTACCGATTTCCCCCCTTTCCCCCACTTGTTTAAATTAGCAGGGTAATAGCTGACATATCAAGAGGCTTTGGGAAAACAGAGCGGGAGAGGGGAAGCGGTAATAGGTTGAAATGAATGAGCGCTGATCAAGGTTTCTGAACAGGGAGCGCGCGGCACTGTATGAAATGGAAAGCGAATCAGGACTAATTAATGTTTCAAGCAATACAGCACAAATGAACGCTATCAGAGTGAGCAAACCGCTGCCGCTCTCAATGGAATATTAACCATGTAAATTACACATTCACTCTTCTCAGCACTTTGTCCATGTAGGTGCTCATAAACATTGTGTAATTTGCGCTCTGATTAAACGAGGAAAACACGCAGCATTCGGACATGCTTGCAGACGGTGAGTGGGTTAATAGGTGTTAGGTATTTGATGAGCACCACGAGCCAGTATATTAGTCGTAAAACTGTTCACATTAGATTGCCAGAAAGCAGAGTGCATCCCAGAAGTTACTCAGCTGTATAATGACTATTTAACACAGGCAGTGATTTTCTCTTAGCACAAATATCATATTAGCCGACACAATACAGTAGGCCTATAAGCAGCGCGTAACACCAGACAACCTCTCCAGTCTCACATGCAGTAGTAGCACACATCACACATACTGCTTGAGGTGTCAAAGCTCGCATTTAACCAGATTCAGACCCAAGAACCGGGATTCCACAAGAAGTAGGCCTACTGTCAACAAAAAAGCGGAGTCAAATCTTTGTAAACATAAAACAATTTACTCTGTGTGAAGTGATTATTCCTTTTTCTGTGGGCGAAATAGCATCTACATTATTCTAATCTGGCCCACATACCGCACATAAATTGAATACACAGAGATTTACCAATATGAAAATGTTTTATTCAGGTTTTGTTCATCTTGTTTCCATTTCTGGTGAATGGTGCGCCCAGAATCACGCCCCCTCAACCCCATCATTGTAAGACAGCATTTCCTGTGTTAGACAGGAAATAGGTTTTGCTAACCTAGGGCATGCTCACAAGGGAAAAGGTAATTGTATCATTCACTTCCCTACTCAAACATGCATGAGGTCTGTCGGGGTGCAGAGGAAAGAGCCAGTCCACGGTGCCACCTGTGCATCTCATTCACATTGTTGCCCCCATGCAGGTGTTGATGAGGTCTGGGATGATTACCATAAACACAAACACACAGTGGGACCTGTGATAGGAGTCGCTATGGACCAGTGCACAGACATCAGTAATGAGTATGAGATACAGGTGACCATCTCGCCTCTCTCCAATTCACTCCCAATCTGTTTATCCCAGTTCATCACAGTCTCTACCCGTCTCTCCCAGTCCCTGCCAATCTCAGTCTATCAGTCCCTCCCGGTCTCTACCGGTCTGCCCCGGAGGATCCCAGAGTCCATATTCTGAGAGCCAGAGCCTGTGGAGAACTGAGGCATGTCCCTGGAGGGTGGAGCTATTGGGCCACTCTGAGAGGCATCCCCTGGAGGGTGGTCTTGGGTCTTACTAAGGCATATCCCCTGGAGGGCCTGGGTGTCATCGAGGCGTATTCCCTGGAGGGTGGAGGTCGTGGGCTTCATTGTTGCGTATCCCCTGGAGCCTAGAGGTCTTAGCCTCACTGACGAGGGAGGTCTCTCATCAGATGATTCCACAGCTTCAGACAGCCTTACTGCAACAACCTTATTGCCGTGACTCCCAATGCAATTTTGAGTTTCTCTCATCCCCCGAACACCCCGAATCCCTTCTATCCTCCTTCCATTAACTTCAAAGTGGGAACGTCAACCCTTTCTTCTGCTGCCTCTTCAGCTGGCCCGTGGCCCCCGGTCCCAGGTATGTCTGCTGGAAATGAGGACAGGGAGAAGGTCTCCATGCCTCTTAAGCAATGATCAAAGAGAAGCTCTTCCTTGGAAAGGGTTCAGTTTGCCGTTCGCCGACCCTCTGTTGAAACAAGAGTGGTTTCTTACTTGAAGGCCTGTTTAGCCGGATTGGGAACAGAGGGTTTCTCTCCTTTACATAATCATGTCTGTTATGTATGTATGCCGCCAGGGGTAACAGTCTCCCCGAGGATTTTCTATTTCTGAATGTTCACTTTGAGGGCCATTTGAAACCCTTTCCTAAGGCAACGACATAAAAGAGATGTGGAAACAAGACGTTCATTTGGGAGAAGGACAGAGTTATAGAGAGAGCGAGAGAGAGAGAGAGAGAGAGAGAGAGCGCGCGAGAGAGAGAGAGAGAGAGAGAGAGAGAGAGAGAGAGAGAGAGAGAGAGACGAGCACACGAGAGAGAGAGAGAGAGAGAGAGAGAGAGAGAGAGCGCGCACGCAAGAGAGAGAGAGAGAGGAGGAAAAAGAGCAAGAAAAGACCGCGGAGTTCAGCACCCAAACCTGTGACAAATCATCCATTTTGCGACTTCGTTCTGAATAAGTGTCAAAGTTTACACAGCGATTCACACTGAGAGAGTGAGTGTGTGTGTGTGTGTGTGTGTGTGTGTGACTGTCAAGCACTCCGTCTCCTTACATCTCCATGCCCACACACAAACACACATACTTTCACAACCCCACACACAGAGTGTGTCAGAAGCTTTTTCAAGGAGCTTTCCACTCCTCCAGGGTGCTGCTGTTTGGGCGGTGGGCTGGACGAGACAGATAAGGCCGTTTTGGAGTAGACAGGGCCAGGACACCGTCCAGGGACCAGAACAAGCTCTTCAAATTGATTTTCGGCGCACTCGCTATATATTTTTTTAATCTACTATATTGGCCTCATTTAGTCAAACTTACAGTGAAAGGACATCCAGAGTCTCACCTGACAACATGCACTCTTGATTGCAGGAAAACACACACACTCAAGTACCCCGCGAGAGATCTGTCTTTCCGCAAGTGGTTTCTGTCTGGCCTGACAACAAAGCATGAAATCCTTCCGATACCAGCAAGTCCAGCGAGGAGATGGGAGGAGAGGAGCGTGAGGAATAGGAATACAATTATCAACCTTCATGTTTTCCTTAGATGACTTGGCATCAGCCGTCAAGCCTCTATGATTCATTTCAGAGCTTTTGTTTATGCGTCCGTCGAGGCGAGAATAAAGAGGATGTTCACCTCTCTGAGAACAGCTAATGAAGTGAGGGAGTAGCTGAGCTATGTAGCAAGACAATAACAGACTACATGACGGGGGGGAAGAGTGGGAAGGGGGAAGAGGGAGTGGGAGACAGAGGAAGGGAGAGTATGAGAGGGAGTGAGAGAGAGAGAGAGAGAGAGAGAGAGAGAGAGAGAGAGAGAGAAAGACAGAGAGAGGGAGGGAGGGAGGTAGAGAGAGAGAGCTGGAGGTAAGGAGAGACAGATAGGTCAAGGGGAGAGGAGATTCATCACTAATGTTTCTCTCTGCATGTAGAGAGTGACGGACTGAGTTCTGGGAGGACGTTAAGAGTATTTCACAGTGTGGGTGGATGACTGTAGACCAGCGGCACAAACAGGGGCCTGGAGTGTGTGCACGTGTCTGTATGTGAGTTTGAATGTGAAATGCAGAGAGAGAGAGACATAGAGAGAGACAGAGAGAGAGAGAGACTTAGACAGAGAGAGAGAGACACACACACACACAAGCACAGACAGAGTTTTAGACGGGCCTCAGGCTCTAACATCTCTCAGTGACGTGGGAAGAGAGAGGGACAAAATAGCTGGGAGGACAGAGGACAGGGGACAGCCAGAGGAGGGGGTCCTTTTGCTGAATATCTGCTGTACTCATGGAAAGAGTGGTCCCTAACCAGGAGATGAAGGAACAGTGGTCACGTAAGGTATGACACGCGTGTGGTATGTGCACGCATCTGTAAATCGAGCAGTGTACGTTTGCGTGTTTGCGTGTGCGTCAAACCTAATCTCTCCTCGTACACCTCCATCATCATGCATGTCTCTAGACATAAGACTAAGCACTCACATGCACACACACACACACATACACACAACAAAGAGAGCTCGAGAGAAAGGGGGCAGGGCAGAGAGAAAGCAGTGGGGTGTGCTAATCAATGGCCCTTGTCAAACAGAAATCTAACTGACGTACGAGTGACTGAAATATTCTCCCTCTCCTTCTTAGGGATGCACAAGCACACCTCCATTCTTCACCCTCTCGCTCTCTCCCTCTCTTCTATTTATACCCTCCTTTCTCTCTCTCCACCTCTATCACTCCTTCACACACTGAAGGGGACGGCGAGGAGGATAAAGCCTTGGGCTGCGTGTAACGCTGATTTACGTCCCAGTGTAAAAGTGCCAGGTGTTTTAGTGGCCCTCTCATTCATGGGCTACCCATGTCTCATGCCCTCCCTATCTCCCGCTAAAGCACAGAAAATAGGATAAGAGGACACTGGACTGGGGTCTGGGCTGGTGTAGGGGGTTGGTTGTGTGATTGTATGTGTGAGAGAGATAGAGATAGAGAGAGAGCAAGAGAGAGCGAGAGAGCGAGAGAGAGAGAGAGAGAGAGCGAGAGAGAGAGAGCGAGAGAGCGTTAAAAGTAGAGAGAGAGCGAAAGATGTTCCAGCTGTAAGAATAAGCCCTTTCAAGGACACAGTCTCTCTTCTTCTCCACTGTCTCTCTCATTGAACCATTATCCATTATTTGTCGTTGGATAAAAACAGTCTTTACCATGAAAATAGTAATTTACATAATTAATCAAACAAACTATGTTTGTAGTGTAAACACTGTCTCAAGACAGTATAGGCCTGTAGCCGGTAGGTTTCTGTATTAATCGGTTCTGTATGAAGAGGGTTAACAGCTGACTCCAGTTCAGCCCAGAGGAGACAGATAAGTGCTGAGTTCACAGGTCAGTAATACAAATGTCTAGAATGATGAATCACAGTCTAATATCAGCTCATGAATACATCCTGGCGATGCCGCAAGTGGATGAATAGACATGAGAACATATTTTCTTGTCTCGGGCAGCTTTGTTTGGGCTCCCAGATTAAGTTCAGTGCTCGATATCATTTGTTCCTTTGTGTGGCTGACATGTTGCATTGAACATGTGCTTTGATTGTGAATGTGGGCTTCGATTGCAATTGTGGCCTTTTAATTGTTTTGCGTGTGTGCACGAGGGTGTATGCATGTTTGAGTCTGCGCATGTGTGTGTGCATGTGTGCGTGTTTGTATGTGTGTGGCGTGTGGTGTGTGTGTGTGTGTTTGGGGAGGTGGGTCAAGGCACCATATAAACAATGGGCATGGTAACTTAGATGAATGCATCATCTGGACACCAGCACACAGGCGAGAGTGGGCAAGATTAACCAGCACAATAGGAGGGTTAGGCGGGAGGGAGAGGTAGAGGACAGAGAGAAAAAAGAAAGAGACAAAGACAGAAAACAAAAGAAGGGTTGAGGGGGTGAGGGAAGAGTGGCATGGAGGGAGGGAAACAGAGGAAGGAGGGTGGGGAAGAAAGAGACTGTTCTGACCTTGGGCTGCATGACTGACTGATTCCATAGAAACAAAGCAGGAGAGAGAGAAGGGAGAGAGAGAGAAGAGAGAGAGAGAGAGAGAGAGAGAGAGAGACCCAGCCCTACTGATGTTTGTTGACTTCTAATGATAGAGTCTGGTGTTTCATTAATGCAATCCGGCAAGTAGCACAGACTAGAATACCAGTCATCCGTCTGTTACAAGGGAGAGGGAGAGAAATAAAGAGAGAGGGAAAGAGAAAGTGAGATGGGAAGAATGTGTGTATGCGAGAGAGAGAGAGAGAGAGAGAGAGAGAGAGAGAGAGAGAGAGAGAGATGAGAGAGAAATGGAGAGATGGCTCACCCCAGGACAATGTGCATATGGTCTCTGCTGAGGAGGATGGAACACAAATGAGGAAAAATACAGTCACACCGGACAAGCTGGTTCACTGGCCATCTTTCTCTCCTATCATACTAACAAAAAGCACACTAGCAAGTGCAGCAGTTCTCAGGGTCAATGCCTCCATTCTCATTTAAATCTTGCAGAGGCAGCCAAATTCAAAGGAGACGCACACACACACCCACACACAAAGCAAACGCAATTAGCATATTCCCACTTTTATCTAGTTGATCACACACCCATGATCAGACACAAACAATCTCGTAGAATGATATAGAACTGCTGTTCACGATGCATTCATTACAAGCTGTCTACCACATCATCAAGGCCAACTCCCAAACACACAAACACACAAACACGGACACACAGACACAATGAACTGCAGAAAACAACCTCTCCAGAGTCCCCCTACCCAATCCCCCGGTCCCAGACTATTTCTCTTTCTTTCCAGGGATATAACATATGCGTACACGCATGCACAAACACACCACACACACACACTCAAAGCGAGCCCTCCCGTCACTGGGAAAAACCACCCCCTGTCTCCCATCTCCATGGGCTCTTTGACCCCTCTTCCAGCTCTGGAGACTCCAACATCACACTGACATCTCTCTCTCTCTTTCCTCTCTCCTTCCTCTCTCTTTCCTGTCTCACACACTCTCTCTCCCCTCCTCCACTATCTTCATGTCACTGTCATTCTCTCCCTGTCCCCAAGTCCCTCTCTCCCCGTCCCACACACACACACACACACACACAGTGTCTGAGCCTCTTTGTCTCAGCAACCAAACCCAGGAGGCCCATATCGGCCCTACAGCTAGTACCCAAGTCATGTTTCCCCTCTTCAGCTGCTTGCGCACCCTCTTTTCACTACACGAACACACACACACACAGACATCCCTGACTGACACACCCTCTGTGGTCCCACTGTCCAGTCCTAGAGAGGAGATTCCATGCTTGATCACACCCCATCCCAGTGTGACACTCCGGGCTTGACAGACATCAACATCCAGCCCCATCAGCCAGCACCGGGTGGAGGTCTGGCAGGGGAGGTTGAAGGGGAGGTGAAGGGGAAGTCGAGGGGGCATTAGAGGGGGAGGAGGAGTTCTAGGTGGAGGTGAAGGGTAGGCAGAGTGGGAGGCGGCAGGGGGAGGGGGGATGGGGGGGACTCACCCGACATCAGCCTCCTCAGTCTCCTCCTCCACCGCCTGTCTCCACAGCCTGCAGCCACGGGGTTTGTGTGTGAGGTATATCTGTGTGAGTGTGTGTGTGTGTGTGGGTGCACTCATAAATATGTGTATGTGTGTTGTTTTACAGTGAGGAGTAGCGTGGGACCACTCAGGAATACATGCCCCAGGCGCACACACACACGCACGCACACACACACGCACACAGAGGCAGCTCTGACAGATCATGCCCAGGTTAAGGAGACAGCTTGAGTCACCCTGAAACCCGAGCCTCACCCTCCTCTCGCCTCGTTAGCACACACACGTAACACACACGCACACACACAGACGCACACATGTCACACGCACAGCGTGATAAGAGGGCTGATCAAAGCATTTAACTCTAGGTGAACCTCTCTCAGCCATGGTGATGTTTTAAACATAGGTATATCTCTCTTCTTGAAAGAGAGGATGAGGTGGAGGGGTAGACGCAGCGAACGTTTAGCCTCTCTCTTCCTTCCCTCGGAGGGATTCCACCTCTCAGGAACCGAGGAGTCAAGGACAGAACGGAACCACAAATCCGTATCACAAAAAAAAAGCACTTGAAGACACAGAACCGCTTGAAGGCTTGACAACTTGAAATTGCTCGTGATATTTGGTTTTAGAGAAATCTTGACTTGTTCAGCTCGCGTGCCTGGGTGTGTTTGAAGACCAGTCACAGCAGAGCCAGGCGGGCTTCTCGTTTCCTCAATCACATAGCTCACTGGGTCTTCTTCATTGTGACACACACGTTTGTTCGTTGTACAAATATACATTCACGCCCAGACGCACAAGTCAGTGACACTGGATATCCTCTTTTATCACAGTTAAGAATGGGGGAGATAAGTAGAGAGAGAGAGAAATGCATGGAGGGAAAGCGAGAGGAGACTGAGGGAGAGCTAGGAAGGAGACAGTGAGGGAGAGAGGGATCGGGGGGTAGGCTAAGCAAGGTACAGTTATATTTTACCAAGCTCGTCTCCATTGTCTTCTGGCTGACAACCAGCCATGAGGGAGGGGCTGGTAGGATGTCAAGGTTCCACTGTTACCAGGGGAGACAGAGAGACAGAGAAAGGGAACAAGAGCGAGAGAGAGAGAGAGAGAGAGAGGAGAGAGAGAGAGAGAGAGAGAGAGAGAGAAAGACGTGTGCTTGTCTGTGCATGCGCACACGTGTGTGTATATGTGTGTGTGCGTGTGCGTGTGCGTGTGTGTGCGTACGCCATGGTGTTAGTGTGCCTCTGAGAGATGGGATTCACTGCTCTGACAGGGAAAGCTTCATGGAGGACCAGTAATGGCACTAATGATGCTGTCCTCAGTCCGCAGACTGAAACGAATGGCAGATAGATCATAATGGGCTTCTACATGCGGGATGCATTTGTGAAAGTGTGTGGTGTGTGTGTGTGTGTGTGTGTGTGTGTGTGTGTGTGTGTGTGTGTGTGTCAGTGTGTCAATGCATCTGTGGGACTTCATGTGTCTGGGCGCGTGTTTCATTTTAAATTCACACATATTCCAGTCTGGACCTGCTCACATCTCTGCCTGAGGGTGCATGCCCTCGCCCCGCCCTCCCCCCACACACGCTCCCGCCCCCCTGCCTTCCCCCCGCAGGTCAGTAATGGAAGCCCTATCATCTCTGAGCCCGTCCCAGTCTGAATATGTATGTATAGATATGTACCTATAAATAAGAGATGAGCCACGGCCAATGGCAGGTAGGGCCGGGTGAAGGAAGGGTGGGGGGAGGGGGGAGGAGGAGGTAAAGGGAGAGGCAGAGGCACGGATCCATGTTAAATGAGGTCTCCCTCGAGGACCGTCAGACACGGGGGGAGGAAGCAGAGTAGACCAGCGTTTCAGAGGAGAGGGGAGGAGGGGGATCACTCGCCTTGTCATGTGTAACTGAGACCCAGTGATTCAGGGTGGATAATTAGATGGGTGTCATCCCTGATATTCCCTCAGAGAGGTGGTGAGAGAGAGAGAGAGAGAGAGAGACAGAGAGAGAGAGAGAGAGAGAGAGAGGAAGAGAGAGGGAGAGAGAGAGAGAGGGGGATGACGAGAGATGGAGACTGTGGGGCAGAGGTAGAGAGAGGAGGAGGGGTAGGGTAGCAGGACAGCACAGTTCCATGTGCCACTAGAGCAGTGGTTCTCAATCCTGGTCCTCGGAACCCCTCTGCCCTGCATGTTTTAGATATTTCCCTGCTCCAACACACCTGATTCAAATAAATGGGCCTGATAACGACCCATTAATTTGAATCAGGTGTGTTTAAGGAGGGAAACGCCAGGGCAGTGGGTCCCAAGGACCAGGATTGAGAACCACTGCACTAGAGAATACGGCCCTCCGACAGACTCTGCCTCCCCCTGCCTTATGGACAGGAGAAAGTCACCACATTAGCAGAGGACAAGACAGCGTGGGGGACGTGTGTTGTGAACATGCCCGAGCCTTGCAGGCCTTGACTTTCGACCCCCATCTCAAGGTCCACGACTTCCCAAACACCCAGAGGTCTGATGTGCCCCTTCCACTCCCCTCACTCGCAGGTTTGCCAGGGTGACATCTGTCACCCCCGTTGGCATGGTGACCCTCTCGTCACCTAGCTTCGGTCACCTTGGCTTTCCCCAACACCCTGCCGTGTGTGTGTCTGCGCGCACGAGTGTGTGCGAGTGTGTGTGGGCGGCGGCTTGGCTTGGTGCCAACACCCTCTGGCTCCTCGCCAACAGACTGGCATCACCTGAGGGGGCTGTCTGTCTGCTCTCTGCCTCCCTCCTCTATCACTCCATCTCTCCTTCACAGATCCTGTACTTGTCCATCACATGGAGCCGGAAGAGGCCTCTTTCCTGACCGAGCTGATAGGCCAGGCCCTGAAAGCCATTAGCCATGGGGATCACAGCAACATTACAGGCACAACTGTAACATGTCCACCCTCACACAAGCTTTGATGTTGGGCAGTGGGTGTGAGTTTGTGCAAGCGTGTGCCAGGAAAGAGTAGATTGTGTTCCTGATAGTTAGGTTACATAACACTGCCTAGTCCAACCATCTGCTTCACCCGAGCTCTTAGGTTACCGGCAAGGACTAATCCCACTGCTGCGTGTGTTTGTTGGTGTGTGTGTGTGTGTGTGTGTGTGTGTACTGTATGCATGCACATAATCCCAGTGCATTCTCACTAGAGTGGGTGGGTAATCTCTGAGAGATTCTCAGTAGGTCACAGTAAGATTTAATCCTGGTTAGCTGCACCCCCCCCTCTCTCTCTCTCTCTCCCCATCTCTCTTCCTCTCTCTCTCTGTCTCTCCCCCTCTCCCCCTCTGCCCTGTCTCAGACCCCACAGTGTCTGGGTTACCACCAGCTCTTAGAGGTCAGTGACAACACAAGCCCAAGACAACCCCGCCAGTACTATTTCGAGTGAGGCTAAACCTAACCTCTCGTCTTCCCAGTCCCCAGCCACCAGCCCCCAGCCTTCAAACTGTCCATTCTCCTTTTCTCCCAGCCTCCTATCTGTCAAGCCAATGAGCCATATTTGGTTTCTAAGGGGCCTCACCCTCTATAGTGGATATCAGTGTGAACTGCTGTGTTAAAAGGTAGGACCTATGTACAGACATACCTAAGCCTCTCTTTCTCTCCCTCTCTTTCTCTCCCTCTCTTTCTCAATCTGATCAAATTTGGCAGACTGACTCCACTCATTATATCAAGGAAGGCTAACCTCCAAAGAGGGGGTAGAGGAGGAGGACAGGAGGGAGAGAGGGATTGGGAGAGGAGAGGAGAGGAGGCAGCGAGGGGTCTGACCAGTCCTCCATGGATGTGGTCATCTCACTCGCCACGTACACACTGGGTTGATAGCCACTTTGTTATTGGTGTTTCCATGGCAACACATACCTCTGCATGTGAGAGGCATCCACGGGTGTACCTGTGTTCTATTTAAAGACAAGCATATAAGTGCAGTCCGAGGGTAGAGAGGCTGAACACGAACATGACTGTCCAGGAAGAGTGCTGTCGAGACATTAGCAGATCAGATGAACATTTTTCACAGCAACACTGACACATTTCCATTTGGCACTCCCTCCAAACACACACACACACACACACATGCTCACCTACACATGTACTCTCTCTCTCTCTCTTACACACACACACACACACACACTCCGTCCTAGCAAGCCATGAATATACATGTATGTGTGAGTAAGTGAGTGATTGAGTGAGTGAGTGCAGGGGGTGGTTACTCCAACATCCCAGTCGTGATTGGGAGCTCTCGCTGTGAGATGCTGACACGCTCACTGAGCTCACCAGGTGTGTGTGTCACACGCTGGCGTGCACTATCAGTAATGTGCCGTCTGCCTGACACACACTCTCTGGGGGATGCAGCCGTTCCTGTTAATGACTAGCCCATGGGCCAAACTACAGTCACTAGTGTGCCCCCACACATACACACTCATGCACGTACACACACACACACACACACACACATTGGTTGGCAGCACCAGCCCATCTGTGTGGAAAACACACCATGCGTAACATTTGTGACATGCAGAGGGCAGAGACACATTGAACCCACCCACTCTTGCCCAAACAAACTGAAACACACAGCCGAACCCACATACGCCGTACTGCGCACCACTGAGCAGCACCACTGAGCAGCACTATGAGCAACACACTGAGCAACCCAGGTCTAACACAGATTAAAAGAGAAAGAGAGGACAAAAGAACCAGATCAAGTGAAGAAAAGAACAGGAGAAAGAGCCAGGCCAAATGACAGAGACAGAGAGAGACAGAGAGAGAGAGAGACAGAGAGATAGAGAGAGGTAGGGAGTGGGGGGGGAGTATATTGGTGCTTGCCGAGCACACAATGTTATTTGTATCAAGTTCATTCCATTCGGACAACAACAACCACACACAGAATACAGAGAGGTAGATAAGGGTAGAGCTAGCTACCGAAACAAACGGGGGGGGGAAACAGACGCACCGAAAGAGTGTGTGGAATAAGATTACGTGTAGAGGACGGAAGAAAAATCTTTAAAAAGTAATGTTTTGACCCGCCTCACACTATAGAATATAAATGCTAAGTCAGGGAAAAAAGACCAGCAGAGGTATGAAGAATAAAGATGGAATAGGTGGAGAGGCAGAGAGAGAGAGTGAGAGAAAATGAGGACGAGAGGGAAATAAAAGATGAGGAGAGGGGCGGAGGGAGAAGGAGGGGAGAGAAGGAAGAGAGGGAGAAAATGAAAAGGAGAAGGAGAAAAAAGAGGAAGAGATAGAGGAGTAGGAGGGTGAGGGTGGGCCTGCACTCTATTTCATTAACTTCCTGGTCAGAGGTGAGGTTTTAGATGGAAACAGGGGCTACGAGAGAGAGAGGCTGAATAGAGGCTGGAAACTGAGGCCAAATACAGACTACAGAGAGGAGACAGTGAGAGAGAGGCCAGGGAGAAAGAGGCATGTTGATCTGTGATCCCATTAGACAAAGAGGGAAAGACATGCACAGAGAGAGAAAGAGAGAGACGGAGAGGGGGAGAGGGACTCGGTGAAGAAGTGAAGTGGAGGTGTGGTACAGAGTGGAGGGGAGGGAGATAAGCAGACACATTGAAGCCCTCCTTTCATCCCTCTCTCTGATCCCTGAGCTGGGTCTGGATGTGGGCTAGAGAGCATAGCTGTGGACCACAGAGGACAGACCGTCACAGAAACCCAGGGCAGTGAAGGGAGAAGAAAAGGGTTGAGGATTGGGAAGAGGGGAGGGTGAGGATTGGGAGGAGAAAGGTGTGAGCATTGGGAAGATGAAGGGGTGAGGATCGGACGAGAGGGGGGGCGAGGGCTGGAGGAGAGAGGGGTGAGGTTCGGGAGGAGAGAGAGGTGAGAATTGTGAGTGGGACAAATGAATGGAGAGACGAGTTCAGTCAAACAGAGTATACTTCAAAGGGAGCTGATTTAATTCACATAGTCTCCTCATCCTCTATGCAGAGAGACAGTTTCTTCAACCCACATAAGCCACACCTTGGGAGGGAGAACACTGCTGTAGGTTGGCACCCAGTTAAGCCAACATAGCCCCCTCTACTGTTATTGTCATCCACCCTCCACCACAACCCAGATCATGGCCTTGTGGGACACTCACAATTCCTCCTCACGCCACTACAAGAGCCATTGACGGGTCGAGAAGTAACCACACACACTTACGTGCACACACACACACACACACAGCTTCAAGTCAAACAGATAGAAACCTGACCACGTATTTGAGTTAGCATTAAATAGCAACTGTTGTGTTGCTGACACTGAACACTATGCCACAAAACAAGCAAACACACCCTCACACACAAACCCCTGCACACCGTTGCATGGTTAGGCTGCCTGCTTGCCACAGACTGAAGTAAACACAGTTTAACTCAGTAAAGAGATACTCGTTCTCACTGAGAGCACTTCAACCTCCAGATGTAGGAGAGGAGCAGAAACTTCTGTGATGAAGCCCTCTCCTTCAAGAAATACCTGGGGACCAACCATCATCTCTTCTACACAAACTCTTTAAATACAGCAAATAGAGAGCATACTCTCACCTGCCTCTCCACCAATCAGGGACAGCCCCTGCATGAGACCATGGAGACAGCAGTGCATGAAGAGGTGGGGGGGGCAGACACAGCAAATAGCCACAGAGTGTACCAGGAGAGGCCTAATATGAAGCCTGGGACCCGCCTAATGAATCTGTAGCTAGTCTTGGCACACGCGCTGGGCCCCTGGAGAGGGCCTGTGGGGACCCCTGGTGCTGAGCTCTCACCTCCGGCTCTCCTACATGGACTACAAATGTGATCGATCAACTACAGCAGACTGCACAGACCGCACTGACAACAGAGCACTTCATTAGAGAGAACCCCAAAGACTAGGGTGAAGATGGTATCAAAATAGGATGGAGGGAAGGAGGGGATGGAGGGAGGGGGACATAGATGGAGAAAGGGAGAGGAAAATGAGAGAGGGATGGGGGGTAGGCTAAGCAAGGTACAGTTATATACCCTGTATGAAAGAGGGTGGGATGGATGAAGAGGGAGGAAGGGAAAGATGGATGGACGGAGAAGAAAAGAGATGGAGGGTAGGATGCACTTTTCGCAAAGTCAAATAGAAGAGAACAGGATATATGACCTCGGCTGGGCTGAAGCTGGACAGATTTAACGACACCGTCCCTTTAAGTAATCACTCCACATTCTCTAAAGTTCAGCCGTCCACTTACTGCAGAGGGCTTAATGTGATATGTGATCAGGAGGCGAGGAAGGAGTGTGTGTGTACGTGTATGTGTGTGTGTGTGTGTGTGTGTAAGCGTGTTTATTTTTAAAGGGGAGGAGAAGACATGTATTTTAATTAAAGGTCCTGGTTGATTTAGTGTTGGCCTCAGAGACTGGCAGAGTGATAACCAGTGTGATTGGGCTGGGGCTGAGAGAGAGACCGGAGCTGTGAGAGGCTGAGAAGGGTCTGTAGAGGCCCTGTGGAGGCCCTGTACTGACACACAGCCAAGAAGCACATCTCTCACTGGCCTAATGAGCCATATCGTGTCTGGAGTCTTCAGGAGCTAGGAGTTTCCATTACAGACCTGCAAACCATAGAGATGGGTATCTGTCTGCCTGCGTTGGATATGCATACACACACTCACACACACACATACAGTTAATATACACACACACACAGGCTTCCAAACTCCTCCAGGTAAAGTTCTGAATATTTCATGGGTTCTCATTATGACTGCATTATAATATAAAACAGAGAGAGAGAGAGAGGTGCACTTACGTACTGCTCAACCCCGTCTTAAACATACAATCATCAACCTCAAACTACAGATTAGAGACAGTCTATTTAGAAAATGTCTCATCTACTCTGTATTACCCAATGTACTCAACGCAGAAACATCTCCAGTTTGTACAGTGAATATACAAACTCTATAATCACGATACTCGTCATTTTAAACCAGCAGAAGTGAAATAGCACACTTCGGTCTGACAAAAAGAGTGCGTGAGTTTATGTTGGATGATGTACGATGACAACAACGATAAAGAATATCATTCCCTCCTACAGCCACCGTCTCTCTGTCATTTCATGGCTTCTTTACAGTCTATTCCTGTTTAGTAACTGCTGCTGTTTTATAACATATGCATGTACCAGCTCACATCAGCTTTTACAAGCAATTACCATCTTTGAGCCATCAATGCAACACAGGCTTCCATTAGATGGACTGGGACACTGGCCCTTTACACTAAATTAGCCTTTTTACACGCATTAGATAAATGTCTATGTGCCTGATTCACTGTCTTTATGCCTGAAGGACTCCCAATATTTTTCTCTGCAATAGGAACCAGATAAGTAGGAGTGGAAGAGAGAGGAGGGAATGTGGAGACAGAGAGACAAAAGGCGAGAGAGGCAGAGGGGGCGTATGGGGGAATGCAATTGAAAGTGAGAGAGAGAGAGAGAGAGAGAGAGAGAGAGAGAGGGAGGGATGACAAAAGAGGCAGAGATGAGTCAGACAGGAGTGATGGGTCTTTTCCAGGACGAGAGGAACAGCAGCTGAGCTGTAAACGGGGCTGTGAGGAGCGGCATCATCAGCTCCCACACACACACACACACACACACAGGGACGGGGACGACGTTCTGGAGCGCCGCCCCAACAATGGGATCAGTGTCTCACCTGGCCCCGAGCCTGAAACAATCAGAGTCAAGAGTCATTCAGCTGAAAATATACCCTCTGATATAAATGTGTGTGTGTGCATGCACGTGGATTAATTGAATCCTAGTTATTATTCTCCATCTCCAAGAGCTTAAATTCCAGTTTGCTGCTTGTGAAATCCAATCGTGAAATTAGCATGCTACAGTGAGTTTACCTGGAGACCTGAGGGGAGAGACCAGGGGGATACCTCCATCAGGTGTGTGTGTGTGGGGTGGGGGGTGTAATATAATATGACACACTCTCCACAAAAAGAGCCCTGCTCTCTCTATGAATCTCTGTGTTGAGTGCTCTCTCAGGAGAAGACATTGAGATATTCGATTCGAGCCTGAGATCCAGTTAGGGTTGCAGGGCCGCAGAGAGAGGGGGGGAAGGGAGAGAACTACACCCAGCCACAGAGCACCGAGGCTGGGATGCACCTGAGGTACCGGGCCCCTAGGGATGATGGGTGGAGACAATCCAAGCTGAGGGGGACAAGATCTGTATGCTGTACTGTAACTTCACAGCTGTAGCACACAGTGTTGCAAACACACATTCCTTCAGACGGTGACATGATTATGTCACCAGTGACACATGCAGACTGGCTTTTTTAGGATTATTTGGGTCTCATCTATGCCACACCAGAATCCAGAAAACAAACGCGTACAGTACCGTAAGCCGTGTAAACAAACACGGCCGATCGACATGCGTCATCGCCGTGAGCGAGCCAACGCTGGTCCAGCACGCCAAGGGGTTGCCGTGGTAACGGACACCTCGCAGCAAAGACATAGGAGAGGCACGGATCACGGTACGTGCGTGGCCAGGCTCGTCATCCTCTACAGGATGTTCCATACATTCTCCTCCTGTTTCTATTCCTGAGCAAACGGAGTGAGTGTACAGATGGTACTGTGTGTGTGTGTGTGTGTGTGTGTGTGTGTGTGTGTGTACACACACACTGATGCGTGTGTGAGGTTAGGTTGAGGACAGATACTAGGAGATGAAGAGCGGCCTTCCTTAATATCCTCAAGGCGCGGGGAGGATTCATTCTTCCTCCCGGATTGTGTGATTGCACGGATGTGTGTGTGTGTGTGTGTGTTTGCAGCTGTACACTGCTGTGTGTGTACAGGTGTGTGTTTGTATGTGTGTGTGTGTGTGTCCTCAGGCTCCACTGACAGCAGTCCTGCTGTGGCTGCATTTCCCTGTGCTGACGTCAGAACCCTGCTGCAGTCAGAACAGGGATTCCAGCAGAAACCAGAAACCACACTGCTGCACAGCACATTCCTGCCTCCCTCCGTGTGTGTGGTGTGTGTGTGTGTGTGTGTGTGTGTGTGTGTGTGCATACGTGCATGCCTATCTGGATTTGAATGATAATAGAGGCATTGACCCTGAGACTTGCTTTAAATGCTATGACTCTTTCTCTCACACAACAGTCACTCTGGCTCTCTCTCTCTGTCTCTCATCTACGTTCTATCAACTAAAGCTCTCTGACTGCTTTGATGAAGTGTTTTGTGACAAAAACACTCCGTTAAGAGATGGCACACACACACACACACACAGCATCGTGGGAACTACATAGCAAACACGAGAATTAAGCAGCTTTCAGGGATGAGTAAAAAGCCCACCATCTGGGATGGAGGGTGGAAAGTCCTTTCTCCTCACTTTCCCTTAATCACTCAATCAATCCCTCTCTTTAGCGTCACAGAGGACTGCTGTGAAGGGAAGCAAGTGGGCACGGTTAACCTCACTGACGTTTACCCAGCATGCTTTGCAGCAGCCATGACCTGCAAAAGAAGTGAAGGGGACAAAAATGTGGGTGGGTGTGAGAGAGAGAATACAGACAGAAGAGCAGGGGAAGACTGGCATAAGAGACTTAGGATTTCTAACAGGACCACAGTTTACAGTGCAACACATTGTCTGGGAGCATTAGTTCTAGTTGATAAGTCAATCCTTGCCAACATGCTTTTGATTTCAGCAGCAGTTCATCGTGACACAGCACATTCCACTCTCCTAGTGTGAGCCTGCTGCCCGCTGATCTGTTGACCCGACCCAACGAGTGAAACGGGGCGTGAGTCACAATGTCAGCATTACATATGATCCGATTTGCACTCTTAATACTCGCACAAATCGCAAACAAGTAGGAGGGAAAGATCTGGAGGACAGAGCACGGCTTCAACTTGAGCTTTGCCATCCGGGGCCACGAGAAAATCCAGGTTCTACTGCGCTCCCTCAGCCCGGCTCGATCCCTTTTCAACATCATCCTCATCATGACAGACGGGGAGCGGATCTGGCACCAGAGATCCCACGTTCACTTGACGGTTTCAAAGCGGGACCTCCGTGATTGATGATTCTATGACGAGCGCAGGCAATGGGTTCCGCGGGGAGCGGAGCCAGTTTGTGCGGCAACACCTGCGTACTGAACGAGGACGTCCACCGACCCTGGCAAGGCCACACTCCGACACCGTGCACACGGATGTCGAGTCACGCCAGCTCCTCTCGCTTTGTGAGTCACAGAGGACTTTTGATGTACCTGGCGAAGCTAACGAGCTAGCTAGCCACCCCTCTAGCGCAGCCAAGCTTCAGAACTCCAAGCCACGGCCATAACAGGTTGCTTTAGGACCAGTCATGCTAATGCCATCCTGCTCAGATCTGCCTGGTTCTGTTCAGGAGCCCTGCCACCTCTCAGGCGTGCCAGCCTGGGCACCACTACAGCTCACTGCCCAGGGGATGCTCGGCTACAAAGCAGCTATCTGTTGGACCACCTGCGGATGCCAGCCTCTGCATGAGGTGTACATAGACCTATCTTAACATAGGGGCCTGCTGGAAACAGAATGGGAAGTGACCTTATGCTATCACGCAAAGTAACCACTGAGTCGGTGGTTCCTCTAAAGGCTGGGGATGGGGTTGGGCACAGGGCAACGGCTGGGCCTGGGCCTGGGCTCGGTTCTTGGGCAGAGACTGGGCCTGGGCCTGAAGCTGGAGCTGGGTCTAGGGCTGAGGCTGAAGTTAGGGGCTGGGCCTTAGGCAGAGATTGGGTCCTGGGACTGGAGGCTAGGATTTTAAGGCCAGTGCTAACCCCTGATCTGAGGACAGGCAGCCAATCCTATCTGACAGCAGCCAAAGCCTGCAAGGCTCCCCACATGTGCTAATCTGAAGGCTTTAGCGACAACACACAACCCAGCACAGAGAGCAGGGAAAGCCTGTCTGATACACACACAAACAAGCACACACATCACATACAAATTACACTTTCAATAAAGACACATACACCCTCCTGCATCAACACATATACTCAAACAAACAAGTGACATAGCTAGACAGACAAACAGACACACTGTGTACACAACCAACAGAGTGGATTTCACAGTCTGCCTGTCTCCCCTGCAACTTATGCGTCTGAGAGTGTGTGTGAGTGAGAGAGAGAGAGAGAGAGAGCGAGAGAGAGAGAGAGAGAGAGAGAGAGAGAGAGAGAGAGAGAGAGAGAGAGAGCATGCAGGAGAGAGAAGAGAGGGAGGGAGGGATGGAGAGGGGTAGCTCTGCCTTTGTGAGGCCAGACTGGGAACCAGCTAGAAGCAGGGAAACCATGACAACCAGACACTCAGCTTAGGCAGGCACTTTGACGTTCTCACAGAACTTAGAACCTAGCCAAAACCAATCAGACAGAACCTAGACAGGACCAGTCAGACAGATCAACGGATGGACCAAGGTTGAGGGAGAGAAGCAAAACTCTCATGGTATTTAAGTGTTGAACTTAAAAATAGCAGAATGGAGAGCCAGAAAAAAAAGATGGAACAAGAAGAGGCTGAGAGGAAGAGTGGGAGAGATGAAGACAGAGGAGGAGAGAGGAAGAGTGGGAGAGAGGAAGACAGAGGAGGAGAGAGGAAGAGTGGGAGAGAGGAAGACAGAGGAGGAGAGAGGAAGGGTGGGGGATATTACCAGGCATCACTCATTACAGACACAGCCAAGTGAACAGACGTTTCATGTTGGACTCTTAAATTCAACACACTGCCAAAGATCTACCAGTAATGAGCTATTATAACTAACTGACTGACTGAAGACTACCTGTCGGATGACTTGACTGGCTGATTGTCTGAATGGCTGATTGTAAATGGAAAACTGGCTGACTATTTGACTGGCTGATGACATACTGGATGGCTGGCCGGTGAACAGTCTGGATCCCACAGATTGAGGCTCGATAAAGAGATGCCTTGTATTGGCACACCAGACATTTTTTATTGAAACAACGGAGAGTGGTTGTAAATAAATGTAACAATTGGACGGCCATGGGAAGGTTATGAAAACCGTGTGTTTTTACCATTTTCTTTCCCGTGTCCAAAAACCAGGACCGTGAAATTCAAACTAACACGAGGTGATAACGGCAAAATAGCGGCCACAGCAGACAGAAACAGAAGGGGAATGCGTGTGTGTGTTTCCTAATGGACCATGGCAAGGTCTTCCAGTTCAGATTCTCCTCGCTTTAGAACAGGTGAGGAAAGGGGAGAGTGGCTCTGGCTACGCTGTGTTAGGGACCTGAAAGGGACGAGACGCTCAGCCACACAGACACCCACCCTCTCCATCACACCTCGGCCGGGCCACCGGCCCGCCGTCCACTGACCCCTTCTAAAGAACAACGTGACTGACCTTCGGAGGAGAAGAGCGTAGAGAAGGGGGGGATGGAGTGGAAAAGGAGGGGGGGGGAGGAAATCATGAAGAGAATTATCAATAAAGTGCCTTAAGTAATAACCTCCCATGCAGTACCAACAGTCAGGACCTGTTCATGGTTTCACGCCCCCAGTTTTCAAGCCTTCTTTCCCTTCTCTCTCCGCTCCTCCTCTCCCTTAACCTCGCTCCCATCTCTCCATCCTTTCCCCATCATTAATCTTTGAAAATCATTGGCTACATACATTCGCCACAATCGATGCAATTCCACAGAGGTCTTGTCTGATTTAACACATGGCTGAATCCCTGTATGAGTCCAGAGAAGAGCGGGAGAGGGAGGGAGAGGGTGAGTGAGAGATAAAGAAAGAGAGCGAGGGAAAGAGTGATAAAGAAAGAGAGAGAGAGAGAGACGGAGGAAGGATAAGGGAGGAGGAGAGCAACATTCAATGGCCGAGAGACCTTCATTAAATAATGTCAGCTGAAGTGACAGACAGTGAGGAACTACAGCCTCGGTCAGTGTCACGAACAGTGTGTGTGTGTGTGTGTGTGTGTGTGTGTGTGTGTGGGTGACTTTTGTGTGTGTTTGTGTAGCTTTTCATGTAGCCTCCCAGCATTGTGTGAATAATCTAGTAAAATATGGAGACTGGCCAGCTTCTTTTAAACTCACACATACAAATACAGCATATACATACACACACACACACACACACGGACACTACTTAGGATTCATTTCAGGGCTGGGGGAGCCAGTAAGTTTGCCTGCAGCACAGTAGCTGAGACTAGGCCTCCAGAGCTCCACACAGACAAGGAACTGCCAGGGGGAGACTACAGAAAGCTATCCCAGCCGAAGTGCAGTCTAGCAGGGAGGCCCGCTGCCCACGACAAGGTCAGTGGTTCCCCGACCTTGGGTGTTCTTTCCGGCATGTTAAAGAGAGGGCACTGGTGAGCATGACCTAGATGTAGCGTTGATGTTCTGTTGAGCGGTGGGAAGGTTCTAGTCCTCACGTGTAATGCTTACAGTAAAGACACACACCTGTGAGGCAGCTTTGTGCACAGTACAGCTTGCTGAAAACTATGGCTGATTTAGGTCAGGCCATGAGAATCCTACTTTTGCACTAAGACATACAATACCCACACAGGCATCTAACCCTATTTCTCTCCCCCATCCCATCCCTACCCCCCCCCCACCCCCTCTTCTCTCCTCCTCAATCATGCTGAGACAGTTCCCATGTATCTGAATGGTTTCCATTGACAGCATCGAATTGGCTTTCCCCATTCACTTGTCATCATCAGGCCTATGATCAGCTGTGAAACAGTATGGATTCCCTCCGCCGGACAGAAAACCTTGGAGAGGCATCATTGATCTGTTTCACCTATCACCAGCTATCAATCACCGTCAAATTAACGTTTTTAACTGGCCGTGCATTATACAGAGGCCTCTGCTCTGTCAATATGTTACAAGAGTGTGTGCAATCATTTGTGTGTAAGTGATGGAGAGAGAGGGAGTGCAAGAGAAAGGCAGAGAGAGAGAGAGAGAGAGAGAGAGAGAGAGAGAGAGAGAGATTTGTGAAATGACCACTACAAAAGTGGCTGCAGTCTGAACAAGCGCCTCGTGGCCTTCCACCAGGCAGCAACAAAAATCTGACACACACACATACACATACACACACACATACACACATACATACACGCACACAGCTGGCTGTCAGATGAATGGTTCCATTGAAAATCTTGATCCACCAATAACTTCACCTCATGAAACACAACAGCAACAGCAGGCTCCAAGGATAGCAACTCCAACTCCTTGCCAAGCCTCCCAAGAACAAGTACCGTGATTGGATTAGCTGCTGGTATTCTCACACAATAGGTCTTAGTCGCACTTTAATACCACCTTCTGGGAGGAAAAACAGCTTGACGTGCTGTTTTGAAGTCCCGTTTGATTAATACTGGAGCGCTGTATAATTTAGATATCGTAGGTCGGTAATGGCTTGCGATGTATGCGTTGTTCGGTTTGAGGCAAGGCTCTGTTTTGTCTGCGGGTCTGTCCTGTCCTTTTCAAACCCTGTCTCGACTTCGGCAGAACGGCACAGTCTTCCATGAAGAGACACAGAGCTGGTGAACCAGACTGTACAACAGTAATAGCTGCTCCCCAAACTAGCAGGCTACCGTGGCAAAGACACGTCAATTAGTCCTCTAAGCTTGGTGCAGCTAATGAAGAACGCTTCACAAGCCAAGAGACATCCCGGAAACATGACATAACCTTGCAGACATCACTTCACGTAGCTCTACAATCATATCAACAGGACATTAGCCCACCCAACAGTCATATCATCGGAACGTTATCCAACCCAACAGACATATTACAGGGCTATTAAAACTGTCTGATTGTCTCATAAAAGAGGCTGAAGACTGATTGAAACCGATGACTGCCTTGGGGGAAGTTAGACGAAGGCATGTGCAGGTCACCAAGTCTCTCTCTCTCTGACACACACACACACACACACACTCTCATACATGAGAGCCTCTACGCAGTTGACAGTCACATGGAATCTGCATGGTTCTTCCGCTGGAGAAGAGCAACTATCCGGGGCCTGAAGGGGGCCTGAGTTCATGTTTGTGTAATGAACCTTCCCCGAGGAGGCGCTCTGCTTTACCTGGAAGACTGCGGATCCCAAAAATTATAAAATCATCCCTCCTTCCCACCCTCTACCCTAATCACCAAGTACAGTTTGAATGCTGCAGTGCTCTGGAATCCTGCTACACTGTACCTTTTCTCTGCACTTCTGTCCTGTTCTGCTGCCCTGCTACACTATCCTGTTTTACTGTACTGCTGTGATGTCCTGCTGCCCTATGCTTCTGTCTGCTGCCCTGTACTGCTGCCCTGTACTGCTGTTCTGTACTACTGTCCTGTACTGCTGTTCTGTACTGCTGTTCTGTACTGCTGTTCTGTACTGCTGTTCTGTACTGCTGCCCTGTACTGCTGTTCTGTACTGCTGCCCTGTACTGCTGTTCTGTACTGCTGCCCTGTACTGCTGTTCTGTACTGCTGCCCTGTACTGCTGCCCTGTACTGCTGCCCTGTACTGCTGTTCTGCACTGCTGCCCTGTACTGCTGTTCTGTACTGCTGCCCTGTACTGCTGCCCTGTACTGCTGCCCTGTACTGCTGTTCTGTACTGCTGCCCTGTACTGCTGCCCTGTACTGCTGCCCTGTACTGCTGCCCTGTACTGCTGCCCTGTACTGCTACACTGTGCTTCCCTGGGCCACGTGAGAGCGTGAGTGAGAGCTGAGAGGACTTGGCTGTGTAGGGGATTAAAGCCGGACGCCAAGCCAGTTCTGTGGACAAGTGTGTGTGTGTGTACAGTATGTGTGTGCACACTGTGTGAGTGTGCGCCCACGCCTAATCACTTAATGAACATGGACCAGGCAGCGCCATAGCACTGATCAGGATGGCCAGATCAACCCTTGGCCTTCCACTCTCTCCTCTATTAATACCAGCCAATCACAGCCTGGGAGGGATGGCCCTGACCCATCCCATTGAACAGGCACAGTTGCCAATCTCACCGGACCGCGACAAGCCCTGCCTACTGCAGCATGGGAAAGAATGAGAGCAGATTAACAATGGGTTAACAGAGGAGCTGGATGTTCTGCACTGTCATTAATCTGAGTTGCAATGGCTGGACTAACTACACAGCACTGTCCAGTCCCACTGGACACGCAAAAACAATCACTATTGAACCCACATAAGCTGTGAACTCGTAGAAGCTGTACCAAACATTTCCAGTGCCTGTGAACAAACACAGAGGTGTTTCCTACAGTAAACAACACAGCATTAGCAAAGTGATGGGCTGGGAGGGCTGGCTGACCCAGCGTCATGTGACAGTCCCTGGTGTAAACATCACTGGCAAAACATGGATGAGGAGGGGACAGGGAGAGATCGGCCAGGATGTCTTCCAGCATAGCTGAGGTTACTGGTGCAATATGTACCGGACTCCTCCCCTCTGTCTGCCTCTGACTCTCCCTCTTTCTCCCGTTCCCCTTTTCTCTCTCCCTCTCTCCCTCTCCCTCCCTTCCACCCTCTCCCTCTCTCTTTCTGTCTCAGCCCACATCTATTTTTTATTTGGACCCTTTCCATGCACGCTCGTTCACCTCCTATTTGAATCTACACACACACACACACAGACAAATAACAGATGTGTCAATATGCTTACAACTTCACAGCTCCTGAGGAGGACTAGAAGGATGCACTGAACAACATCCCGCGAAACGAGTAGCATTCTGCTTAATCTCAAACCATTCACACACAAAAACACACACACACAAACACAGGCACGCACACACAAACGCTAGGCAAGCAAGGGAACCAGCATGACCAGCTGGACTGGGTAGGGGAAGTAGCGCCTTTTGTAGCCGTTTTAGACAACAGATGGGCTGAAAATCTCTGTGCAGAGGAGGGTACTCTCCTTTCCGGGGGGCAGCGAGCACAGAGAGAGGGTTGCATCACTCCTCTGCTCCAGAGCGATACAGGAGCTGTTTCTCTGCCTGCTGCTCTGGCTACACACACACAAACACACTCAACGACTGACCACGGACAATACTGCCTCTCAAGCTTACTGGACAGTGCCTCTGTGGCTAAAGGTTACCGTGAGATGTTGACATGAGTGCCATACCACTTGAATGTCTAAGGCTCAATAACGTTTGATTCAACAAACTATTTAGCCAATATTTCTTATTTTAAGTTATTCATTTAAGTTACAGCCCATCTAGAAACTTGACAACCATTTAATTCGGTTCTAATCCTGACTGCAAAATGTCAGTTAGCCTACACTTACTGAATTGAATTGTGTTAATAGATTATTTAAAAAATTCACTTCCAATTCTGTGGGGTGTTTCTAAATGCCCACAGCTGCCCAGTCATGCTCATAATGTTATTGGTAAATTGAGGTGAGGTCCAGTCAGCGTGTGGAAGCTCCGTGAGCACCGTGAAACGCTGCAGACCAGAATAGATCATGTGTCATCCTGGTAAATCAGGATTAGCGTTCTGCTCAAACCACAGGACATCACCGACTAAGAGACAAGGCGAGATGGACGCGGTGGATAAGTTACATTGTTCATGAAACCCACATACCGACCGTGGTCACCGTACACACATGCACACCTTTTCACTATCGACAGTTGCCTTGTGTGGACGCTGGATAGGCAACACACACACACCCAACCCCAAATAAAAGGTTTCACACAAGACAAAACCTCCAAGCAGCAAATCCCCCGTCCCACTGACCGCTCTGGCACAGCCTGTGCATGTGTGGGTTAGAACAAAACAAATGCCACATTCATGACCTATGACAGGTGGACTTGTAGTCCATGGACATAACATGCACTTTTTGTCCTTTCAAAAGCTATCCGCTTAAATGACTCGCTGCACACCCGTCCGAACGAGGCTCTGATTATGCAATTAAAGGCGACATGGGATGCAGTATGGAAAGCCGACAAACCTGTCTGTCCTTTTCCGAGCGTCTTTTCCAAGCGGTAGGGTCCCACGTAATTGGCATGTTGGGCACCGCTGTTGTCTTTTCCAGACGATGACATGTTGATGTGTGGAAACAGAGACTTTGTCAGAGGCGCAGTTGCGTCTATATGAAGGTCCAGCCGTTGTTTTTACTCCACAGCCCTATTGCCTCCTCCCGTCGCTATCTTTCTCAGTCGTTCTCTTGGGTGTTCGCTCTCCTCTCTCTCTCTCTCTCGCTCTGACTCTCCCTCACACGCTGTTGGAGAAGGTACGATTCTCTCTACCCCTCTCTTCTCCGTTTGCTGCAGATGAACCGCAAGTGCTTCAGGAACCGAATATCATTGTTGGTGAGCCCGCACTGCTTCGGTTGGCCTATGGAGGCACTATAGAGGCTCAAGGACCTCAGAGCCTAAGAATGACGGACGGTGAATGCAGCCAAACAGCAAGCACAAAATCAGTGTGGCACCACCCCAGCTTGTTGCTGGAGCAACTTCTTTTTGGTCGAAAGTATGGGAAGTTACTATTCTTCCTCCACAGGCTGCTCAGTTCATATGAGATTTTGAAAGACTTTGGACCGAAATATCCTACAGCCTATGTGTGAGTGTTTGTGTGTGAGTGTTTGTGTGTGTGTGTGTGTGTGTGTGTGTGTGGCTGAGTGCGTACATGGCATGTGTGTGTGTGTGTGTGTGTGTTAACTCTAAGGTTCATTTCACACCCCAGTGGTCTGAGACTTGTGACTGTGGCTTGGGCTGAAGCCTGCAGCCAGGGTACAGGTGTCAGGGGAGCCCTGTCCAATGTCATGCTTTCCCAAGTCTGACAGCACCACACACGCACACACACACACACAGCATTCTTCCAACCTAAAGAGCACAGCATGCTTGCACTAGAGCAAGCAAAGAAGAGGAAAGAAACGACAGAGAACAGAAGTCTGATGACGTATCTGTCTGCAGAGTGACACCCTGATCTCACCTGCCTTCCCCTAATGACAACAACATCTTCTTGTCATACTGTCAGTAAGCCAGGAGCCACAGCATCTCTCCCCAAATCGCCCTCCAACCCCTGGAAGTAACATGGTCCCTTGCGCATGCGGGCACCACATGACTGACAGAGAACTTGTCTTGTGCCCTGTCTAGTGCTGCATGGCCCATATCATATTGTTATCACTTTTAATTTTGCAGTTATATTTTGTTAACTTCACAAATTCGATATGATCATTTATGAGATAAAGAGCAACTCCATAATCTGATTGTAACAAACATTACAGTTCATTTGCATATCTTGTCCCCGGGCATGCAAGATAAAACAATATTATGCCATAACTGTATTTAAATTCAACCAACAATCCACAAATAAACATATGTCGTGTGTGCAGTTATCTGACTTGGAATTGTCGAGTACAAGAAAATGCAGGTTTAAACGTTGAGAACCTTCTCATAAAAATCAATACCCTCAAAGGCCCGTGTTTTTTCCTCTAGTGTACATCTCTGTCTGAACAGCCTCTGACCTGCATCCTCAGAGGAATAACACATGCCTGGTCAGGGGGGAGGGTACACACATGCCAATCATCCCAGGGGGGGTTGCTGATTGGCCAGGTGTTCCTGTGGTGGGGTAGACTCTGAGCAAAGCCAGGACCAGGTGGAGGGGTAGAGCATGTGATGTCAGAGCCAGGTGGCTGGTGGGTGTCATCTCAATAATGCATGGCCCAGCTCTGACACTCTCAACGCTTTGAAGTTTCCAGAAACATCTGTACCCGGAGTTTTTTAATCACCCATCCTGCACCTCTCTTCTTCCCTCCATTCCCTCTTTCCTTCCTTCCATGGATATCAATCCCTCTCAACTGCAGCAGAATTATTATTTGTGCATGTGTGTGTTTGCGGGTTTGTGTGTCTGTGTGAGTGTGGGTCTGTGAGGATCTGTTTACTTGCAATTCCCAGCTTGCAGCACCAAACAGATCTTGTCAACTCAGTTCTGCACAGCCCCTGTTTCTTGTTTATTAGTGCTGTACGCCTCTAACTACACAATTTCTCATATTAAAGACATACTTCATATTCAGAAACTTCTGGGATACAGATCATGCTTATCTGGACTGTTTCAAGCGTCCCCTGACTTACAGTGTGTGTGCTGTGGTTTCAGCTGGACACCTTCACACACCTAATCTATGTAGTCAAGGTTGGCCGGTCACAGTAACCTCCACAGTGTGCTCTCCCCCCGCCCCCAGCCTGTTTCACAGGCATGACCAAGCTTCCCTCGGTCCACCTAATATGTAAGCTCACATGTTGGGCTGAAGTTCTGCAGAGAGGGTAGCCTGCTCCCAGGGTGGGGGTGACCCGCACAGCTCCAGGTCCACCGTGGGAGGAGTGATACACCGTGCAGGAACAGCATCCACACATGGGGCTCCGTTTAGACTGACGTGCAAATGGGGATGGATGGAGAGAGATAAAGGGAGAGAGAAGGGTGCAGATCAAAGTGGAGAGGGAGAGAGAAAGAGGGAGAGAGAGGCCAATATCGGTGGGGAGGAAGGGACGGACAGACGGAGGGAGGGAGGCAATGACGGGTGCAGGCAGAGGGGGAGAGGGGTGACAAAGAACAGCAGAGAGAGGTAGAGGGAGAGGGCGGGTGGGTGGGTGGGTGGGTGGGACAAAAAGGGGAGGGGGAGGGGGGAGAAAGATGAGAGGGGTGGAACAAAAAAGGGGGGAGAGGGGGAGAGGGGGAGAGGGAGAGACAAAGAGAGGAAGAGAGTAGAAAGAAAAGGAGACTAGAGAGGAAATGAAACATGCATGATGCGTGGCAAGCATCCAATGACCTCTGGATATGAGAGAGTGGAGTGGGATGCCAGACGCCTTAATATCACTCCAGCCCAGATAATGAGAGGAGTTACATCTTCATCGTACACACTCGGCACACTGGGTCAGACTGCAAAACAGGGTCTGGAGCAGCACGCCCTATCAACACATATATCCTTATCTCTTTCTCGCTCCCTCTCTCTCTCTTACGCACACACACACACACAAAGACAAGCAGTGGCTAGTATTCTCCTTGGACCATGATTTTCCAAAGGTCAAACAGCTGTTGATACAATGACAACACATACACAAACGTTCACACACATACACACACACCCGCACACACTCCTGCTCACCGGTTACAGGCTGGTTATGTCTAGCTTGCTGAGTGAAGCTGTTGGCTGGGCTGTATGTGGTTGGCCAGCTTGCTGGGGCTAGATTAATGAGTGTGTGGTGGTCAGACAGAGGAGAGACTATTACAGTCCATCTGTAAACGTTTATGAGCTGGAGGGCAGAGAGAGAGAGAAGACAGAGGGATGGTGGATGATGGAGGGATGAACAGACCTTTACCTGTCAGCCATGACGCTCATTTATCACCTGTTGGGCCGGAGATGTTGGATGTGGCACAGCACAAGAGGGGCTTGGAGAAGAGGAGGAGGGAGAGCCAGAAGGAGGGAGAGAGCGGGAGAAAGAGGGCGAGAGGGAAAGAGGAAGAGAGAGAGAGAGAGATCGTGATAGACAAGGGCTCGGTCCCACGGAGACCAGAAAGAATAAAACCCACAGAGAGAGATTTGATCAGTTTATGAAAATGGCACGAACCACCTCCCAGAAGGCTTTCATCCAGGAGCCCCTCCCCCTCCCGACGCCCCCCACGGAGGTGCTCACGGGAGGGGAAGCCTGGGAAAAACCCAAGCAGGTCAGCTGGTACAGATCCCCCACACTAAGAAATAATAATTAGACAGACAGGATGGATCTAGTTGGCTCTTATTTCAATCTCCTGTGTGTGTGTGTACGTGTGTGTACATGTGTGTACGTGTGTGTATGTGTATGTGAGAGAAAGATAGAACGAGAGAGAGAGAGAAAGGGAGACAGAGAGAGAGAGAGGGAGGGGGTAGAGGTTAGTCTACACTTACCCTAGTGATAGTATGGCAACACATTCCTAACTGAATGCATTTCCATCCAGTTTTACAAGACCCTCACATGCACACAAACGCTATGGCTGCAGAGAACAATAATAGATCACTTCAACTCAACGCACATGCAACACAGGTATTTACACATGAGTGAGACTACACAAGGAAAACGTATTGCAACACACACACATACGCACACTCGCAGCTCTGAGGAGGCACAGCTGTAACTCCACTGCCCTCTGCTGGTTAAACATTTAAACAACACACAGCATTGACTTAAAAGAAAACCATTATTATTTGTATAAAACATTTAGTTTTGTTGCCCAGCCTCCATCAATCCGGACAGTTCTGCAGCTAAACGGTTTCAATGGCAGAGAACCAGGTATACACGGTTTACAGCAGCCACTCACTGAGAGAAACATGCAGTGACCCACAACCCTTGTACCAGGATCAAAACTGGATAGTTCTCCACCTAGCAACAAGCCTTGCGATGGAGACAGGAACCCCTGCACTGCACAGAATACCCCAGCTTTAACAAACTACTCAAATAACATTTTAGATTTGGCATTTTAGACAATTAAGACAACAGACAACACAGAAAGGGGGAGGGGGGGTCACAGGCACACACAAGCACACAAACATAAACTACGTGCTCACTCACTAATCAGGACCTGTGTGGTGATTACTATGGAAATAATTGGAGTATAAGAAGCAAATTGTTGGCAATCATTTGGAGAGCTTAACGCTGGTGTGTGTAATTAGTTTGGCTGGGTGCGCCTGAGTAATTACAGGGCCAAAGTTAGTGGTGCTGCAAGCACCGTGAAGGACTTCACTGACCATATTAACGTCCACATAATCACGCACACAATTAAAGCCCCGCTATTTGGAACGCAACCACACGATAAGCAGGAATGTCTGGGATTGGAGACCGTGCCATCGTTGAGATGTTTCTCTTCACTCTCCCTCAAGCATCTACAGTTGTAGCATCTATCTAGAGCCTGCTACTGCTGCACACATTTACTTCAGGACTAACCTGTTCTTAGAATCGGGTTGCGCTCCAGTGTCATAATAATGCAATTGATTACACCTTAAACCCATTAAACCCAGTCAGCCGTTCAGTCAGTCCCAGAGTCAGGCGAGGTAGAAGCATGTGTGGCTGGCTAGCAACATAGGTG
Source organism: Mallotus villosus (assembly GCA_903064625.1). Taxonomy (NCBI): domain Eukaryota; kingdom Metazoa; phylum Chordata; class Actinopteri; order Osmeriformes; family Salangidae; genus Mallotus; species Mallotus villosus. Next base: position 86,549 of record CAEFZP010000426.1, on the reverse strand, counting down.
ACCTCTCTGTGATTGCGTGTCCTACACAGTCAGAGTACAAAGCAGTTGCCCTTGAAAAGGCCCCACGCACTCCAAGGCAGGATCTGCTCTCTGGCCAATTGGAAATTGGCTCCTGGCAATGTCATCCTCTCTTTCCCTGTAACAAAGCCAAGTGAACAGTAATTCTGTGTGTGCGAGCGTGTGCCCACTATGGTGCATATGTGTGTGTGTGTGTATGACTAAGTAAATGCCTGCGTGAGTGTATGTATGTGTGTGTGTGTGTGTGTGTGTGTATGTGTGTGTGTGTGTGTGTATGTGTGTGTGTGTGTGTGTGTGTGTGTGTGTGTGTGTGTGTGTGTGTGTGTGTGTGTGTGTGTGCGTGCGCGCGCTCGTGCCTTGGAGGGGGAGCTGTGTAATAACCACCTCTGAACACATGTCAAGGTGACTTCACCTCTGCGTGGCTGTTGCAGCAAACCTGATTAGAGAGGAGAAGATGCGCACAGTCCCATAGATGTCCTGTGGCTGTGCCACCTCACCCCCCGTACACAATGTCCCTCTGCTCTCCGGTGTCTTCCACAGCCCTCCGCAGACAGACTCAGATGTGACTCTCAGGTACCAGAGATGACGTCAGGATTGCTGGCATCAGATCCTGGACCGTGATGGACTCTCTTACAGTATTAGCAGGAAGATAGACAGGGCATTCCTGAGGCACACCGTGTAATATTGCTAAGTTCAGTCAAGACACTCACGTGATTGATTTCACCATTAATTCATATAGATGAAAAATAGGTTTGACATTGGCTGAATGGATGTACATGGGGAGGCGCTCCCTGCCTTCACTGCAGCATGCATGACATGAGGCAGGCAGCAACGAGTTCAATCCCCCACAGGGAGAAAGGACAGACAACATGGGGGAGAAGGGGATGGAGGTGGGTGGCAGCAGCGCAGAACACTAAGGTAATCGAGGACGCGTGTGCGTGGATGTGTGCGACTCTATAGCGCCGCCTATCGAGCTGAGCCTATGGGCTGAGAACACGGCGATGGGTGATATGACGCGCGCTGCCCGAGTGCCATACCTGAACCTGCTTCGCTCATATATATGAAAGATCCAATAGATGGGATTTTTTCTGTAAAAAGTAGTGTCCCTTGTCAACATGTTGAGAGACTTGAACAACACAGACATCTCAGTTCCAGTGGAAACTGGGGGTTCTATTTTTCCTATTTGAATTTATTTCATATTTTTACCCATCGCAGCTTTACGTAATGTTTTTAGTGATGGTCAGGTGATGTCTGGGGAGTTGGACCACCGAACACTGCAACTTTGGTACTCTGATTATGGCCATGACAAGAATGGATTTCTGTGAATCCCAGTTGAAATGTACGGCTGCAGTCATTTGCTGTGGCCTCGGTCCTTTTGTCTCTGGCTCAAAGGGAGGGAGGGAGGTGGTGAGGGAGGGAGGGAGGGAGGTAGGGAGGGAGAGAGGGAGGGATGGAGAGGGGGAAGGAGGCGACAGACGCGTGTGATGCAGGGGTGGCTGGAGCTGTCGGCAGGGAGAGACTGTGGCAGATGCATTACCGCCGACATCTCCATCCCTGCTGACACTGGCCTGCACCACACACACAGACACACAGACACACACACACACCAGCATGCACACACACCCCGCACACACACAATTATCTCATCTCATCTCTGGTGGAGACGAGTCTGATTATAGGTGGGAAGCGGCCAACCTGGTGACCTGGTGCAGCCAGAACAACCTAGAGCTCAATGCTCTTAAGACAGTGGAGATGGTTGTGGACTTCAGGAAGAACACAGTCCCACTCACCCCCATCACCCTGGGTGACTCCCCAGTCAACACTGTGGAGTCCTTCCGCTTCCTGGGCACTATCCTCTCCCAGGACCTCAAGTGGGAACTGAACATCAGCTCCCTCACAAAGAAAGCACAACAGAGGATGTACTTCCTGCGGCAGCTGAAGAAATTCAACCTGCCAAAGACGATGATGGTGCACTTCTACACAGCCATCATTGAGTCCATCCTCACCTCCTCCATCACCATCTGGTACGCTGCTGCCACTGCCAAGGACAAGAGCAGACTGCAGCGTATCATCCGCACTGCAGAGAAGGTGATTGGCTGCAATCTGCCTACCCTCGAGGACCTACACACCTCGAGGACCCTCAGGCGAGCGAGGAAGATTGTGGCCGACTCCTCCCACCCTGGACACTCCCTGTTTCAGTCACTCCCCTCCGGCAGAAGGCTGCGGTCCATCAGGACCAACACCTCTCGACACAAAAACAGTTTCTTCCCTTCTGCTGTTGGCCTCTTCAACAAGGCCAAGGGTTCACACTGACTATTGACTTTACTTAATGACTCTAATATTCTGCACTACATTACTGCATCTTGTACATTTGTATTTTTTGTCATATTTGTATTTTTTGTATTTTTATATTGTAAATTAGGCAACTTATATTTTATTGTATATTTTATTTTAAATATAATTCCACTTAGTATAGATAGTATAGTTATATAGTATAGATAGTTAGTATAGACAGTCCACATATTTAAATTTAAGGATACTATATGTTTATTGTATGCACCTTCCTGCCAAAGCAAATTCCTTGACTGTGCAAACTTTCATGGCCAATAAAACCCTTTCTGATTCTGATTCTGATTCTGATTACTGTTACCACGTCCGTCCCTCTTGACTCAAACTCTCTCCGCACACTCAGACCCACACACACCGTGACACACACACACACACACACACAGTGACACACACACTTAACACACGTTGACACACACACACATGGCTAGGCTGATTGAAAACCAACGGTTTGGATGGCTCCTCACCAGGCACAGGGGGGTAACGACTGTCCACTTTTTCCTATCAGCCCCCCGCCTGGTCCAACACCCCCTTTTACACACACACACACACATGTACACACACCCTTTCCTCCATCCCTCTTTTCCCTCCCATCCTCCTCTCTCGCCCACACACCTCCCTCTGAAAGCAGGGGAAATGTCATGCTGGCAGGGGGGTGTCGCTCTGGTCCTCCGGAGAGCAATAAAGTCTGATTGGAGTTAAAACAGTTGGTCAGGCACTCCACCCTGGCATCTGCTGAGTTACACACATGAAGCCTGTCATCTGTGAAATAGAAGCTGGGATGGGAGGATGGGGGAAAGGCCAGAGAGAGAAGGAGGGAAGAAAATAGATAGAACAAGAGAACATGTTGCAGTGAAAGAGAGAGAGGAAAGGAGAGAGAGAGAGAGAGAGGAGAGAGAGAGAGAGAGAGAGAGAGAGAGAGGAGAGAGAGAGGAGAGAGAGAGAGAGAGAGAGAGAGAATAGAGAGAAGGAGAGAAAGAAAAAAAGAGAGAGACCTGTCGAAGAGAAAAATTGAAAATACTCCTGTTGTAGGAGGAGGAGGAGAGAGAGAAAGATAACCATCTGTGGCTGGTAGAAGCAGGTAGAGAGAAGAGGAGGGGAGAGGGGGGCGAGTGGGATCCAACCCAGTTGAAAGAGAGAGAGGCAGTGGGAGTGCTGCGAGGGAGGGAAGAAAGGACAAGCACATCTGACCTTTAGAGAAATGGAGCCATTCCATTCGTTCATGTCTCATTGCCACCAAACCTTCCATTCAACCTACCATTCAACGCCTTATACTGTCCTCCACACCTCCATATCATCCCTCGCTTTCCTCTCACCCCCTCTCCATCTCCCCCACTGTCCAGGAACGGCACCTACATTTGCCTCCCGGGGGAATTATTTTCACTTCAACAACTTCAATTAACCTTATTCTCTCTCACAAATCCAATCACTCACACTCCATCTCCCAGGTGGAAGAGTTCCCCTGGGCTAAGGAGGAGGCTGCAGCCCCAGTGTGAGGCTGGAGTCCTCATCCTGCCATGCTGCACCAGGGGCCCTGGGATCTTCACTCAGCCAGCTGGGGGTTGATCTTAGTGTTGTGACTACATCAAAACTCTGGCTCTGTATATATGGGTGTTCCTATACTGGTGGTTGGGAATTACTGTTGGGTATCCTATAGGTTTTTAGAACACACACACACACACACACACACACACACATATAAATATAAAATTTTTACAGCAACCTTTTGCAGTATGAAGAAAATGTGAAAGAGGGAGATTACCAGACCTCTCTGTGGCTTAACTGTGAACAGCTTCCAAGGTCTCTGATCTCACATGAAAACACCAATCTATGTGTGTGTCCGTGAATGCATATGTGCATATGTGTGTGTGTGTGTGTGTGTGTGTGTGTGTGTGTGTGTGTGTGTGAGTTCCACACAGCTGTTCTCATACCTGGCAAATTCCAGCATGCCTGCAGGCTGACTCTTATCTACCATCCGCCTGCTCTCATCTTCATCTGGCAGCAGGAACAATGGCAGGCCAGTGGCAAGATGGCGGCCACACAAACACACAAACAACTCAAACACTGATGCCAGAGTCATATTCATTTCAAGAGCTGCTCAAAGAATCAGCATAGAACAGAGATGGGTCCCTGGGTTGGTTTCCAGTTTCCAGAGCTCAGATTCCACAGTGTGAACGTGGAGCCTGACTGGAGGATTGTCAGTCTGATCAGGTCTCATTCAGCTGCAAATGGTCTCCTTCCAGACAGGGACTTGGAACGCACAATTACGATGCCACCTTTCAATTAGTACCTGATGACTACCTTGGGAATGGTGATGGATTTCACTTTGGATAACAACAATGGGTCTGATGAGCAGATAGTGACTGGAGTGATACCAGCAACACACACACACACACACACATACACGCACCCTCTGGATCATCTATGTTGATGCAGTCTTTGTGCACTCCACAGCAGGATACAAACACCCTCGGTCCTCCATTCCTCTCTCTAACCCCATTCCCAACGCTGCCCCAGTCGCCCCTAGCTCCCAATCACTCTCTCACACACACACACACACACCAGCCCCCCTTTCCAAGCTCGTCCTGGTCTTATCAGTTTTTAATTGCTGCTGATTGGGCTATTATTGTTGTGGTTAATCTGCCTGTGGGTGGCTAATGAAGGAACTCCACTAGGAACTTTATCATGAGAGTACAGAAGGAAGGCATAGGGAGACTCCAGGACCCTCGAGCTGCAGAACAGGAGGGAAGGAGGAGAGGAGGAGAGTAGGACAAGAAGAAAAGGAGGAGTAGGAGGCGGAGGAGGAGGAGGAGGAGGAGGAGGTTGAGGAGGAGGTTGAGGAGGAGCACACAGAGAAGGAGAACAGGTCCTATCCAAAGGAGAGGAGAGCTAGGAAGAGAGGAGGAGGAACATGACAGGATCAAGAGGGTCAGAAGGAGAAAGGGATGAGAAGAAAGCTTGATGGTGGTTGGAGGGCTTGCCAAGAGCTCAAAATAGGTTAGGGGACAAAAATAGAAAGCAATTTTTAAGAGAGGCTTTGTTTTGAACTTGAGATTGAGTTTTTTGGGGTGCGTGGATAGTCTGACGGTGGGGTGAGAAGAGGTGGAGTGAAGCAGACCCAGCAAGTGTCTGGACCATGTTGTGAGAATGTTCCGAGTACGTTATGTCCCAGCAGTACCTGGTAGTGATTGATGTGGTTGTATTCCAAGGCCTTTCTCCTGCTCGGTGCTATTTCTAACCCAGGCTGCAGGACGTCGTCTGGGGCCGGGTGATTTGATTTCCTTCCATTCTTCCATTAGGCAGCGAGGGCAGGTAGGACATCGCCCACAGCTTACACAGGTCCCAATGCCCTGTGCAATAACATAGTGTTGGCAGCTGACCCTGTGGACCACCAGGTGGGTTACATGACAAACTGGTGTTGCTTTACCCCACTGAGTGGGTGGGTGTGGGGGGGTCCGGGGAGGGGGGGTGGGGACCAATGAGAGAGTGTTGGTGATGCTCTGGCGAGAGGAGGTTAGAGTAGGATAAGAAGTTGATGCTTCAAGTTTTGGAAAATTCCGGGGGGGGTTTGCAGTCCTTTTTGGAATGATGGATGCAGAACAACAGGATGTGATGTATGAAGCATGGTCAAAACACAGCAAGTGGAGGATAATCTGTCTCTCTACTGTGTAAGTCACAGTCACACATACACAAGCCTGCACACACACACATTAGTACAAACCCTCAAGCCCACGCACGCACAAAAGCAAACACAGACATCAGTACACACGCCCACAGACACGTGCACACACACACACACACAAAGACACACACTCATGAGCATGCTGTTTAAGCATGCACTGTCAGTAAGCGTGTGTGTAATGTTCCCCTATGTAGACTGATTACCACCATTACAGGATGTGTCAAGGGCACATAGCTCTCTAGGTCTCGATCATGTTGATATATTCAACCGTCTGTGGAGGTGGGGATTCCTCACTGAACTGCATCTCTTGAGGCCTCTTTAATATGTTCTCTTGCTCTCTTTCCTCTTGTCTTCTCTTAGGGTTTAGGTTGGTTACTTGTGCTGATCTGTGGGTTTGTGTGAAGCCCACAGAATGTACTTTTTTTTGATCTACACAGAACTGTTCAGTCCTAACCCATAACAAGTGATCTGGACCCACACAGACCTGCCGATTTCCAGAATGCTTGTGTCATCATGAACATATGCGGGGTGATTGATCTGTGAAGATGAAAACAAAACAAAACAGCATTTCAGTGAGACAATTTTGCTTGAGAGAAATCAAATTGTTCTGAGATCATTGCCTTTCTAATGGCTCCCTCTACTGGTGGGATTCAACACATAGTTTGCAATAAACCTACAATCTTCAGCCATGGAGTCATATTATTAATACCTGCAAATTGATAAGGTATACAGTCACAGGAGAACAAGAACACTAAAATGTGAAGGAAACGCTCTGACACGTTCTGCAAAGAAACAAAATGACAGGGATCGTCCATGTCCATACCAATGTAAACCAAAGACAGATATACAGATAGATCTCTGGAGGGCAGCATACTTGTGTCAGTGTCTTGGTTCTGAAAGATTTCATAATTGTGCAATCTCTTCCAATCTGTATTTTATCCTCTAATTGACCCTCAGAAGGTATGTCACCACAATGATCAACCTTTGTCCCCTTTTCATCTGATCTGAGTCCAATATATTTTCGTTGAGATGCATTTTATCTTCTTTAATCTTTATTAGCAATCAGTACACTGACTGAAGTAAACAACTTAAGTCATTTATGGACTTAACAAAAAAAAAGACAGAAGAAAGTGGATGTGAGTACTTAACCACATCCTCGAATGTATTACTCTAACTACATGACATCTTTATTATGATTCATATCATGTTAAATATAAAGGGGGTGAATCTTAAACACTATCACATGGTGCATGCACAGCGAAATCACTGCCCTAACTGCACCAAAGTTTATGTCATAGTTCCTGACATGGTTGTTGCACTTGCAATCAAGTAATACATTGATGTAATAACTCATGTATTAAATGAATCACTGTAAGTCTACAGGTTATACATTTCCTGTTCTTTTCAGTTTTTTGGGGCATTGTATTGTATCAACCATGTGCATGAGCTGGGACCAAACAGATTCAATGGAGTTGTGGGACAGTGGGCATAGTAGTACAAAACATTTAGTACCGTCAAACACAATGGTTTATAGCTGCTCTACTATCACTTGTTCAATTTCATCAGTTGTTTCCTTACCTTACCTTTACCCTTGACCAGTCTTTGTTTCTACGTATAGTTACTTATCTGTAGATAAGCCCCCCATAAACTACAACATGCTCATTGACTAAAAATCCTCATGTACTCTCATGGAAAATGTGGATTTTACCTGAATATTCTATACCTACCCATTGCTGAGCTGGACAAACTAAGAACCCTTTGAGAGGAGTAGGGTCAAGAATTCTAACTCACCAGAACTTGTGCTTGAAACATGACATTTCAACTTGATACTTGATGATGGATTGCTCTATTTTCACTCTATCTAAATAAAGAAAGGAAATAAAGAATAAGAGAACAAACAGATTCCATACAGCATATCCAGCAGTACCACTGCTGCCATATAACCATTAACCATTTTTCAGCCAAATTATCTACTGTAGGGATCACTGGATCAGAGTCAAAGACAGGACAGGCTGATGTCTACACAGTTAAAGTTCAATGTCTGCGGTGGGGGTAACTGTGATAACAATAGGCTCTGAAGTACAGTAACATTCCCATTATTACCCGTTTTATCTCGTATGAACTGGATGTACCGTGGCGATAAACACATGCCAGAGCTTAAGTACCCAGGTCCATGACAGAGAACTTCAAAGGTTCCTTCCAGGTGTCAGGTTGAAGCAGACAGTAACACTGTGGGCCTGTTGTGAAAGCTACGCACCGAGAGCTTCAAGATGCTGGGGTACACTCGGAGTCTCTTCCTGGTTCGGACCTGCGGTCGCCTCTTCAGTGTGGAACAGGCCTGTTTCCACAAGAACCACAACAAATGTACAACTTTGATTTCCCAGAGATTTGCCTCATATAACTTCAATATTGTGAGTATACAAGCGCAAGGGGGGGTCAGATGGCTGAGCGGTTAGGGAGTCGGGCTATTAATTAGAAGGTTGTTGATTCGATTCCCGGCCGTGCCAAATGACGTTGTGTCCTTGGGCAAGGCTCTTCACCCTACTTGCCTCGGGGGAATGTCCCTGTACTTACTGTAAGTCTCTCTGGATGAATGACTCAAATGTAAATGTAATAATGCAATGCTGACTTTAAGAATGCTACATCTAGTTTGAACCAATAAATTAAAGTTTGTTATGTTGCAACATATGGCAGATCTATAATTGTATTTTGGATCTGCACATCTGTATCAATGGTTTGTAAAGAGGTTCAGTAGAGTATCCTTCATTGGATTTCAATTATGTGCAGTATTCAAGTGGACAGTGAGCTGTTTAACAGTGACGATGCGATGCATGAGTATAAGTACAAGACAACAGCAGAAAAATGCCACACGATGGAGCCCTGGAGTAGGTTATAGACAACTGGCTAGGCTGCGTGCAAATGCCTGCGTCGAAGGAAGATGTAAGCATTGCAGGACACAATGTTCAAGTCAGTAGGGATGGGCGTAGCCATAGAGTTGGCTTCACAAATGTTTCAAATGTGATGTTTATGAGCAATATTTCCTCTATCGAAAAAAGTTGTTGACTATACTTCCAGAACATTTACGCAAACCTCGTATGTTGGCCTAGCAGAGGACTATCCTACTTTTGAGAAGACCTCCTTAAAAGTTTGAAATGGAAAAGGATACATTTTATATGCACTGTTACAGTTGAACTATTGAGTTAACCGTACGAATATACTCTTTATTATGCATTGAGTAGCCTACTAGTTCAGCGTGATCATTAACATAGGCGAAGTGTAGTTTTAAACATAACATCTAGACTATCAAGATCAGTAAATTCACATAAAACATGTAGGCTAAATATGTGGATGTAGGCTGTTGAAGCAGATATATTGCCTCCTGGAGCGCAGCGTAGGTTAATGTTGCATTGACTACACTGGTCACGTTTCCTAAGCATGGACGTGACATCTAACACGACACGCCTGGGCCCGCCCGATCTGATCCATATGTAATCACGCTGCGCAGACCGGAGGTGTTCCGCTCCTTAAATACCGGGCTGTTGCACACGCCCGTCACTGCTGCAGAAAAGTTGCATCCAGCGGCTAAGAGGAGAGCACGGTCGAAGACATTCCTAATCGCCCTTCAGTCTTTTCTAAATCACTAAAACCTACAAGGTGAGATGTTTGTATTATAAATAGGCTCATTTACAGATCTAAATTTTGCGTAAAATTGCTTTGTCTCAAACATTGAACATTGTACACATTTTTGTGATTTGTGTGTTGTGTGATTGTGAAAATATGTGTGCTTTCCATAGGGGTGTGTCAGGGTATACATAATATCATACATTCTTAATAATTGTGTCTAGAGTAGACCAGCCTGGAAGTATAAATGGGAAGTCTTAAATGCGGAACTGGAGGCCTTCCTTTAGTTTGTGCGATGTTGATATGGATGCAGGCCAATTTACCAATCTGTATGAACAGTGTCACTATCCTGGATTTCAGACAACCAAACCCCCACCACGACAGGTGATAGAAACAGATGTCATCTCATAATTTAAGAATTTACGTATCGAACCAGCCACATGAAATTCAGAAGGCTCCGCAACTCGCTGTGAATAACCTGTTGATTGAGGCTAATTGGAAGTGGTGGTCTGTTTGACGGCCTGATGTTTGCTCCGGGCGGAGAACGTTGTTCGTATTAAGTTGTAGCCAGTCGTTTCAAGTTTTTGAATGGAGATCTCAAATCGTCACAACCCGTAGCCTAATAAATTGCCCCACTTAACAGTGCTTCTGTTCGATGCATTTTAATAATGCTCGAGGAACGTTTTGTCTGATTAATTAGTTACTTGAGGCCTAATGGTTAACTGTGTTTTAATTCAGTTGATGGAATACCGTGCCAGCTTTTTACAGTTTGTAGTAGGTTCTAGTGCTCGAACGCAATGCAGGCTACGTGCCCAGATTCTTCAAGAGCATGGAGTGCTTGCGCATAGAAAACCAAGCCCCTCTTGCAAAGCATCTTGGTATTTGTAGTTCCGGTCTGCTCTCAGCGTGGCACGATGAGATGTTCTGTTCTAAAGGCATAATGAGCACACATTACTTAAATGCTCAAGGCTGTCGATTCACTAAATAATGCTCTTCCCATTTTATTGTGATGTGGTAGGTTTGCATCCCATTTTCTAGTGGTCACAGGGCCTTGACGTCAGATCAATAGTAACTCCTTGGAGATCATATAGGCTTGTTGTGGGGTCATACCAATGTTGTAACTCAGGGAGCTAGCTGTGCACTGTGTCTGTATTCTATGGCAGTTGTAACATCATTACAATGTTAAGACAGACGTGTGGCCGTTATCATCCAGACAGCCAGGTTACAAATAACCCCATCTAAGACAATGACTAGATAAGGCCGCAGCCTGGCTTTGAGTCTAAAGTCCAAGCCGTGACTGCTGGAGGCTAGGAGTGATATGGATGACCTATAGTGAACATGGACACATGACACCCAGGGAGAGCTTTGGGAGTGCTGCGGGGCCAGACTGACCTAAATGAACCAAGGAGAACTGATCTGTTTGGGAGGTGGTTACAGCTGTCAAACGGCAAATGTTGAGCAAGCTCACTCATTCATACTCGCATGCATGTACACACAAGCACACAAATGACAACGCATGCAGGCTGTAAAAAGTTTTGTTGTTTTTGTTACTTTTACTAGGCCATCCTTACAAGGGTCGGTACTGTACAACTCCACAGTAGAATCAGTGACTCATTCTTGGTCTCTCCATCTGAAATCTGGGGATGAAGAACTGATGACACCTGGGCTTTTGCAAATACTGAATTGATTGTGTTTAGTTACACATTCCTTTGACCTCAAAAGGCCATCCCATGGGACCTCTCATGACAGATGAGCAGTGTCTAGAGATAACACTGATCATGCTATCACTGAGGTCAGTGCCCTGAACAAACACACAAGCAAACTCATATCATTCTAAACGTGGCTCATTGGTCAGGTTAGTGCTTGTGCGTTCAGATCTCATAAGGGGCAGAGTAATCATTGGAGTCAGATATCCTGAATGACTTCAATCCCCGCAGTCGATGAGTGCTGGACTGATCAATCAGATGCAGACTATACTGTTGCAGCTTCCTGTGTGTGTGTGCGCGTGCCTGTAGGCCTACTGGAGCTCCCTGGCTGAGTGTGTGTGTGTGTGTCTGTGCCTGGAGGCCTACAGCAGTTCCCTGGCTCATTAGTCCACAGTAAGCCTCTTCTCAGGGAGAGATAACTGGATGAGTGCTCTGGCCTGGTTCAGGGAAGGTGTGTGAAGCTCATGGCTGGGGTGGAGTGGAAGGGGTCTTAAATAGCCCTCTCCTGGGGGAGTTGGAGCCTATTACTCCCCAGAGCTACTTCACTACGTGCCTCTGTCCACACAACACTGGAGGGGCTCAGTCTCTCTCGATGATGAAAACAGGCCTACAAGCACTTATCTTCCCTCGTCCACTTGCAAGTAAATATAGAGCCATGACGACATCCCATGATAGTCAGGGCGGCATGGCAATTGGCAGCAGGGGTAGGCAGAGGTTGTGAGATAGGAGTTGCTTTGGAGACCCAGAGTTGCTGGGGAAGGGAAGGGTGGGTGTTAGACTGTAGGATGAATTGGAACTTCCTGTTTGCATTGGGATGTAACTCTCACATGGATACTCGGATAAGGAAAGCATATTTTCTGTAAAAAGCAGAAGTTAGCTGCTGAGTTCTGAATCGTGAGAGTACTATTAATAGCGTAGTGAGGGGCTCTACGGGATCTCCGATGGGCCGCCGGAGGAAGGAGAAGTGATGTCATAGGCTGATGATGCAGTCATGTTGGTCTTGCACGAGCCGGTTAGGATCAAACAGGCACTCAACGTGTATATGACCTCTCTCTCATTGTCCCTGTAACCCGATCTCTCTCCCCCTCAGATGTCCACCAAGGAGAAGCTCATCACCCATGTGATGAAGGAGGAGCCTGTGGGCTGCCGGAACAAGGTGACAGTGGTGGGCGTCGGCATGGTGGGCATGGCCTCCGCCGTCAGTGTCCTGCTCAAGGTAAGGAAGAGGGATGAGGGGAGGGAGGGTGGGTGAAGGGTCAGAGCAGAGGGGTGGATAGAGGAAGGGGGGAGGCTGGATGGATGAGGGGAGGAGAGGGTTTGGGACGTGGAGGATCCCAGTCTGTAGCCCAGAGTCGTTCAGATCCATTCATCTGTCTAGTTACTATTGTGCTAGAGAAGGAATAACCAAGCCCCTTAGGGCAACACTGCTGAGTGGAGAGACCTAGGGTCAAGGGTCCCTAGCCATTGTGTCGTAGTTCCTGTCCAGCCTCTGCTTATTTTCAGTCTGTATGACACAGTGCTGTAAGAGGTACTGAAGGTCAGCCGTTACTGTTATGTGCTCTGAGAGGAATTGTGTTGGTCTGTTAGCATAACAACTAGAGAGCAGTCACCCTTAACGCTGCGTGTGTGTGTGTTCAGGACCTGTGTGATGAGCTGGCCCTGGTTGACGTGATGGTGGACAAGCTGAAGGGCGAGGTCATGGACCTGCAGCATGGATCCCTCTTCCTCAAGACACACAAGATCGTGGCCGACAAAGGTGAGAGGTCTTCAGCATACAGAGTACACCCCTGACCAGGTCCACCCCAACCTGCTTCACCCCAACTAGGTCCCCGCCATTTAGGTCCTCACCAACCAGTGTCTGTTAGTCCTGTTGTGGGGCTGAGCCTGTTGCTGTTGTTTCCTAGACTACAGTGTGACCGCCAACTCCAAGGTGGTGGTAGTGACGGCCGGGGCTCGCCAGCAGGAAGGAGAGAGCCGTCTCAACCTGGTGCAGCGCAACGTGGACATCTTCAAGTTCATTATCCCCAACATCGTCAAGTACAGTCCCAACTGCATCCTTCTGGTGGTCTCCAACCCAGGTGAGAACGAGAGGGCGTTGGAGGGAGAGGGGGAGAGAAGAGTATGGAGAGAGAGAGAACCCGATTTTTCTGGAAGGGGGGAGGAAGTAGGAAGTGTGATGCACTAAGGCTGAGCGAGTGCTTACAGTTTTAGTGCTAAATGTGACACCCCCTCCCCCCTCAGTGGACATCCTGACCTACGTCGCCTGGAAGCTGAGCGGTTTCCCACGCCACCGTGTGATTGGCTCCGGCACCAACCTGGACTCTGCCCGTTTCCGCCACCTGATGGGAGAGAAGCTGCACATCCACCCCTCCTCCTGCCACGGCTGGGTCATCGGAGAGCACGGAGACTCCAGCGGTATGTCTGACCACTCCCAGCGGCCGGCTGGATGGTTTTGGCTGGTCTGTCTTATCAAGAAAGCGAGCGAGCGAGAGAGAGAAGCATTGTCCACTATGCTAACCGACTGTCTCTTTCCCCTCCAGTGCCTGTGTGGAGTGGTGTGAACGTTGCCGGCGTTTCCCTGCAGGCTCTCAACCCACAGATGGGCTCCGACGACGACAAAGAGTCCTGGAAAGACGTCCACAGGATGGTGGTTGACAGGTGAGGTGGCAGGGTCCAAACTTTATAAACAATCCCTGGTAAATGATCAGCAGAGAAGGAAGAACAATGACCACAGGTTTAATCGCACAGATTCAGGGTTGGGAGGTGGAGTGAGGAGGAATTTGAGCTATGCAAGCCCGGACGAATGCTTTGGCTAGCACACAGTAGACCATTGTGTGGAGAGCTTATTGCCAACTGGCAAGTAGGTCCAATGAAGAAGTTTTGTAGAAGAATGCTCACCTCGAGAAAAGTCCCCAGCTACCATCCGCACGATTTTCACCTGCCCCCTTGACAAACTCTACAACCATGCTGTTTTAATGTATTAGATAATCATTCAATCATTAATAGGCTTTGAGACAGTAATATCCGACCTATGATAGTGGAGTCTGTCATAAAAACTGTTAGCCATTATGTGTGTTTTTAACATGGCATATCTCTTCTTCCCTCGCTCAATTTAATTTCCTCTGTTATATCTCTCTCTTTGTCCTTTGCTCTCTATTTCATCCCTCGCTCTCCCAGTGCCTATGAGGTGATCAAGCTGAAGGGCTACACCTCCTGGGCTATTGGCATGTCTGTGGCTGACCTGGTGGAGAGCATCCTGAAGAACATGCACAAAGTCCACCCTGTGTCCACTCTGGTCAATGTAAGTCTACACACACACACACACACACACCCCGTGTCCACTCTGGTCAATGTAAGTCTACACACACACACGCTCTATTAGCTGTTCTAACCAGAGTTACCAACCCCCGTCCACCCAACTGGCAACTGTCTCATACCGTCTCCCTCCACCCGTTTCTGCCCCACACCCGTCCTCCCTCTCAGGGCATGCACGGCGTGACGAACGAGGTGTTCCTGAGCGTCCCCTGTGTCCTGGGAAACAGCGGGCTGACGGACGTCATCCACATGACCCTGAAGCCCGACGAGGAGAAGCAGCTGATGAAGAGCGCCGAGACCCTGTGGAGCGTGCAGAAGGAGCTCACCCTGTGAGGAGCTCTCTCTCTCTCTCTCTCACACACACACACACACACACACACCTCACGTCCACGCACAAAAGATACACCTCTACAGTGGCTCCCCCCCTCCCCAGCTCCTGCTAGCTTCCCTAATGTATCCATGACCCTTGACCCCTACCAGAGACGGTAAATGAGGCCTCTTATGTATTTGGGGGCGGGATCATGTAGCGTATCCAACAGGAGCTTAACATCAGCTCAGGATGTTTTTAGTTTTGGCATGAGATTCACAGGTGTCATTTCCCCTCTGTACCCCCCCCCCTCCTCCCCTCTCTCTCTCTCTATGAGACCTTCTGTGAGTCCTCTCAGCAGATCTAACCTGTAGACCTTAACCTGGCCACAGCTGTGTCTGCCAGCGGGGGGACAGAGGGGAGGGGGGGACAGAGGGGGGTCCCTGGCTTACCTTGCCAAACAAACGGACGTGTTGCTTACTGCCGTCTCTCTGCTCCTCGTCTTTGTCACACTCCATGTACCCTGCGTACATCCTGTAGACTTCTGGTTTGTTTGTGAATGTGTCATGTGACTGCTCTCGTGGTCAGGTGGGCCTGGCCTCCCTTCTCTCTGTATTCTGTGAACGTCGCGTGTTCATCGAGGCTTCTCCATGTTCTCTATGCAGCAGTATTCCACACAGAACACCACAGGCGGCCATTTTGTACACACGAGGAACCGTGGGTGCGCTAATGGTGCTCGAGTGTTTCTGTAGGGAAAGGTTGACTGTGACTTAACACACTGCCAGCTACCTGATGTCTCTTTGTCACTGCACACGTTCAGAAACAGAGAATCAATGGGAGCCTGAGCCATGGCCTCGACACTGATCCGACGGCACATCCATATTTGTTTGTAACTGATTGTGGCATTTCCGCTTGACGTGTTGTTTGTGCTTCTGTACACCCTAAATACCCTCCATTTTTTTGTTTGTGATGATTTCTCCACCTTGTCTTTGGGTAAAAGAACCCAGCCAGGTCTTTGCAAACTCACGTACTGTATCTGTGACAACGCTGTCCATACGGCAGCAGTATTCATGGTGTTGAAACTGAACGGTGAGCTGTCGCCATGCCTCCTGTCGGCTCCCTTTCTGGCTTGTGACACTGTCAAGGATGCTGGATGTTCAACTTGCTCCACCATCAAATAAAAAAAGATTTGAATGACTATTCAGGCCTCTTTCTCTGTGTTCGTGTGTGTCTGTGAAAGAGGGCGGTTTTATTGGGCATGTGCATGAATGTAGCTGGTGATTCAGATGGTCTTCATGCACAGCAGTGTGTGAAGAGCAAAACCACAAAGTAATCCTACATTGGACTTGTCAAATCAAATCTTTTTATTGTGATGATTTACATAAAATCTACAAATAAAAAAACGGCTGTCCTACAGACTAAACAATACCCAACAGTAAACCTACTTATCATACAATCCAAAGTGCATTTAGTAAAAAGATAACTTTAAAGTAGACCTGTTTGTATACTCGATATGAGTTAACTTTTGATTAGTACAACATTTTTGCCATGTCAACCACCACTAGCCTTTCACGGTGGCTGGGAGCTTGGAGTGAACCAGAAAACAAAGCTACCTAATAACAAAAGGGAAGTAGGTGTATAGAAGAAAGTATAAATTATTTTCATCTTGCTGCCTATGAGAAACGGGTCTGTTGAGACGATCTCAGCACCTTGGAACAGAGATACCAAGAGAGGAGCTGGGAAGTCGGGGCTTCTATCCACTGTGCATGATTAAATGGTAGGTCTATTCACACTGAGAGGAACTGAGCAGGTCAGCTGACCGACCATTCAGGAAGTACTCCAGCCCCTGGCGGATGGGAGAAGGGAGGACACTCCTCCGAGGCTTCCCACACGAGAGTGAGGAATCAAGAAAGGTTCAAGCCTCTGTCTGTCTGCCTGTTGAACACTGGTCCTATAGGCCCTCCCTGTCCTCCACCCTCTCCCTCAGTCTGTTGATGAACACTGGTGCTATAGGCCCTCCCTGTCCTCCACCCTCTCCCTCAGTCTGTTGATGAACACTGGTCCTATAGGCCCTCCTTGTCCTCCACCCTCTCCCTCGATGAACACTGGTCCTATAGGCCCTCCCTGTCCTCCACCCTCTCCTTCGATGAACACTGGTCCTATAGGCCCTCCTTGTCCTCCACCCTCTCCCTCGATGAACACTGGTCCTATAGGCCCTCCCTGTCCTCCGCCCTCTCCCTCGATGAACACTGGTCCTATAGGCCCTCCTTGTCCTCCACCCTCTCCCTTGATGAACACTGGTCCTATAGGCCCTCCCTGTCCTCCACCCTCTCCCTTGATGAACACTGGTCCTATAGGCCCTCCCTGTCCTCCACCCTCTCCCTCTGTCCTTCAGAGCCAGAGTGTAATCTTTCCTCTATGGAGACCTAAGTGATACAGTCCTCCTGTAGTACCAGTAAAACCAAGAATGCAAGGTCATCATCACACAAACAAGGATCTACGCCCCCTCCCACCCCCACACAATGCCAGCATCCTGGGACTACGGCGCCTTGTGTTCGAAATCCCATTTGATGTAAGGAGAGACGAGTGCTTCTCACTGTGACTGAGATACAAAGCTCATCCCTGCTTTCGCACTTCATGATAACAGATGATGGCTTTGACTTAATGATGTAATGCCTTACAGCTGGGACCATAGCCTCTACGACTACCTGAATCTCTGGCCTGAGCACAATGCATATAGACACATTATAGCATTATATCTGTTTGCTGTGGGACCTGGGAGTTTTGGTACATTTGGTCAAACAGGAGCAGAATCAGAAAGATACACATGGCCAATATTCAACTTCAATTGGTTTGATTTCTAGTCTGCTGAGGTAAATCCACCGTTTGGTTTCCTGTCCAACCAGCTCAGCACTTCCGTCAAGGACGAGGGGGATTCAGGAGAGAAGTACCCACACAGGCAGGATAGAGCAGGGTCAGATAGAGAGAAGGAGAGAAAGAGAGAGAGAAGGAGAGACAGGGAGAGAGAAAGAGAGAGAGATGTGGACATACGACAGGAAGAAAAGTTGTACAGACAAAAAGAGAGAGAGAAGGAGAGAGGGGACCGAAGGAAAGAATGTGCGTCTAAGAATGTCCACGGGGGTCAGTAGAGGTCACTGAGGCCTGCGGTCTTGCGGGCTTTCTGCATGAGGGCTCGGAGCTGGAACTGCTTCCTGGAGAGCAGGCGGACATGCTGACGGACGGACGGACGGGGAAGAGAGGCGTTACAAAACACACAAAACATACCTCTGCAGGAAGCAACATTGAAATGAAACGGTGCGTGTCGGTCTGTCTGTGCATGCATTACCTTGAGGAAGACCTCCAGGTCGATGACTCCCCTGCGCAGCGCCTCTCCCAGGTAGAAGATGGTGTCCTCGATGGCGTTCTCCTCAGCGTACAGGTTCAGGATCTGCTTGTAGAGGGGCGCCGTGGGCACGATGACGTCATCGATGTCGTTGTTTTCCGACTGGTTCTCCATCTTCTCCAGGGCCTCGCTCAGCTCCTCGTCCTTCTTCTTGAGCAGGTCGATGTTCCGGTCCACCTCGGACTGACCACACACACAGAGATTGGACGATGAGATATTGACAACACGATAATACTGAGACGATGGCTACGGCATTGGGTGAGCCCCGGTAGAGAGAGGTCGAGAGAGAGAACCAGGCGGAGGGGCCTCACCACTTCCTGGTCCAGGCGAGAGACCATCTCCTCCAGCTTCTGGTGGCCCTTCTTCAGGTCCTCCTCGGTCCTCTTCAGAGCGTCCAGCTCGGCCTGGGCGCGGTCCATCTCCTCCTTCATCCTCCAGCGCAGCTTGTCGCTCACCGCCGAGATCAGAGAGGCGCGGATGGTGTCCTCGCCGATGGTCCCATCCCTGCTAGGACCTGAGAGGAGGGGGGGGTAGACGACACAAGATAAGTCTTATTAGCTTAGAATGCTAGACAACAACACAAGCTTCACTTATCTCTAACTGTTCATACGCTGGGAGGATTAGGTGTCCTTGTTTGGAGGTTGGTGTTTGAGGGCGGGTGATTGAGTCTCTCGTGCCGCGGGACAGTAGGGTTGACAAACCAGAGACAGACTGGAGCATGGGACAGACGTGGGGCCAAAGATAGGGCAGGAGTAGGGACATAAGTAAGGCAGGGACAGACAGAGTCAAGAACAGACCTGTGTCCCTGCTCGGGTCTGTGTTCAGTCTTTTCAATATCGAAATCAGCAGTCTGGAGTCAGCGTTGTGAATGTCATGGTTAATCTCAGCTCGGAACACTGAAGGTTCGGCAGGCAACCTTATCTCCTCTCCACTCTTCCCCGGCTCCTAAATATAGGAGCGCTACCAAAGCACCCGCACGCACTGATCTGGAGCCAGCTTCGCATGTACCGTCCCTCATCATCAACAGGCTGTGGGTGGAGGCAACTGATCCCAGGCCTGGGGTTACAAGCCTCGCCCTCTCGAGTCTTATAAATAGCCCAGAGTGAGGAGGGGTTGTGATGAGAGGAGCTGGGTGGTGGCCAGGGACTTTGGCCCCTTCACTCTTTGGCCTTTTGTGGCCCCCACTCTGGTTACAGCCACGACCTTTCAAAGGCTGTCGGGCCCTCCAGAGGGGTCATGTCGCGGTGATTCTGACCCAGACAGAAAGGCTATAGTGTGGGACCAGGGTCAAGAAAAAGGTCAAAGGGCCATGAATGATAGAGGCATTGGCCTTAAAATACATCGCTAACCTTACACTGCTTAGGTCTCCTCATTAAAAGACATACTGACTCTTAACCTTTCTTACCCAGTAGTGAATACATGTTTGAAGCAGAAGTATAATAGTAAACCATAGTCTTGGTTATTGTTGGGTGGATATGCAGATTGGTGGGCTTGCATTGAGTTATTCCAAACCCCACCGCATCTAACCAGGAAATGTTGTGACTTGATACATACCGACAGCGGAGACGGGAGGCTGGGGGTTGTAGTGCGCAGGGCCACCCGTGGCAGGGTAGGAGTTTCCTCCAGGATACTGGTAGGCTGGGTAACCACTACACACAATAACACACATTCTAGAGTTACATACACACGCTCCATTCTACAACATGTATACATTAATTAGACGACCCCAAAAAATCTAGCATAATTTCGTTCAAATCAAGATGCAATGCAATTCAAAATCTTAAATATCTCTGCAATTTAAACCAAGGGTTAAGACCATAGAGGAGAGTGTGTGCAAACTCGTCGTGAGAATTTTTATTACCAGCTAGATTCACATGTCTATGTTGCCAGGAAGCTTGCGTAACCACACACATGTCAGAACTGGTTTGAGGAGAAAGAGATGCAGGGTGGAGGTGTAGGGAGGACAGAGAGGGGGAGGACGAGAGCTTACCCTGGGTTGGGGTTTGGACCATAAGGTGAGGCTGCAGGCATACCAGGCATGTAAGATGCTGCTGAGGGGAAGAAAAGGTACAGTCAGAGCTCGGCTCACCAACACAATCGACTTCTTACTCACTAGACAGTGTGTGAGCGCCATCTGGTGTCAGCGGATGGAACTACATATTAATAAAAGCTTTTCTTTAACGTGTACTAATGTGTTGGATCAGCAGACATTAATCCAAAGCGACGCACAGGGTGGGGGGCGGGGGTATTCAAACCTACGACTTCTTGATCTGCATTCTAAACGCTCCACCACGGATGTATAACTCGTAAGCCACTGATTAACGAACACATTTGAGTGTAAAAGTAGTCTTTCTTTTTGGGGACTTTCGCGACAGACAGATCGAGCATTAGATGGAGAAATCACTGACGGTTTGGGGGTCCTGCCGCCTGGAAGGCCTGGTAGGGGGCCTGGGTGGTGGGCCGCGAGAAGACGGGGGGCTCCTCCCCAAACACGACGATCATCACCTGGATCAGGCCGTACAGGTCTGACTGGGGCTGGGGGGAACACACACTCACACTGTCACTCTATGAGGTCTCAAACACGTGGGCTTGTATTGCTAAGACACACATGCAACAGCACTGCGTTTCGTCAGCCGTAGAACAAATCAGGTTTATATTTCTACAGTTAGATTTACTCTGTTCTATTCAAAGTCAGATTCAAAATGCTTCCTTTATTCAGATATTTCATAGCTGCTCTGGAGTGAGCTTCTAAATTTTACTGAAACGCATGAACTCCCTTCAGCATCAATAATGTGAACTGTATTTAAATACACAACATTACATGCAAATGTTGTCAAATGTTTATGACTTGGGTTTATTGTAGGTTGTTGACCGCATTTGCATAGTGCCTGACGAAAGACAATAAAAGAGTTGTAAGGCATTGAGTAGCATTTTGACTTACATGTTTCCACTCGTGAAGGTAGGGCAGGTAGATCTTGCCGTTGGCATCTATGTGTTTTCCAGTCTTGATCATCATAGCGCTAGTGGGCTTGACAAAGCAAATGGGAGGGTTGTAGGGATACGTGTCCAGGAGCCAAAGACACACTGGGATGTTGTAGACATTGCCTGTCAGATAGGAGAGAAACAGTGCAACATATATCATCTTAAAAAAATAACACAGGTAACCGTAGAAACAGAAAAAAGTAGAACATTTTGAGCACTAATGTTTTTTCAGTTTTTTTCAATATTTTGTTTTCAATCAACTGAGACTCCACTTCTACCACCATACCTCTGTAGCTCACTGGCACTGTCCCAGTCAAACTCATCAGGTCTCTTGTGGAGCCATCATTGAACACTGAAACAGAGAGATTGACAAAGACGATTAGCTGTGTAAGCTGGAACATTGTGATCAGCAAGCTCGCCAGGGATCTACAGCCATGGTTGGGACATGAATGAAATTTACCATAGGCGTCCATGACAGGTTTCAAGTCTTTATATTGGGATATGACATTGGTTATCTCTCGGACAGTCAAATCTCGATATTTGTATTGCTGAAAAGCAGAAAGACAAACACAACATGAGTTGCTTACCTAGCAAACATTAACATTTACTGTTTACGGGTTCACTGGCTTTATAAATGTTACTTGCTAGTAGTAGTTTGCTTAGTAACTAGATCAGAAGCAATGTTCTGGAAATAAATTGATGTTACAATGTTTCTAGCTACACACGAAATCCCACTGGAGCACAAAAGTTGTCATTCAAATGACTTCCCTAGCTAACTCTAGCTAACCTGGCGTGTTTAATATGCTCGAAGAGTCGCTGCAGGCTAACACAGTTGGCTAGCGACCTATTGCCAATTGTTAAGTCTACTGATGTAGTTAGTGTTGTGTCAGATCCTATTTTTGATTTCTCACCTTCAGCATTTTCTTCAGGGCACCTTCGTTGACAACTGCCATGGTTGGTGATATGATAGTATGTCTTCTTCCCGATGAACTATAGCAAGCTAGCGAGCTAGCTAGTGCTAAGCAGGTGTTGGATTGCCAACTAGCAAGCCCAGCCCAGGGCCCGGAACTAAGTAGAACAAGGCCCGTCGGTGATCGCAAAAGTAAGACCAGCTGAGTTCTATAGAATAAAACAGTCTTATTTATATTTTCGTATTGTCCTGTCGGCCAAGCGGTCTAAGTTTATGACAAATCACAGAAATGTCACGATAAAAAATTCCAGATGCTGCGATTGAGGTGGTCAACAACAACAGAGCTTTTCCGGTAGCCCTACCATACTGTATCCGGTCCTCTTCTTACACATTCCGTGTAACAAAAGGACCAGTGTTGAGGACCAGGAATCAGCCCTCAACACTCAAATCATTAGGGATCAGGGCATCAATAAACTCTTATTCAGAATCCTTCTCCACCGATAAATACTCACTACATACTTTTAATCAAATATCGATTAGAAATTAAGAGATTAATTCATGCAAAAGGTTACCACAATGGATTTATTGGAATATCAATGTACAAAACAAAACAATCAACAGTCAATATGTACACAAATTAGGTCAGGGGGTAATGCATTAATTTTTAAGCACTCTCATTATTCCTTGAAACAATTGGTTTGTATAGGTACACAATTATTTCAAAAAGATAAAAGGAATGTCCTAAACCTTCCTACAGTCTGTAGTGCAGTTATCAAGTATTCAGTTATCAGACAATGTCCAAGCAATGTATGTTTTATAATGCCTTTTTCATAAGGTTTTCACAATTAATGTTTGTATCTCATTCTTATGCTAGTATTATGACATTTCAGATACTCAAAATGCAGCAGCTTCAAGGCCAGAGACAGGTGTCAAATGTGAAAACCTCTAATGCCTGTTATCTCACGCTATAAATATTCAATGGTATATTTAACATGCAATATTCCTCAAAACATTACTAGCAGTTAGTTTCGTTGTCTTCCTGGAAAGGAGGATCATCTTCACTGATCAAAGATATGTTGGAAGTTCCTGCGTCTGAACTCGCCCCTGTGTATCTCTGGGATTGTTGTGAACCTTGCGAAAAGAAAATGTCCATAACTAGAAGTCTTTTACACAAATGTGTCAGAGTTACAAGACATGAACACACTGTAAGACAGAAGTATTATGAATGTTTTCTCAGGTTGAATCAGAGTTTTCTGAACCTTGCTCTCATTAACAGCTGGATGAGTCTTTATCAGTCTCTGCATTTATCTAGTGCAGGGTCAGAGATGTTTGTGTGTGTGTGGTCTGTGTTTGTGTGTGTGTGTGTGTACGTGCATGTGGTCGGAGGGTGGTGGATGTTTAATTGTGTGTGTAAGACTCACAAGTAGCTCGATCAGGTTCCGCATCCGGCCTAATACACAAAGGAGGAATCTCTCCGAATATGGCAGACATCACTTGGACCAGGCCGAACAGATCATACTCAGTCTGAAAAGGGCGCAGATACCTGTTTAAACGGTGTCAAAATAAACATGTTGTCCTGCATCCTGACCCAAACATCTGCAAGTCTGCTGAGTCATAGATTGAGTGTGACCACATCCAGGCTGAGAGACGTGAATTACATAACGCAACCCATCAAGTTTATTCAGCGTTCTCACGGTAAGTAAACCATATAGCAGACCCCAACAATGCATTTTTAAACCTTTTTCCAGTTTTGCGTGCATGCGACGTGAGCCATGATGACCTTTAAAAGGATCTAGCACAGTACACTCTGCACCATACAAAGGTTAAACATTGCACCCACATGTTTCCACTCCTGTAGGTAAGGTAGAAGGACCTCTCCATTGCTGTTGACGTGTCTGCTTCTCACAATCATCATCTCCTGGGTAGGTTTAACATAGCACATGGGAGCCGACTTTGGGTAACTCTCCTCCAACCATAGTTGCACTGGGATGTTGTACTTTTGACCTACACCAAAGACAATGAAACAAATTGGGACACTGAATCTCTAACTACTCAAACTACAATGCTCCATTTTCAAAATTGTTCTTAGATCAAATAGAGAATAATGGACAATAATAGGGAACCGAGGTTGGCTTGCAAGAGAAGTTGTTTGTTTCCACATCGGAGAGTGAAATGGACAGTATGGCTTTGTGGTGCTTCTAGTGTCATTAGTCAAAGAGAGTGATGTCATGCAGGATAGACACAGTTCCTGGTTACCATTAAACGTGACAGGAATGGTTCCTGTTAGGCTCATCAAGTCCCTCACACTCCCATCGTTGAACACTGGCGAAGCAGGACAGAGTCAGGTGAAATGTCCTTGTATATGTTGGTTCACAAAATGCCATACAACTCCTGACAGATCATGTCCTACCACAAGACAATCCGCACAGTACAGGTCATAATAGAGTGAAAACAGGAAGATACTCACCATATTTATCCATCATGGCCTGGAGACCTTTGCACTGGGAAAGTGCAACACATATTTGTAATGCAACATGTTTCCTGTGATCATAAGTCTAGATAGAAGGAAGTACGTGTGTCAGGCAACAAAAATGAATCATAGGTTTGACAAAGTCAAGTTATGGAATACATAACCCTATCCCATAAGGACTGCCCATTTGTTTTTGATGGGATCAAGTACCCTGTTTAGTAGAACAACGGAATAAACATACATTTACAAGTGTCACCACAAGCTGTTATTGCTATTCACCTGACAAGAATACAGTATTCAGTTAAATACAACACATCTCTTTTCAAACAAATACACTCTTACCTTAGGTAGAATTTTCCGTAGTGCGTCCGGATTATCATAACCCATGATTATGTATAGTTAAATATTTAGACAGGATCCTACTTCTGCCTGGCTTGTAGTTTAACATTACCATTGTTTTATGGTCCATGGTTTATGGATAACCTCTGCCAACCAATCAGCTAGCCTCACCATTACATCACAGCATGTGTACCTGATAATAAAACTTGAAACAAAACTAAAATGGACTACACTAGTGAGCTGTTTGCAGTTAGTTGGATACCGTTATCAAACAACTCTCTCTTGATGACCTACATTAATCTGTACTTCAGTGATCTACTCTCTCAGGACATGGTTGGGGTCAGGGGTGTTTAATATGTTCGAGCTTTTACTCCACAGCCTATATTCCAAGCTAACAAGCAGTGCAGTCTTTTACAGTACAAATATTACACAGTTTACCACAACAGCCCTCACATAGAATGCCAGAAACCTGGCATAGCGCAGTTACACCCACTTGCGCAAGACGCTTTGTGATGTGTTAACATTTTACAACTTCTCTTTGAACTTTGACCAGAGGGAAGTCTACTGCTTTACCAAGGCATCTGTACTGCATGGGTTGGAGTGAAATGGCAGGGAACACCGCAGCATCCCACATGTCTGCCAGGGTTCGCCTGGTTCATCTCATAGTTGCAGCTGATAGGATCATATGTGTCAGAAGAACAACAGAGGTGAAGGAAGGAGACAGAGGAATAGATGACTACAGTATAGCAGATTGTTCAAAACAATGGCAGATTACACTATTGGTGATCTCATATACAATAAAACTCTTCCAATTCTTCTTCTCTATAATGACAATACATAGGGCACTCACAATACTGTAGATGGCAGCATATCCTCAGTCTAAAGACAGATGAAACGCAGTGCCATTCTACAGCAAACTAGCTGGGATACAGTTCATAGGATGACAGGATGGTAGATGTGGGTAATAGTGGGGAAATAACTGCGGTGCCAGGGTGTGTTCATTTTGACATCTTTATTCCTGTCCTGCTATACATTTGCCAGTTTGCTTGAGTAAATACATCTTAAATAGTTAAAACAATTGACAATTTCACAATACATTTGAAGCCACCATGTCCTCCCTAGCACAGTTGCCAAGAGAGAAGCAAGCCCTTAGTCATGATTCTGTCCTTGTGCACAACCTCAAAAGTCCATGATTAGGCCACAAGATGTTTCTTTCCCAGTTGAGACAATGGAACCTGTGTTTGGCTGCTGGTCTTTTATTTCCCTAAGGCTGGAGTGCAGCTCCTGTGTTGCTAAAATGATCATTTACCTTCAGGCGTGACTCAGTGCAAGCTGATCCAGGTAGGGAAAGACAAGTAGAGGAACCAATCAAATAACGGCATACCTAACCACCAACTACATGTTGAACCCATTTGTTAAAACTGATTTATTTATCTGTTGCTCTACACAAATTTACAGACTATTGACTGGGATCAAAGATGAAGCACACACTTCTTAAAATTGCATTGTGGATATGGAACGTTAAAATATTAGTTGTTTCTTTTGAAAGTCATGAAACCTCTATCCTTTCCTCATAAAAGACAAACAATATCTGGTCATTCATTAGTTAAAACACATATATTCACAGTTTTCTGCCCAAACAAACCATCAACAATAATCAGATTATTAACAATGACAATAGGTACAGCCATCTTTAGAATCTCCGCACCATTTGACACGACGCCTGAGATTCATGAGACAATCCACCTCCTAACTGCTGTTCCCCATTCAAGAAGAAAAAGGCTACATGAAGACCGCCATCTTAATCTCAGTCTCTTAAACCATCTTTTTTGTCGACTTCAGAAATGCCCAAACGGTCGAGTGTCTCATCCTTAGACGTTCTAGAAGACAGTCTTCTGAGGTTGCTGCATCCAAGACTAGCTTCCCACCAATGTACATGGGTCTGTGTTGACTGGAGCCAAGTCAAGGAGGGGCATACATAGGAGAATGACCCAGAACAGAGTACCTTGGGTGGGGAGACTGCAGAAGTTTTAACAAGTGTAATTGTATACAACAAAGACAGAACCAAAAATGGGGAAGGATGACGTCTTCCTGTTAAATCTGTTTACACAAAAACTGTGGGGCACCAAAAACATTTCAACAAGCTCTAAAGGGGTTAGTATGGAATTTAAATCAAAATACTTTCATTATTCATTTTAATTTCAAAGGCTAGGGGAGAGCTTAGAGCTGTTTAAGTGACTTCAACTTGGCTCTCGTGTCATACCTGTTAACTGTAGGGGCCAGTGAGTACCTTAACATGGGAAGAAAATACCATAGATAGGCTTTTTACAGTAAAATTAAGATTCAAATCATTATACACACACACTTTTGACTAAAAGACAAAGAACCTTTAACTACTCAGACAGGCCATGCTGTGAAGGATCACTGACTACTGTCTGTCTGTGGAACTCCCTACAGTCTGTGTCTGTCTGTGGAACTCCCTACAGTCTGTGTCTGTCTGTGGAGAAAACAACAGATGGAGGACTGAGCGAGACCACATTCAGTTCACCTCTCTAACGTCACCCGTCACTCCAATCACATATGCTCCCAACAAGGAAACTGCTCCACATCACACCAAAGCCCATCTGAGGCACACTCACTGCTCCAACACAGGGGGTTTCTACAAGACAGGAGCTACTACCTAGCAAACAGGTAAGGCAAGTCGAATAGGACAAATCATCATGGCTGCCCATCGCTAGTCGTTGTTTATTCTGGAGATAAAAGTTCATCAAAGCAATAACTTCTATTATCGATCATGCATTCTCATGATTCACAAATCAAAATGGCTCCTAGATGACTCCATTCAATTCTATAGATTGACTATCTGAAGAGGCATACATGAGAGAGGGAAGGTTTGAGAAAAGCAATTATTTTGCCCCACAAATGACTAGTAATTTAAGGCAGGATTTGGTTTGTGCATTACAATCTGTGAGGGTGAATTCTGACATTCCATCCGGCACTCCAGGATGACAGGTGGAGAGACCAGTCTGGAGAGACCAGTCTGGACCCTGATTCCTGAGCCTCGTTTCCAAACACAGTGAGGACCGATGCATACCTGCTTAACACCCAACTACACCTGGCTTCATTCAACACACCGCCCACAAGCTAAACACTGGAACGCTACCCTAGGGAAAGTAAATGTTAGAACGATAATCAATGCCACTCACGACTTTTCGAATACCACTAAATCAGTCTGTAAAATATCGTGTTTCAAGTTCCTGAAGAACCG
Source organism: Mallotus villosus (assembly GCA_903064625.1). Classification (NCBI taxonomy): domain Eukaryota; kingdom Metazoa; phylum Chordata; class Actinopteri; order Osmeriformes; family Salangidae; genus Mallotus; species Mallotus villosus. The sequence continues at coordinate 58,182 of CAEFZP010000426.1, read as the reverse complement.
TGCTCTACAGGTGAATCAAGATGTCAGCATGCCTGTCCTGATATCAGAGTGAAGACGAGCATGACACCCCCTCCACACGGATGGCACTAGCCCACACATCTCATGCCCCCCCCCCTATGTTCTCCAACCAAGAAATACAAGCAAATAAATAGCCATGAGAGAGTTTATTCCCAATCCTGAACTAGTCAAACAGTAACAATCCTATTGCACCAGAACCTACACTCGTCATCACTATTATGACTTCACAGAGAAGATCCCTAACACACACGTGCAGGTCTGTGAAGAAGGAGGAAGGGCATTCTAGGACTACGAGTCCGTCCATCGGTTTGAACCAGAACTTCGTCCACAACCAGGACTTCCTAACAGCAACGGGCCTTGAAAAAAACATGGCAACCACCCGTTCCACTAAATACACACCCTTTCTCACTTACAGCATCGAGTGTCACCACCCTCAAAAACCTTCAAATCACAAAGTCTCATTTCGACACAATTTCATTATTGGAAATAAAAAAATTGGGGTTTTGCAGCTATGCTAAATCGTGAAAACAATACAATCTTCTGAGGCTTTCTGTCCCTTTCCCCGCAGTCTACCCAGAACAATGAGGTTACGGTGGCGTCCCCTTGGAGACGTGAGGGGTGGTTGATTCCAGGTTGGTGGGGGTAACTATTGTCCGGTCCATCCAGGGGGTACGACGGGGTAAGGGATAGAAGCAGACTTTCATATTGGGAGGAGAAGGGGGGGGGCTGGTGACCGCCCACACCCCCAAGTTAAGACCAGTGTTGAGACTGTTAAACAATAAGTTAGCGAGACCTCATGGAGCTTCCCAGCACGATCACACTGGATTATACAGAGTCAGTAGTGGTGTTGGTCTGGCAGACATGGAATCAAAGAGGGGGGCCGTTTCAGCCTATCCCCACCCCAGAGTTGCACAGCCCAGGCTGGGCAGGCAGGGAGCAAGGCTCCCCTCTCCCCAGTATCCATGGGTAAAAGTCAGCCAGGTGGTTGCTTCTCTTTGACCGTCCTCTTAAAAAGTTCTTATGTTTGTGTTGGTTCCTCTTTCCCTGTCAATCTTCAGTCCATGCTGCCACTGCGCGCCATAGGTCCACTCCTCAATCACAGCAGCCGAGCTGGGAGGGAGGGGGGGGGGAAACAAGTTGATTCTCAGAGTCCAGATTTGAGGTGGAGTGTGTGTGTGTAATGGTGTGTATGTGTGTGAGTGTGACTAACATACCTCCATCACGACACCACACAGCGGCAGCTCAGACAGTCCTGGCCGCTCTCGTCAGGGGGGTTGAGCTTCCTCAGCTTGTGCTGTCGGATCTCTCTGACCAGCGTGTAGAAGGCATCCTCCACTCCCTGGACAGACACCGAGAGGGGAGAGAAATAGAGAGAGAGAGAGACGAGAGAGAGCGTAACAGGGACAGAGAGACAGGGAGGAGGGGGTGGAAGGGAGAGTCAGCAACCACGTAGAACATCAGAAATGTTATGGATTGACAATAGCGGTCAGTGTTTTATGGATACCACAGAGTTCAGTGACACATGATATGACAGCGTTCCAACAAATGACAGCTGTGTGCACATTTCACAGGCACCCTGGCATCGCCATGGAAACAACTTGCATCAGACTAGCTAATCACAAAGCGGAGCAAAAAGACTGAAACAGGACTGAGAGAATCCCAAGGCCTAGATGTGAGCGTCAGTGAGTGAGTGAGTGGGTGAGTGTGAGAGAGAAAAAGAGAGAGAAAGAGTGTTTTCAGACTGGGCCTGGTACTGGGTGTGTATGTGAGAGAGAGTCTGGGCTGGGCCTGTATGTGAGAGAGAGAGAGAGAGAGAGTCTGGGCTGGGCCTGTATGTGTGAGAGAGAGGCTCTGGGTTGGGCCTGGTACTGGGTGTGTATGTGTGAGAGAGCGAGAGAGAGAGAGAGAGAGAGAGAGAGGAGAGAGAGAGAGAGAGAGAGAGAGAGAGAGAGAGAGAGAGTCTGGGCTGGGCCTGTATGTGAGAGAGAGAGAGGCTCTGGGCTGGGCCTGTATGTGTGAGAGAGAGGCTCTGGGTTGGGCCTGGTACTGGGTGTGTATGTGAGAGAGAGAGAGGCTCTGGGCTGGGCCTGGTACTGGGTGTGTATGTGAGAGAGAGAGAGAGAGAGGCTCTGGGCTGGGCCTGTATGTGTGAGAGAGAGGCTCTGGGCTGGGCCTGGTACTGGAGTCCCAGCAGGAGATAAGGAGCTGCTGTGACTCACCCCTGGGAACCCTTTCACGCTGCCAGCTGCCTCTCAAAGCAGCCTGAACATGACTCATCACAGGCAGTGTGCTTATGACACACCTCCCCGGCTGCGCAACACAAGTACTCTGAGTCGCATTCGCTGCTTTGTCGCGTGTGCGCGTGTCAGACATAAAAGTATATCAGGAATAAAGTGTTAAAGAAAGGAAAAACCGAGGACGAAGTCGGAAAGGGGCGAACACTCAATTCCTCATGGATGTGTGGGAGGTCAGATGGAACATTGCGTGCGTGTGTGTGTGTATGTGTGTATGTGTGTGTATGTGTGTGTGTGTGTGTGCCCACGGCGGCGTACCTGTCGTGTCTTGGCAGAGGTCTCGATGTACGGAATGCCGTAGGAGCGGGCCAGCTCCTGGGCTTGCCTTGTGTCCACTGTACGCGCGGGCAGGTCACACTTGTTACCCACAAGCACCATGGGCACGTCATCTGAGTCCTTCACACGCTTGATCTGTTCCCTGTGTGAGAGAAACACACACACATTAGCTCAGACTTCATAAGTGATTATGGGTGGGCCTGTTAATCAGTGTTGGACATGATACACTTTACGGAGAATCTTCTCTCTTTAAAAAGGAACTCCCACCATACGATCAGAGACAGATACGTGGGGCTCTCTAGGACCCTGAAGAGCAACCTGGCACTGCTGTGCTGCACTGCTGGAGACGAGAGGGAGGGGAGGGGGGGGGAGGTGGACAGCAGGCTAGGCAGCAAACAGCATTACCTCATCACCACAGCAGCCAGCCTGAGCCAGGACGGAGGGGAGTGGGTCAGATCAATCTATCACTTCTGGCTCGCGGCTCATGCCTCCTCTCCCCTCCTCCTCCTCCTCCTCCCCCCGTCCCCTCCACCTCCTCCCCCTGTCCCTCTCCTCGCCGGAGTGCAGCAGCCGACATCTTCTCCCAGCCTCGATCGGCATCGCGGCGTGACCGCCAGGGGTGACACTGGAGATCACAGCCGCGTAACACAAACGGTATTACAGAGACCCCGCCTCTTCTTCTCACGAGAGGGGGAGATGTCACCGAGAACCTGCACGTCCTAGCTCAACGGGGACAGCTTGGGATAAGCATGCGTAGAAGTAATGAATCGTTTGGACAACAGGGCGCCGGTGTGAGAACCAGATAAGCCGGCTCCTGTCAAATGTGACCGAGTGGAAAGATAACCGTCCACGAAGCCACGAGGAGAAGCAGGAAGAGAGCATCCTCGTGTGGACTCTGCTCCAGGGTCAGGAGGTGGGTTCTACTGCGCCGAGGTTCTGTGGGTGAGCTGCGACCTCAGCCTCTGTCGCATGAACAACCAAATCTCTAAATACGGTAACCCGAGCTCTCTGATTCGATAGCCTGCTATTCTTGACCGGTGCGGACCTTGCTGTGTTTCGTGTTTCGAGCAGGTTTCTAATCCTATATCCAATGCGACGAGAGCAAGAGGGGGGCAAAAGAGAAAGAGAGAGATCCTCATTCCCATCATCTCCATCTGGATGTCCTCCCTCTCTCCCTCCGTGTCCTTGGGAGAGCTCCCTCTCCCTTCTCCTCTAATCGAGTCAGGATCGATTTCATTGGCAGCCTGCTAGAACCCACCAGTGGAAGGCTAAGCTTTCTTTAGCCGTGTTAAATGCTACGACATGACATCACCCGGGTGCTGCAGAGGGCTGGCGCACGCACACACACACACACACACACACACACACACACAGTCTCCATCCAGAAACCCCAGAAGCAAACACACACACACCTACCACAGAACAGCACCACAGGCCTCCACCCTGACCAACACACATACCTGTACTGGTGGATGTCCTCGAAGGACTTGGTGTTGTTGATGGCGAAGACACAGAGGAAGCCCTCTCCAGTCCTCATGTACTGGTCCCTCATGGCGCTGTACTCCTCCTGACCTGCAGTGTCCAGGATGTCCAGCAGGCACGTCTCTCCGTCAATCACCACCTGCTTCCTGTACGAGTCCTGGATGGGGGGGGGAGGGACTTCCTGTGGTTAGAACACCAGTGCACAGACACGACGAGCACCACCTAGACTAGAGCCCCGTCAGCTGCCCGGACCTCAGAGTAGTTTCTTTCAGATGGCTTTAGGATAACGCGTGCCTCTGGAATGTTCTCTGCTATGTGGTGATAGCATCTTGGGATGAGCATTTGAACATGCTGTTTGTCTTGGTATAGGGCTGATGAACAGCGGGGGTTCTGATCAGAAGACACACAATGTCGTGTGTGCAGGGGGGTCAGATGTCTGAGCGGTTAGGAAACGGGCTATTAATCAGAAGGTTGCCAGTTCGAAATGTGCCAAATGACGTTGTGTCCTTGGGCAAGGCACTTCACCCTACTTGCCTCGGGGGGCATGTCCCTGTACTTACTGTAAGTCGCTCTGGATAAGAGCGTCTGCTAAATGACTAAATGTAAATGTGCAGGGCGCTGGTCAACGCTAGCGTTAAACTCCACGGCCAGAGGAGCAGCTAAACGGTTAGCAGCTAGCAGGGCTAATGTTTAGCCTCCCGACCGCAGTCACACAAACACAGAGGCCTGCTGGCCCTTTGTGTGGTAGAGCACAGGGGCCAGGAATGCGCACGCACAAAAAGGACATTGTCTGACCACGAGCAGGCGTGGTGAACGAGAGGGAGAGAAACAGAAGAGAGAGAGTGAAAGAGAGAGAATATGCTCTCTTAAACTCGCTCACTTGTTCAATTTCGCCAAACATCCCCTGTTCTCTCTCCCTCTCCCACTGATAGTAAACTGATCGGAAGGGAGGGGGGGGGGAAACATTGTTCCTCGATCTGACCTTCACACATTCTGCGGAGAAACGTCCACATTGCATCATACAACTAAATGATTAGGTGCAGATGTGGACAGGAGCTCTAGACACATGCAACAACAATGCCCACACACCACACACACACAGCTATGGAGGACTGTACCTCTATGGTAGGGTCGTATTCGTCCACAAAGTGGTTCTGGATGAGCTGAATGGTGAGCGCGCTCTTGCCCACACCTCCAGCTCCCACGACCACCAGTTTATACTCCGTCATCCTCACTGCTGTTGAGAGAGAAAGAAAGTGGAGAATGAGGGAGAGAAGGAGAGAGAGAGAGAGAGGTGGAGAGAGAGAATGAATGAGAGACAGGGAAAGAGGGGTTAATAATATCGCTAACACATTAGGGCATTTCATTTTTTTCATTGAATCGATCTTGGGAAGGAAGGGTCTAAAATGACACAACTGTGTGCGCGTGTGGTGTACGCACATCTAAGGGTTTAGCATGTGCAGAGTATTAACAAAGATGTGAAATATATGCATGGTAATGGCCATGTGTGTGTGTGTGTGTGTGTGTGTAGAGGGGGCTGAAGCCGAGACCCCTCATAGTGGAATGTAAAAAATGTGCTGAAGGTACTCGATGTTCCAATCCTCAACCGCTCAACACCAGTGAGGTAGCGCGCGCGCGAGAGAGAGAGGGAGAGAGATGGTGATGAGAGGTGACGTGGGGGGGGGGTGGGGGGGGGTGGGGAGGCCTGACAGTGCCTAGCAGAGTGCTCGCTTCTCATCTGGGAGAGCTCACATCGCTAATGCTTCTTCAGCCTCTCCGGGCCGGACAGAACGCGGAGCACACGAGCTCCAGCCCTGCTCCGCTCTGCAGGCAGACTGCTGATCGCAGCTGAATACAGAACAGGAGCACACACCAGTACACTGGAGGGATTTCTGCAGTGGCTTTCACTGGTCTCCTGCCATGGGGGGTGACTCCAAAGGTGGGGGGGGGGTGAGCGAGAAAGAAGGAGATATGTTTTATTACAACCAGGTGTGAGTAGCCATATAGCAGTCCCCCTCTGAGTCGTTAGGCCCGGTTAACAGGCCCTGGCTATTATACAGGGCTGCCCAGCCCATAAATCAGGGGTCTTATTAAACAAAGTTGCTGGGCATGGGGAGAGAGCAGGACTGACATCCATACCATAATAGAAGCATATGTGCCGGCGCGGTCACTGCTCCTTTAAAAACGACCTCATCCTCACGAAATCAGTCCCCTTTAAGGCTGATTTCAGCATGATGGAGTGCGATGGCCGCAGAAGCCTCAGAGCCAGCCAGCCGGCCAGGTCCCCCCCCCTCCCCTGCCTCGGCCCGCACCCATCCCTCAAAGCAGCCCACGGCGGAACGGAGGAAGGTGAAAGGGGGGAGAGAGAGAGTGGTAAAGGCGGCTGTGGCTAGCTACAGGCTGCGATCGTATCAGTGTCTGGCTACCTTGAGGACAGCTTTCGGGTCATGCAGGGGTGTCGACGGTCCACTCAGCTACAGTCATTGGGGAAAGTGACACACACACACACTAAGACACTCCACCAGTAATCAACCCTGATACATGACATCACTCCCTCCTATTTCTGGTCATTTATGACAGTGCCTGAACACTTGCCAAACGGTTCCTGTGTAAAGTGACTAAGGACTAGATGTTGGGTAACATCCTGTCCTTGCAGCCTGACAGCCTGTTCAGCATGACGACATTTTGCTGATGCTCCTTGGCAACAGCATGACACTTTATGGTTACCGGGTGACGCAATACAGCAGAAAATGACCTGCGACGTCAACGACTCTTGACATAGTTCGGTGGGAAAAGAACAGTCCAGGTAATTTCCACAAAAGAGAAATCAGGGGTTTTTCCGACCCCTTATTTTATCCCTTTACTCACACGAGAAGAACACAAAAAGAGTCTAGGCTATAACCTGTGGTCCCACATCACTTAGATCTGGCACTGCCAATGGACCGATGATATTGAGGCTGGACCACACATACGTAAACAGATGCGATCAGTTCAGTTCCAGTAGGATGTGAACAAGTCTGGTCCTTGCAGCCAAGCACCTAACCCCATCAGCCTCCACCTGGACTCCTACTGAAGAACTGTCCACAAGCTGCTCCACACACACACACACACACACACACACACACACACTGTACACACACACACACATCACTGTCCACGCACACAGCTCCAGTGTTACTGGAAGAGAGCAGAGAGTGGTGACATCAACATGGAGTCTGGGCAGCTTGATGAGGGGCAGCACAGAGGAAAACGTCCAAGGCTAATACTGGGAGTCAAAGCAACAGAAACACTCAAGAGTCGCTCCTATATCCGTCTCTGGGTGTGGTGTTGTATTAATAGAACCCAGTGTGTGTGTGTGCTAGGTCTGTGTGTGTGTGGGCGTCTGTGTGTGTGTGTGTGTGTGTGTGTGTGTGTGTGTGTGTGTGTGTGTGTGTGTGTGTGTGTGTGTGTGTGTGTGTGTGTGTGTGTGTGATGCCGTGTGGACTTGATGAGGGTACTGCCACTGTGGGTTCACTGATGTTAATGATTGATGCAAGAAGCCTACTTTCCAAGCTTGCTGATGAAGCAGTATGCCCAGATAAAAACACCGTCCACACACCAGAACCATATCACTTCCAACACCATCCCAGTCCAGCACCAGTCCAGAACCATGTCCAGCACCAGCCCAGTCCAGAACCAGCTCAGTCCAGAACCATGTCCAGCACCAGCCCAGTCCAGAACCAGCTCAGTCCAGAACCATGTCCAGCACCAGCTGGTAACTTCCTTGGGAGGATCTAACAGGAAAGGTAACTAAAGACAGGCCAGAGCATCTGCAGAGCCAACAGTCTCGGAGGGCTTGTGCAAACAGACAGGCGGCAACGAGAACCTGACCCAACAGGAAGGGAATTACCATCACCCGTCATTCGCGTTAGCAAACACTCGTCCCTGCTTCCTCCTCACTGTAAATAAAGGAGTTACCTGCAGGCCGCGCGTAACCCCGTCATCAAATACAACCCGCACAAGTATGCACATAAGCAACAGTAGCGGAGCTGGACAACAGTGCCAGAATCACCGGGAACAGTCGTCTGGGAGAGCCTCGGCCGGGGTGAGAGGGCTGGACTCTGCAGGCAGTCTGAGGGGCCACTCCTGCACTTCCAAGATGGAGATTCGTGGGGAATCTATGTGGCTCTGGGACCGGGATGGGATGACACCACCGCCAGGGGGATGACCAATCCGCAAAGGAAGGGCGGGATAAGCCAGCCAATCAGAGAGGGAAAGTGTGAAGGGCTTTTTATGCATCCCCCCTCCTCAGCTTTACCTCCCTTGTGATCCTGTAAGATGCCCCCCCTCTTTCCCTCTCCCACCCCCCTGATAAACCCCTCAGTCTGGCTGGCCCTGATGCGTGTACCCCTCTGCCCCCCCCCTCTCCCAACATCCAGCTCAACACTCCACACACCTCTCATTTCACTGATGCCATTTTTCCCAGCCCCTACCCACTACCCACCTCCATCTCACTGACCCCATCAGTCAGAGGAGGGAAGAATGGGAGGCCGGGAGGGTAGAGACGGGACAGGGAAGTCTTTCATATGAGGCTGGCAGGATGACCATGCTCCATCTGCAGCTGAGAGTGGCCGGTGACTCAGTAGAGAGAGTAACTCATCGTGACTCAGATGTAGTCTCATAGCAGTACAGAGAGAGGCACGGATTGGGCCCACCTCATAACACACTAGCGGACACACGAAGCCTCCCGACACCGGGTCCTAACTGGAGGCGATGGATCCTACGTCTTCTCCGCAGCCTGGTGGCAGAGGCCCAGTCATGCTCCTCGCTGCTGCCTGACCGGGCCATGTCAGAGGCTGGTGAGTAATCCGAGCCTGCATATGGAGATGTTTGACTGGGCCCTGCTGGCTTTACTTGTTGTCAGGGGGGATCAGTCCTGGTGTTTGTCTACAGTTCTGGGAAGGCCTCCTGGGGACTAGACTCTGGTGACTAACCTGTCTCCTTACACCCGTACACTCTCTCTCTCTGCTTACACTTCTCTCTGTGTCTCCTTACACCCCTCCCTCTCCCTGTGTGCGGCTCCCTCTCTCCATGCGACTCACACACAAACACATCAGGTCTCTCGCTCTATGGCGGTGCCACACACCTGCCTTACCCTCTTCTCTCTGTCTGACTGAATGGTACAGTCATTAGTGCCAGGCCACGTTGGACCTCCACTAGAGTCTTAATTAGCCCCTAAAGTAGCCCCACACACACGCCCTACGGCACTGTTCTGCAGACACACACACACACACACACACACAGACAGTAAACACACACACACATTACAACTAATGTACACACGCACGTCTAACAGCCCCTCTGCTTGATAGCTCCCTCCGTACTCACAGAGACCCAGTGGGTTTGTGTAGGCGTAGTACTGGCTGGGTTAAACCAGAATGCACTTATAAAGCCTCCACCACACTGAAGTTCTGTCCACAGACAGTGGAGTCAGGGCACTGACTCCCAACCAGTCAGGAGCCTCGACCGGTTACCCATATGTGGACTCGACCAGGCCACCATACCACCCCCCCCCCAATGTGCGATGGCTTCCTGGAGTCTTGTAGTTCAGTCTCCACGAAATCTCTCTATGGCTGCACCCTTTTGCTTAAGGATCTGTGCATGTCTATGCATGGAGTTATATATAGCCCAGCCCGCCACCTCCAGCCTGGGAAATTAACAGTTCGTTTTGAAACCCTAGAGGCCCGCCTGGACCGGGAGGATAATCTTACATGACAGCTTACTGAGGGAGCGGGCAGGGGAGCTAGCGCATGAGCGAGGGAGGGAGAGGGAGGGAGGAAGGAGCCAAAGAGGACGCCTCTTTCTTTCCGTACGCCAAGGGCATGCGGAGGGGGGGGGGATTGGATTGAAACAAGTCCAAAAGACCTCCAAACTCACTGGGCTTCAATCCCCAAAAATGTTTTGCTTGCTTGAAAATGACAAGCCACTGTGTAGCTGTTCAACCACAGGATTCCTGAGATGGTCTGGGGAGGTGAGTGTGATGGGTATAGGCGACAGACGGCAACCCGTCAGAAGATCACAGCTCAGTATATAGCCCAGATGACATACAGCACGGAGGACAAAGAAACAATCCAAAATGCTAAATGTCAAGGACGGTAAACACAAGATGGGGGACTCCTTCTTCGTACAGCTACATCCACCTCTCCATTAGAGTGCCTGATTGGTTAAAGGATCCATATTGGCAGAGCCACAAGCCCACTGCAGGGATAATAGATTTTTAATGGGGGCAATGATGGTAAGGGGAGACTCTCTGGGGAGGTATCACAATCGAACACAGAGACTCAGACCCTCCTGGAGCCTTTACTCCCACAAATGCCTATGACTTCATCCTCTATAAAATAAATTTTAACTGTTGACACAAACCCCAAATCTGAATCCTGCTGACTGAAGCGCAGTTTGGCACCGCCTCAACACAGTTCAGACTCCGAAAAATCATCCATTTTACAAGATGACAGGTAAATACCCCCGAGAGACCAGCTTCCTTCGGCCTCACAGCAAATCTACTCCTGCACACAGATGTCAGTCTCTCAGCTTCAGTGTACACCCTGTTTTGATGTACACACAAACACAGTGGCTTGGGGTAAACCTAGGCTTTCCTAATCTCTGCAACAGAAACACAGTTTAGCACAGCCTCAAGACGGCTCAGAACTAGTGAAGTTACAGTAAAATACTTTTGCTTTGAAAACAAGCTAGTGGCTAAATAGATTTGTCAAGCCCCTGCCAAGAAAAGAGGCTGTACGGCAGGACCAGGAGCCCAAAAAGACACCACAGAACTAAGAGTCCTGAACAAGCATCTAGAGTGGCTGGCAGTATTCATCAGAATGTAAACCATATCATACAATCGGTTGGTAAACCAGGAAGAACAACAGTGTTATGGTGAGTTTCAAAATAGGTATTTTTTCTGTTTCACGGTAAAGGGGGATTTAAACTGAGTTTCAACAGTCACTGGCTTTGTAGATTGAAGGGTCTCAAAGTAGCTCCTGACCTTTGTCACACTGGGTCAGCCTTTTAGGTTGGTGTACAAATACAGGCTCAGGTGATGGGGCGGGCAGAGAGATGAAAAGGAGAGTTGACCTGTCAGTCGGAGATATACTCCGGCCACCTGGCCAGCAAAACTATGACCGATGCCCAATGCAAAGATCCGACTGGTGACAAACTACGTCGGCTGATCCTAAGAAAAGTCGGCGGTGTTCATCATTTCTTGATTTATCATGGCTGACCTGACAGTTGCCCATGCACTGACAAATGTCGAATCATTTGACTCGAATTGGGATGATGGTCTCAATAGCAAACTCCATAGAGTGCGTCGGCGTTAAATCGTGCTTTAAATCAAACGCCTAGTAATGGAATGCAACTTCCGCAGTGCTACGGGGCGTCACCCTTGTCTGTATGGTCTCCCTTCAGCCACTACACCGCTGGAACTGATGAACTGACACAGTGCTTCTAGCCCTTTACAAACTCGTTTCAATATCATACCCTGAAAACGGTTTGGGTTACTAGGCCACTAAAACAAATATGCCAATAATACGGTTTAATTTCCAGGCCTGGCTAAACAAATGAATTTCCATACCGTGAAGTTTTTTTTGCCGCCTGCTATCATGGGCTTCATCGCCTCCTAGCTTAGCTGAAATGTCTTATTTCCAGCAATTAGCCTAGAATTAATTATAGTTCATCCATGCCTTGTCGTGGATACAAATCCAAGTCGCTCTCACATCATGAGAGACCAATGAACCGTTTTGGGCATAGCCACAATGAATCGATGCCGACAATATCATAACAAATCCAACAAAATGTTGTTGACTGTGACATATATACAACTTGGAATAAACTGATTTACAGACCCTCTTTCCGGTAGCTAACGTGAACTCTACTAACATGTAAAAATGATTCGTATAAATTGTATAAAAACAACTGGAATGTACGGCATACTTACAACAAGCAGAGCTCCAATGTTAAAGAGCGACTTGAACTGAGTCCGTGCAGTTCAACAGATATCCTATTTATCTTTCCCGGCGGTTCCTTATCCCTTACAGTTTATAAACTCAAAGCGTAAACTATTATCTCACAAAATAGTTACTTTTCAGCAAAAGTGTCTGAGCATGTATTCGAAGCTGTGTGTGGAGTCGGCTCACGGCGGACAATGTGCTTTGCAAAGGGAGAGAATGAATAGCTGTTGTTGAGCCCACGCCCAGATAGCTATTAGCTAGCTAGTGTACTGTGAACCGCCCCAGCGAGGGGCAGTCCATGCATGTTCTGACCAAGAGATTTGGTCCTGACTTGTGTTCATAGTGGGCATGCTTTTCGAAGGATTGTTGTAGGCAAGGCAGTTAATGGAATGTAATACTATCGTGGCTTTGGTCATTTTACATTTAAAACGTTAGCTTTGATCAGTTTTGCCTCAATTGGCGCATTTACTTTCACCTGCATGATTAGCCTAAACGCTCCTTTGGTTTACACATACAGGCTTAAACTGTTTTAATTGATACAATTCAAACAATTATGCTCACAGTGGTATCAACTAAATGTGATGGTCATGAAAAAAAACAATACTACATACCAGTACTACATATCCCATGAAGCATACTTCTGCCGACATCATCGTATCCAGGAAGTTAAATGCCGTTGCCAACAAAACATGTCTGTGCCCTGAAGTGCATTTCTCTCTGGAAAATGTGCTCCCTCATCTAATAAATTGTCGAATGAAAGGTAAGCCGTAAGTTATTATGTCGCAATCAGTAGTGAGTGGCATAGTTTTGATTATAATAAAGTAAATAAATAATGTGGTCATAATCTAGCTCAGATGCACAACCTTTCAGGTGGCCTTGCCTTGCTGACTGACTAGCTAGCTCAACATAGAATGTTTTCACAATGTATGACATTTAAGCAATAATTAACGTTTAAAGCAAGCCTAGTAGTTTACTTTGTTCCAATAACTAATTAGGCCTACTTTCTTTCAGATTCCAGTGAGAGATGAGCTGCATCCAAGACTCTATGGTCCTAGTACAGCCTGGCATGGCCCGGGTTCAGGTCACAGAGATGAGCGGGTCAGGCCAATTGAACCCAACCCCTGCTGTCTTTGAGGACTCTGACATGCTGGTGGAACTATATCTCTCCCCAACAAAGCTGGTTAGATCCCAATTGGTCAATTGTTTTTGAAGTTATTCCATGTAGACTAGGATATTTCTTCAGTTGATGTGTGTTTTCCTATGTGATCTTAGTCATCCTACGTGAGTACTGTGATGTACTGTAACAGCCTGTACAGACTGTTACTGGAAGAGAGTGCTTGAGGAAGCAGACAAGAGTCCATGCGTGAACACTGCCTCCTGGGTGACACTGTATTTTACAGCCATTATCACGTTCCATGACCTTGATTACTGAGTGGACATATGGAGGGATATCTATAAACCTGTCAGTGGGGCAAGGGGTTGATGAATGGCAAGCTCCACACAGCCATTAGCATGACATAAAAGAGAGAAGATCAGACATCCATAGCCCCTATATATCATTCATACACATCCAGTTGGTCAGAAGCCAGAGCCGTTTGAATTTTCTGTATTCCCTCAAGAAGTTACCTGGACGTTACTGCCTATTTGTCTTGTAATTTGATCAAATGAGTCTTGAAATGTGGTCGACCAGTATAAATCACTGTGTAGTTGCTTGGTGAGAATACTAGTAGCCAAGGCTTTTTAGTTGAATAGGTCTGTGGAAAGGGGAGTTCAGTCTACTGAAAGACTGAACAAACACCTGGTTAACCAGGTGCTATTGTCAGACAGCACACTAGTCTTAGTTGCAGCCTTATTCAAATTAGCAGTAGGCTAACTCAAATGACCTGTACTGAAGTGAAATGAGACAGAATAAGCCTCTGAACTGACAGATCTTCCCCTCAGAAATCGTTGAGCGGCACGGAAGACATCTCCCAGGTCAGCTCCCTGGAGATCTGTGTGGATACTCGGGAAAACACTCTGGGTAACTTTGGTAAGAGTCTGCAGTGTAGCCTGTACATTGTGTTTCCACAGTAACATACCATATCATCGGGGTTGTAATTGTACTGTGTAATATAATGTCATGCTTGCATTAAGCAAAAGCTTTTATCCAAAGCGACATACAGGGGAGATTTGAACTTGGGTCCCCAGATCTGCAGTGAAATGCTGTACTGTTGAGCTATACCCATCCTCATAATCTCTTTAATGTCTTACTGTAAATGTACTCTCTCCAGTCATAGCGGTGATCTGTTCTATAGGATGTGGAAATGTACAACCTCCTATTGTTAAATACTTGTTTTGAGCGTAATGACGCAACAAGATATAGGTGGCCACAGTTTCAATGCACAAAGACGTTGGTGAATGACAGATAACAGTCAAACAGAAAGGGGTCTGTGACTCACACAAAGCTGGCAGGTTGGATTCTCCCTGCAGCCTGTACCACAACACTAGTCCCGATTGAGCAGATAAGGACAGGAAAACCACACCTACTCGTACGTATTTCAATCAGACAACATTCTTGCGCAAGAACATGACGGAGGAGCAGCCAGGTCAGGGGTGAATCCCTGAGACGGGATAGCGGGACACGCTCAGATTTAAAGATCTGACGAAGTTCTGGAGCTGGAAGAGAGCCAGCGAGGATCAAACCAAGTCACCCCCATCAGCCAGTCACGTCACTGCTGTCTCTATCTTCCCTTCCTCATCTGACAGGTGCATACTTGCCCAGGCTGCTACAGTTGAAAATGAACAACAGTATGATAACGTCAGTCAGGTAAGTGGAAAGTCCCACTCTGGTCTTCCTATTTTTGCAGATGTCTCCCTTTACTCTCTTAATCTGTTAAACAAAGCATTTGGAAGATCACCATACTGTGGGGAAAACACAATGTGTGTGTGTGTTTGAGGGGGGGGTCCAGAAACAGTTCAACCACAAGCCAGACCAGACACCAAGGATTATATACACACCCCTCCTTAGAAATCTCAACCACCCATAAGGAAAGAGCCAGGTAGACATATTAGTTATAGAATGTCTAAACTGGACCAAGATGGTGCTCCACTTTTGTTGGTGTGTATTTGGGTATATGTGTGTGTGTGTGTGTTATTTTTTGAAAATGGCACTGTAATTGGAACCAGATGCCCTCAAGGCCCCTGTCACACTCCACTTTGTGAGGCGTCCTGTAGCAGGGGCCTGGGATGTATGTCAGGGCTGGGCTGGAAAGATGCTAGGTCCCTGGTGGTCACAGGGGTCTCGGCTGTCCTATAACCCTGTGAGTAGGGTTGGAAACGGGGCTGTCGGCCTGCAGGTGCAAGGCTCTGGATCCACCTGGGCCAGCAGGGACCTGTGACATCCGAGCCAAGGGGATCAGCTTGTCCAGAGCTGTGGGGAGGATGAAACAGGGCTGTAAATCAGACAGACGGGTTCTCTGACCAAACGGATTTGGGAGACTCGCAGTGTCCCTGTCAAGTCTCATATTTTGTGCTGATTGCTGTTACAGCTGTGTCAGTACGTACTGCAATTTAGCTGTATATCCCAGGTACAAATGTAGCTAATTAATAAGCTATATTAGCTATATATAGCTAATAATTTGGTCAGCTTGTCTGCTGTCTTTGAGTCGTCTTCCTGTCATAATGACAGCGAAGACAAAAATATAGCCGCATTTTGGCACATTTGAGTATTGGCACAGAACAATAAAAAAGAAGAAGGGCAGGACATCTTGGACTTTGCACGCACAAAGACTCCCTCGCAGATGGTTTGCCGCTGAAACAATATGCAGCTTCTTCTGTGGGGTTATACGAGCCTGCGGGGGCTTCTGAGAGCAGCACAGGTGGAAGAGTGCAGCGGAGGGGAAGAGGGGAGCCCTATGTGTGCCCGGAGGGAGCCAGGGATCAGAGAGGAGCAGAATGGGAGACATAGAGCTGCCTGACCCGCCCCGAGAGCACCAGCCAAGGCCTGGCCGGACATGCACAGCCCCTGATAGCATTTCCTGTCCTGGGCTGTGGGGGCTGCCTGAGGAAGACTGAGAGCGCTGGGGAGGGCTGGGGTCAGAGAGGAGATAGCTGCAAAAGGAGGGTTGGAGAGTTGAGGAGTGCAGGTCAGGGATAGACAGGTCTTGGACCAATGGAGAGGCCAGTCCTTGAGGGGAGATGAGACCAAAGGTTGTGGAAGGGGAGGGCTCTAGCTGGGTCAGATGCTGTGCTCTATGTTTTGTGATTGTCGTTGTCCCCCTATCTGACACCCCCTGCGTTTGTATGTGTGTGCTCAGGGACCTGGGGACCACCCTGGCCCACCTGCAGGTGCTGTGGATGTCTCGCTGCAGTCTGGTCGACCTGGACGGTATCCCTACCTTCACCTCTTTGAAGGTACATATAGACAGGGGCGACCACTTACCACCACATCTAGTAGAAGACACTCGGTGAAACATTTACACGCCCCAAAGTTTAGAAAAGGACTGTTTCCGTAATCATTACAAGTCAAATCATCCATCACTTTCTTATATCATAGCACTGCCTTGTATCTTGTGTGTGTGTTCTCCCTGTCACCCTGGGTCAGGAGCTGTATGTGGCCTACAACAGTATTTCCGACCTGAGCCAGGTGAGTATGCTGGAGAACCTCCAGCTGTTGGACCTGGAGGGGAACGATGTGGATGACCTGGTGCAGGTCCAGTACCTGGGCCTGTGCAGCGAGCTACGCACCCTCACCCTGGAGGGCAACCCTGTGTGTGTGTGCCCGCACCCCAACGCCAGACAGGTACAGTAGGTTGACGTTTCCTCTCTCCCTCCCTTCTCCCTAGACATAAGCCGACTGCACCCCTGTAACTAACACACGTCTGATAACGCTGAGTTATTCAAATTCAACTCGAACTGATTGCATTAGACAAGCCAAGGTAATGTTATCAACAAGAATCATCCCAGTAAGCAGTAGTCGGATGCCAGTGATCTGCTGGTAGCCACTAGCCAATTATGCTATCCATGATAATGCTGTTCAATTGGCTATTAGAGACCAAGATTTCGTGTGTGCTTGTGTGCATGTGTGAATGTTTGTGTGAATGTTTCGCAGGCGTGTCATTTGGTGTGTGTGTGTGTGTGTGTAAGGATCGGAGTCTGTGGGATGAGATTAGCCAGCCTCTCCTGTGTTTGCAGGCCCTAGCCTGCTGTGTTCAGGCTGTGAGCCATGGCTGTCCCCCATGCCTCCCTCATGGGTCCTGCAGATAATAGCCCAAATGCAATTACTCTGTTTGGAGACATGAAAGGGCCCTGTGGTATCCCATGTTTCTGCCAAAGGGGGGGTCTGGATCAGTGGGTACAGGGCATGGGGACACGGGGCATGGGGACACGGGGCCACGGCCAAACACCTTACACCCTGTCTGTTGCTGTCTCTTGTTCTCGAGCATGTTCTCTCTGTCGCTGCCACGCTGCGATGTAGCGCTACGGCTTCAGGCGTGGATGGATCGATTGGAGTGTGTGTGTGTGTGTATATCTGCTTCCTGTTTGTTCCCATGTCTGGTGCCTCAGGAAGCTGCAAGTGGTTTCTAGGGCAGAGCGAGTGTGGTGGTGTTCACCAAGCAGCAGCAGGACGTAGAAAACTGGGGCAAATGAGGGGAAGACGCTGATCACAATATGCATTAGGCTCGTTCTTTGGAAGGTGGTGATTTGCGTTCTCCTCTGTCCAAACTAGCATCCCTTTATAAACAGTATTTTTGGGGGTTCCCTCTCTCTTTATCTCTCTTTGTCCTTCGCTATCGCTATCGCAGTCTCTCTCTTCCTCCTCTCGCCCTATCTTTTTCTCACTTTCTCACTCACTATCTCTGCCCCTCGCTCTCTCTCTCTCTCTCTCGTTCTCTTTCCTGCTTTTTGTCTCGGGCTTCTTCCCCCCTTTTCTTATCGTTCCTCCTTTCCACCCCGTCTTCCTCTTCCTCCCTCTTCCTCCCTCTCTGTGGTTTGGTGAAGGGGGGCGAGTACAGCTCTAATTGGATCACTCAGCAGCCCAGTGCTTTTACTGGCTGTTGTCTGTGTACAACTCTTTCTCGCTCTCTCTACGGCTCTCTCTCGCTCTAATGCCATCTCCCTCTTTCTCTCTACTGCTCTCTATTGGTTCCCTCGCCCTCTCTCCTACTAACCCCCCCCTCTCCCCCCCCCTCCTTCTGTTGTCTCCCTACTGATAAAGGTCCAGAGCCCAGTACAAAGTGCATACTGCCTGCATTAACGCTCACATCTTGGCACACCCAGCCCTTGTTTCTGACCTCCTTTGACTTCCTTAGCAGGCTAATTGTTAAACTAACTTACTAAGCGAATCTAGCGATCTCTCTATGGTCGTGGTAAAGGGGACTGTGATCATATAGGTCGACCTTTGACCCATCTCTCTCCCTTGTGAAATCCCCCTGCGGGGCCAGATCCCAGGTCACACTGACCGGGTCAGGCTGTGGTGCAAGTCCAGACCCAACGCACCCAGGCTTGTGTGTTCCTCTCAAGGCAACACAACCAGGAAGGATAGCCTGTCGCTTGATGATCTGCTATTCCTGTCAGTCACAGTGCTCCATGCCCTGTTCCTCTGTTCTGTTTCTCCTCTCGTCTTCCCTGCGACTAGACCGAGTACTGTTACCGCTCGGCCGTAAGAGAGCTGGTCCCTCAGCTGCGTTTCCTAGACGACGTGCGGGCGGAGCAGGAGGTGGAGCGCAGCTCCAACAGCAGCTCCATGGAGGAAGACTGGGCTCTGCTCAGACAGTCCATCAAAGAGCCCAGCAGCAACCCCTCAGAGACCGCAACGGGTGCGTGCGTGCGTGTGTGGCTGGATCTGCACCACTGTGGGGGGTTCACGAGCTAAATGCAACTGTGTTCACGTTTTTTCAGATCTTTATGTTGTTCTTCTTCTCTCCTGACAGAGGAGAGGGCAGCCAGTGTGTGTGCGCTGGCCAGACCCAGCTCAAGCCTCTCCTGCTCCCGGCCTGCTAGTCGGCCAGGCAGCTCCAGGCCCCACTCCTCAGCCGGGTCCAGACCCCCTTCAGCCGCTGGGGTCGGCCGCACCATCCTCTCCCCTCAGGGCTCCAGACCCGCTTCTGCTGAGTCGGAACCAGCAACAGTGGACCCAGACGCCAGCATCCTGACACACGGTGAGCAAGGACGGAACTACAAACCTTCTTAAAACAAAGAAAAATGATCAATTATTAATTGAAATATTGCCGCAGATATTTTGATGTCCGAGAGTCTGTCCTTGGACCTCATTGAAGCCTGCCCTGGGTCAGCCATCGTCTGCTATATGAAGTGAATTCATCAAGCGAAGCGCCACGTTTACTTCACGTACACCTGCTCAACAGTGCCACCTAGAGAACATATTGGAACCTGAGACCGAAAAGAAACACCGTTGAAACTAGAAGTCCACGAATGAACTATTTGAATTGACGGTCGTCATCTGTGTGTAGGTGCGGGCAAGATCCTCTTCTGTGGGAACCCAGTGCAGGCTCTCCGCGCACGGCGCCAGAAGATGAAGGTATGTCCGAGCGTACGAGGAAACCCTCCGAAGCCCAAGGTGCCCAAGGTTCACTGCCAAACGTGTCGATAATGAATCCATGCGTGTTGTGGCCCGCACCGCTCTCCCCGCCCAGGGGTAGGCAGTGTGAGTGTGACAGAGCAGACGGATCTGGAGTATTTATGGGCTCTGACAGGCCATGATGGCTACCCTGGCGTGGCCTGCATGTCTCCCTAACGCCATGTCAGAATTAACAGAAGGAGATGATTATGGTCGTGAGGACAGCGGGCGGGCTTAGTGGGCCCCCACTGCTGTGGCAGAGGTGACGTGACAGACGGGCTTGCCCCTTGTCAAGCGCTGGCGATCTGTCATCCTGTCAGCTCCGCTCAACGGCCGTGTCTCTCTCCCCTCCTTCTCTCCGTTTCTGTCCTCTATCTCTCTTATATCTCTCGCCCCCCCCCTCTCTGCTGACCTCCCCCCGCCCCTCGTTTTCCTCGGGGTGTCGCTTCAGCAGACGGCCCCCCCCCGCGCCCGCCCGCTGCGCGCCACCCCTCCATGTTCCCGAGCACACGTATGACCTTGAGGAGAGGGACGGGCGCGAGCGCTGTGACGTGTTCTCGGAGCTGCGGGCCTGGAGGGAGCAGCATAACAAGTACTGACCCCCTCACCCGTCACTGTCCATTCTGGATAAGGAGAGAGAGAGGGCAGGGAAGAGAGAGAAAGTGAGAGAGAGGACGAGAAAGTGTGTTCCTGTGTATTGCAGGCGTCTTTTGGCCATCGAGGAGGGTTTTCCCCAGGCGATGACCTTCCTCAGTGAAGATGACGAGGAGGAAGAGGACAGCCTAGGCTTTACCCTCGGCCTTGAAGAGGAAGAGGGGAAAGAGATGGAGGCAAACGGAGGAAGACTCAGGGCAAACTCTGCCTCGCCAGACTCCTTATTCCAGTCTCCCTCTCCAGGTGAGTTCCAGAACTACACATATTAAAAGACTACATAGTTTAGCACAGTGCCGTCTGAACAGCTAAATATGTGTTTGATTTTCCCTCTAAATAGAGCTGTTACAGAGAGAGGCCATATCTCCTGAGGTGGCCAGACTGTCCATGTCCCCAGACTCCACTCCGTCACCCTCTCCCCCTCTCAGCTCCACAGCCTCCCCTGCTGGACAAAGGCAGTCGGGGGTCCGAGCTCGCAGGCTGAGGCTGAGCCAGGCTGGGGTCAGGCCTGCCGGGGCGGCTGCAGAGGCAGGGCTCGGCAGAGCCGACCTGGGGGACCTCCAGAGGCTCCAGGAGGGGATGAGGCCCAGAGCCCCTCAGCGGCCTCAGACTGCACACCTCCCCCACCGGCCAGCCTCCAGCCCCCTGGGCTCTGGCCTCAGGGAACCATGGTATGGTCTTGCTCTTGGTGTGCCGATCGACTAACAAATCCCAAATTGTGGGTATAATTCAATCTGCATCATTGTTCTTTAAAGACGACTCGGTGAAATGCATGTTACTGATTTCTTTGTGGTTTAGCGTACAGCTCATGTCGGCCGATTAGGTGTTGATTGACCTGATTTTGAGCTTCTCCTTCCTTGCAGGAGAGAGGCAGGCGTGCC
The DNA here is from genome assembly GCA_903064625.1 of Mallotus villosus. NCBI lineage: Eukaryota > Metazoa > Chordata > Actinopteri > Osmeriformes > Salangidae > Mallotus > Mallotus villosus. The sequence goes on along the minus strand of CAEFZP010000426.1, from coordinate 37,040 downwards.
CACTGGGACGTCTGCCAACGGGCATCAACCAATCATCATGCCCCGCAGGCCTCCGGAGAGGCTGGCCGCGGCGCGTCCTCGCACGGCCAGAGCGGCCTTGCAGAAGCCTCCACCACGCCCCTCCCTCCAGCCCAGCAGAGGGAGCTCTCACCTAGACTGAGCCCACACGCTGAGGTGTGTGGCGGGAAGAGTGGTCAACAGGTGCAATGACCCTTAACCTTACAACAGGGCTCTAGAAGCAGGGAGAGCAGGGGTGGACTCGCTGTGGTCTGGAGATCTCCTCACAGAGCTGTCACTGTGTTCCCCCAGTGGACCGAAACCCTATTTTCGATATGAGAATCTGTGGAAGGTGTATGCCATAAGAGTGACCCACTAACTGTCTCGTGGTTTAAAAACCTGTTCACCGGTGACCCTTGACTCACTGTATCTCTCTGCTCTCTCACACCTCTACTAAGAACTCGCATACTTTGACTCCTCCGCTGAGCGTAGTTCCACGAGAACAACTGTGTTTCCAGGTGTTCATAGCTGAATGTTGAATATTGAGATCTTTTTTATGCTGCTTATTGTTTGCTCAGTTGTGACTGTGTTTTGGGGTTGAAACTGTGACGTTTTTTTATTCACTCAGATGCTACCTTAAATAAATATAAACATATTTATCTTGTTCTACTTCACCGTATTCTTTACAGGTGTAATTTGAAGAGAAAGATTAAGTGCTTCCCCACTAGGCGGCGCCATATTCTTTTCGATGTTTTTAACATGTTGTGTTTGTGGGATATGGTCATCTAGCCACTAGGTGACCATATCCCACAAACACAACATGTTAGTATGCGCTAATGATGAATACACAGTCAGGACAGATACATTTCCCATTAGTTTAACTATATAATGGTGTGGTCTCTGAATGCAGTATTGTTGTACGTTAGCTGACTTGGTCCTGGTAAGTTTTCTTAGAAAGCTATCAAAGTAAGGTGTAAAGTAAGGTGAACCAGATACGGTATGTTCAGATCCCAGATAAGCCCCTAAGGGAACAGCGAGGGAGAAAGAGGAGTGTTTATTTTGACGGGAGCTGTAGAGATGTGGCATTCAGCTCCATATCTGGGATTCCATGTTGCCTGCAGGTGAACAAACTCTGTGTCGTTGGCATATTTGAACAAGCCCAATCCTGCGTGAGCAGACCGTACAGGAGGCAATGTACACAGTTACTGTATTGCTTCAATGAACCTCTCCTGTTTTCCACAGATTTCCTCTCTGGAAGCTTTTGTTGCTGTGGAGAGTTGCGTTAAGGAAACACACATAACCTGCATGAACAGGCATGAATTCCATTGCATTCCATGTCTGCCCCTTTCTATTCAACTTTTAACCGGGAACATAAAAGTACAAATCCAGGGTCTTGTGTGCGTGCCCATGATATGGGAGGTATGGAATGCTCTTACATAACACGAGGGGGCTGTGAGTTTGACTTGCCTGAATAACCTTATGAGGGTTATGGCTGTGTAGCCATGTTTCCATCATCAAGTAAATCACACACACATTCCTGTAACTTGATTGAATTAGTCATCTAATTCTCATCAAATCAATTTATCATGCCCCAAGATGTATGGAAGTTGAAAGTCACCCATCGGTGTATTTATTATTTATGAGATAAGAAAAAAAGACAGATAATTGAAACAGGCTTTACAAATTAAAAAGCCAGTTATTATTTCCGCCCCTCTTACGCTCATCCTTGTGGCATAATTTCCCAAGAGAGATGTATAGGAATTTTAGAAAAGGTTAATTTTGTCAACAAGTTTGCTTCATCAAGGATGTTCCACTTGATAGTGACTCAATACCTAACAATTCAACAGACAGTGGAAATTGGAAAAACATATGTCAGCAGGACACCAAAGGAAAGGATTAAGAGTAGGTTATTGAAAGACCAATGAAGAATGCATGACCTGTTTAAACAGTTCTCTCGTACTGAGAGAGAGAGACAAATGAGAAGGTACGCTCTCGCCAGTTCACCCTCAGAAGTCACCATCAAATATGGCAGGAGGAAGTATTTGACTGCCATGAGTCAGACCACATCCTACAACCCCTGACAAGATGATTAACAAGAACACACCAGGCATTGTCAGTGAGCTGTGCAATTTACACATCATTTTGAGGGAAGCTGTTCTTACCTGGGTTAGGTGACTGTTTCTAAAAACAACAGCACATTTGAGCAGGTTGTTTGTGGTGGTGGAGATCCAGTCCAAACAGGCCCATCATAAGGCTTGGGCAAGGAAGGACTCAGTCTCCGAGTGCACAATCCAGCGGGGAGGAACATTCCATTCCTTAGGGGGTATTCAACTCTAGAAGTTAATGTGTTGGAGGAGATTTTACAGATAGATGCACAGAATATCACGAGGTGTGTGCCTTCCTTGCAACCCATTCTGCCGGCTCAGAAGGCTTAGAAGCAGGTGTCCTTGTTGAATACTCGGTGATAGATAAAATATGTATATATAGCTATGTATTTAGTGCAAACTACGGTCTAATTTTAAGGGACAATGTGCAAAAAGAAAGGAATTTAATATATGTTCATGAGGGATGTTTTTTTCGAGGCCAGTGTTTACTGTTGCCATGAGCGACGACGCAGCGGAGGCGGTAGATAGGAAAAAGACAAGGGGTATTTAAAGGCAAAGTGTTAGCCTAGACTAGTGAACTGAACAATCAACTTTTATATTGAGTAAAATATAGTATCTGAACTAAAAGTGTAAGGTTTAAAAATCTTTAAAACAGATTTAAAATAACTGTAGAAAAATGTAGAGCTAGTCATAATGCACTAATTACAGGCAGAAAAACAGTTTTTGACAAATTGTCATTGTTAAGAGTCCTTACTGTTCTTTTTTGAAGAAAGTCTGTCAACATCAGGACCAATAGGCAGCCTGCCTTACATGTCGGCGAAACTCACATGACACTAGCCCTTTAAGATGTCAATCAGTGCTGTGTTGTTGATGCTGAATGGGACTGGGAGGGGGTGATACGACAGTAATGTGCACAGTCGGTATCGGGAGTTCACAAGTTGCTAGATGTAAGGACACAGATGCGTTCAGGTATACTGATGTGAGGTCTAATATCCCACTTTTGAAACCAGAATTCACCATTGTGACTTTCGCTAGCTGGCGCTCAAGTTCTGCACGACCCGTACGACTTGGTAAGTCACACATTACACTACAGTACGTAGCACCTTTCTGGCTTTCTGGGTATCAACCGTCTCATCTAAACCTCGAACAACTTTCAAGTGTCTAGCTAAATGATTAGCATGTTTTGATCTTGCTTGATTATGGTTGAATTATTTGAATATTAATTATTTAAACATAGCTTGGCTAGCTACATCATTAGTCAGAAATCCCCACAACAGGTGGTAATCAAAATTGCGCTGTGGAATACTGATAGTCAAAAGGTGATATGATTATTCGTAGTCTGCCAAATATTGTTGAACTTCAGTGGGATGTGAATCAAACTGTCTGTCCAAGCCCCGTTCTCCTTGCCATCTCCCTCCACCATGAAATATCTCCATTAGTGAGTCATCTGTCCAGCTGCTTGTGGGAGAACAAAAATATTTGTTGTGCGCCAGCTGGAGATGGCACTTCTCTGTTTGTCTTTTTCCGCTCCTCTCTCTCTCCTTTTTTCTGTCTTCCCCTATTTATTCCTGTTCTCATGCACACACACGTGCACACACACACATAGTATACATTACTTAACAATAATTGTGATCACTGACATGACCCCGATGAGACTGCTGTTGCTGGTCAGTATTGATCATGGTCAGTAGGTGCTTCCTTGTAGCATGGTATTAGCGTCTCATTCAGTACTTTTGTTGTGTAAACTCAGTGGCTGGAACTCATGAATAGTCATTGCTTCATTAGGTTTGAATTGCGTCAGTTAGTCCTGTAAATCAATTTCTCCCTGCACTTCCCCCCCCTTCGGAACCTTGCACATTGTCGTTCTGCTTTGGCATGTTTTTACCCTTGTCCTGGACGACGATATCCTTTAATTAAAAGCCCCAATAACACACATTAGCCTTCTTCTGTTCGGTGTTCTCACTCCAGCTGAACTGGGGTTTATCTATTCGCTAGGCCAATTCCTTGTGTCTCTTTTGGAACAAAATATTGACAGAGCGTGCTCTGACACAATACCTCATTGTGTGGTCCTGGTGATCACAGGGTCTGGGTTACTTAGGACGTGGATTTCTCTGTTTGATTAAATGTGTACTGTGTCAGTTACCGAAGATAGTTATACCATGATACAGTTATACAATGACACAGTAGTATAGCCTGCTTACTTCTGCAAAACGGTTTGGTGTTCTTATCAACACTCTTAAATGAAAAGCTGTTACAAGCTAGTTGGTTCCAAGACCCTGAACCTGTCCTCTCCATTACCAGTCAGGATACATCTCAGAAGTGCAGACCGGTCGTTCCTGACTCTTTTCCTGGTTTTGATCAGAGTGCACCCACCACCTTTACATAGGAGCGTTTTGATTGACACCTGTGAACGAGGTGAGATGCATGTCTGCTGCAGACTTCTGCCTTGTGGAAGTTCAGCTGTTTCTGAGTGTGGGCCAGAGCTGAGTCACATGGCTGGAGAGCAGGGTACCTCCCAGGCGGTGGTATTGGGAGGGGGGGAGGTTGGGGGTGCGGAGAGAGGAGGGGGTTGGGAGGTTGGGAGGCCAAAGGCCAAAGGCCCCCTCGAGTCTTGACACGCCTGAGGGAACGACAGGAGCAGGAGAGGGTCTGGTCTGTCCTCACCCCTCCATCCCACCCTCTCCACTTCTCCCACCCTCTTTTATTTTTACTCAGTCTTTATCTTTATATATCTTTCTCTATATTTAACCACCTATTTCTTTCTTTCTGTTGCTCTGTCTTGCTCTCTCGCTCTCTCTCTCTCTCTCTCTCTCTCTCTCTCTCTCTCTCTCACTCTCTTTCTCCCTCTCTTTCTTTGTGCTGAGGGAACTGCAGTTCTGCAATCATGTGACTTTTTTGTCTCAACACAATTGCCGGTGTTTGTCATTGGCCGATTTCTTTGAAAGAGCGTTGGTCTCCAGGGCGACAGAGAATGGCGGCACCACTTCACTTTTCTCTTTCTCTCTGCCCCCTCCCCTCTACGCTGCGCTGAGTGAGTGTGAGTGTGTGTGTGTGTGTGTGTGGGTGGGTCTGTCTCTCTCTCTCTCTCTCCTACACTCCAGTGGATCAGGTAGCAGACGAGCACACACAGACACAGTGACAGGGCTCTTTTCCCTCTTGTCCTTTTTCATCAGACACACAGACGTGTTCGATTCAACAGGAGGTGAGTCTGGAATCTGCTTTATGCTGTCAGGGCTTTCGGAGTTTGTTGCTTGTCTTGTGTTTGTCACTTTGACTGTTGTGAAAATGATCGGGAATAGACTGGTAGAAAATGTTTGAGTCCCATATTGAATGGTACCATAATTCTTTGGCCGCTGTTTCTTACTAATTGAATATACTCCTGGATGCAAACACGCATTGTAACGATCTGAAGCAGATTAGAAATGGCAGGCCTAAAAAAACATGTCTGTCAGGTTACTATCATAACTTTTCATATTGTTCCTATGAATAGTTCCAGAAGACACTGGAAGCTTTCCTTGTTCTTGAATTAGAACCTTAAGAACAAAACAGCTGTGTTGTCTTGGTTCCATCTGCGTCATCATGGCCGACACCACCATTTAGGTTGTGTTTGTGGATTATGCCACTTAGTGAGATTTATTTATGCGTGACAAGCATCTTAAAGTGGGGCCCTCTCAACTGCCGCACTCGGCTTCCACCAACCAGGTGGCTCTGTCTGTGTTTGGTTACCATGGCAGCGCCCAGAGTAGATCAGGTCCCTCCTTCAGGTGAACACTTGCCTGATGGCCCAAGGATCACCTTCCACACACACACACACACACACACACACACTTGGCATGCGCCTGCTCGTGTCCAACATGACCCTGTCAGAGGTGTGTATAGCACCCCCCTCCAACACTGTTTCCCTCTGCTGAAGACCTCTGTCTGAGAGGCAGACAAGAAGCCACTTGTGTTTTGACTCAGACTAATGCGGTATCCCTGACCGGTGGCTGCCGTCTAGAGTGCTCACAAAGAGACGGGAGCATCTCTGACAAGATCAGGCTGTTGAATTAGGGTGGTGTAGAGTTCCGGGTGTGTGACCCTGTGCGGGCTGGTCTCTGTGCCAGACATGGACTAGTGGAAATCCACACACACAGGAAGCAGGGGCTGGATTGTGTCCTGTCCTCCATCCAGAGATATGAAGTGTCGGGCTGATGTAATCAAGAGGAAACCGCCAGTGACTGTCCTGTGTTGTTCCTGCTGGGGCATGCTATGATGTCACCCCTGCTGACCTCACAATCCTGGCATTCCTGGCCGCCGTGGCATGCAAAAGAGCTGTGTGTGTGGGGTTGGGTGGGTGGGTGGGTGGTGCTACCGTCAGAGACAGAGTCAGACCTCCCCCTGTGACTCCCTCATTAATTAGGAATGCAGAGCCTATATCCACCTACACCCACACACACGCGCGCACACGGTCCTGAAGTCATGTCCGTCCCACTCGTGAGCCGTGGCACTCCGCTCTGTCTGCCTCATTTCCATGGAGACGAGCCACAGGTGCGGGCCGCTGCCTGTGCCCCCAGGTTTGGGCTGGTGGTCTCTGGGAGCTGGACCGCTCTGCAGGGCTCGGAGAGAGCGATACACCCTGAGAACAATAACCCCCCGTGTTATGTTTCCCCAGCAGGCGGATGTGCGGTCGGTGGGGCGTAGTGTGTGTGTGTGTGTGTGTGGGTGGGTTGTTAGGACACTAAGTGGCTCCCACCACTGCCCAGTCCAGCCCAGCTACAGGCAGAGCCCTCCTTTGATCCAGCAGAGCCCGAGCAGAGTGGTTCACTTGAGGAGAAGAGCAGAGTTATATGCTGGTTATTGTTCCCTCAGGTGTTTGGATAGTCCCTTCACCAGACTTGGTGGAGACAACATGACCACCACCTGTAGACAGACACACACGAGGACTGAGGAACACTCGATATGTCACACGGGGCGTCCGTAAGTGCCTGCCAGTGGCCTCTCTCTCTCTCTCCGTGTGGGGCTTATTTCTCCTTTGTTCATCTCTGATCCCTGACCTCTGACCCCGAACCACCTGACTGGTTATTTCTCGGTGACCTGCACTTCCTGCTCGGCCAGCCCCACCTATTGTGGTGGCTACAGTGAAAGCAGATCAATGACAACACGCAGGAAGCCCTCTCTGTCTCTGTGGCAGGCGAGCCACGCCTGTCTGTCTTTCTGTTAGGCCAGCCACACCGTCTGGTGTCTCTATCCCTGTCTACATTTCAAATTCACGTTTAAAATGTCTGTCTTTCAGACCGTCTTTCTCTTGGTCGGACTGACCAGGCTAACTGTCTTCCTGCCTGTCTGTACAGAACCTATCATTTTCCATTTTCTCACTCTCTTTCTTTCTTTCTTTCTGTCTGGAGGTGTCAACCAAAAGGTATCCCCATGTGGGGGGGTTGCCCAGGCCCCACCTTTACCCCTTTGTCCCCCGCTTACTCCCCTGCCCCCCAGGACCCCAGTAGGCTTGGGGTCAGTGAGTGAATACGAGTGTGTTGTTTACTTAACTGCCTGGCTTTGTGCTCTACCGAGGGGCACCCCGAGAGATAGAAAGAGGGGTGGGGGTGGGGTAGAGAGGGTAAAGAGGGAGATAGAGAGATAGGGAGGGAGGAGTGGGGGGGGATATGTCCCTGTGAGCAGAAATGAAACCAAACTACATACCAGACTGTTATGAATGACGGGCATTAAGAAAGAGAAATAAATCGACCAGTGGTGGTGCAGCCATTCCTCTCCACAGGACAAGGACACAGCTGATAGTTTATGGAAATGACATTCTCATTTGCACGCCTCCTAAAATGGACCTTTGGACTACGGGTGCCAGTCTTGAACTCTCCGACTGAATTCTGGCTCGAAGTAGCTGTTAGCTAAGGCCAAGGGTGAGCCGGTCTGGACCGGTTCTGAAGAGAGAGAGAGAGAGAGAGAGAGAGAGAGAGAGAGACAGAGAGCGGGAAAAGGAGGAGTGTGGCAAGAATGTTGAGGCTTCTTAAAGCAGTCCTGAGCCCCCTCTTGTCCTCTGCTCTTACTCGTCTCCAGCCACACATACCTTATCTGTCCCTCCCATCCTGACAGCTTCGCTGACCCTGAACCGCTAACTGGAGGACAATGGGCTGTTGTTGGATGAGGTGAAGAAAGATCCTGATATGGCAGGAAAAAAAACCCCAAAACAATTTCTCCCACATAGAGGATTTCCAAACACAGTACACATAGCTCTCTGGAACCCCCCCTGCCAAAGGGACAAAACACAAGTCTTTGTTTGCTCCTAGGGTCGGATGTGCTATATCTGAGAGCAAACCTTGCAATTACTTTAGTGAAAGCCATCCAGCTCATCGTAATGACACCCTAAGAATAGCCGGCATGACGGAGCAATGGTATTACCCCGACCATAATGACACAGGCATGCTATACTTAGGTCTGTTTGGGATCAACAAAGCATTACTACCTTGCCTTAGCAAGCGTGACCGCAGACCCGGAGATGTTCTGGAAGCACCGTGGCCTCCGCTAGTAGAACTGAGCCTGACCCTCAACCCGTTAGGTCCTGTTTGCACCTGTTGAGGAGGGGGGCTTCTGGGAAGGCATGACTAAAGGAGGAGGGGGAGGAGGAGGAGGAGGAGGACAAGGAGGTCTAAATTCAGAGGAGGGGGAGGGGCTGAACTAACTCAGCGCTATTCAGACCTGACGCATAATAGCTAACAAAGAGACTATCCACATGCGTCCCGCTTCGACTCGTACTCCCTCATTCCTCTGCCCTCCACAGAACCTGTTGAGAAAGTTCCAGAACGGACTGGTCTGTCTGTCCTCCACATGCCTGCGGTGATCTGCCCGGTTGCTTACCTTCCGTTTTTTCGGGCCTCTATTGTGCTCTCCTGCTCTGCCCTGCTCTGCTCTCTGATTTGTGTTCTCAGATAAGGTATACAAGTCATTATGAAGCCTTGACTGAAGGTGGTTCAGAGGCTGATCTGGGTTTGGCAGAACTCTTCTTTGTGTGCCTGGAATGGACGGTAAAGGAGGGAGGGGAGATGTGTTGGCGTGGATTAAGAACGTGGGGATTTCTGCTTATGAATCTGTTTTCTTTTCTTTCTAACTTGGCTGGATTCACAGAGAGGAGGGTTGAGAAGGAGGGAAGAGGTGAGAGGGAGGGATGTGTGGGGTGTGTGGAGGTGGGGGATGTGTGGGGGGGGGGTATGTAGAGGGAGGAGGCTCCCTCAGGAATGCCTGGAAGCTGTCTGTAAAATCTCCAAGCCTTCTCGCACTAATCCCCACATCACAAGACAGCCCCAGGGCCCCCAGCCTCACCTGACCCCCCCCACCCGCGCCCCCCACCACCACCCCCCCAAACACATGGACCAACCACAGCACAGGATGTGGATGAGGATGGCGTAGATAAGGCAGTAAAGTAGAATGACTTCTCTTCCCGGGTGGTGTGCTTTTATGACCTCACTTCTCCTCTCTCTGCCACCTTCTGCTTTTCTCACACTGAACCGTGGAAGCGTCAGGGTATCAAACAGAGGTGTTCGTGTGTGTGTGTGTGTGTGGCAAAATACCGTAAGAGATGTCTTAAAGGTGTTGCTTGGTTAACCTTCCTGAGGGTAGGTCAAGTTCACATTCAAGCTGTAAAATATTCAGCATGCTGGTCCATTTGCTGTGTGACCACACCAAGACAGCCAGACAGCTGTTACAGGACATCGGCCCTTCTGTAACTTGAACCATTTCCACATCCTGAGCAAAATCGAATCAGATGTTTGATTCTATTCATGTTTGTTATTATTTGCTGTATGTTTAGCGAGCTTGCCAAAACCACAACAAGAACAAGCCCAGTATCAGCCTATCAGCGGCTCGCTGCACGGCATGGCAGGGTGTCAGACACGGGCTCTCAGGCTAACGAGGACCTGGTGACTGACCTGGTGATACCAGCTGACAGACAGATACTGGACAGAACCAGAGAGGGGAGAGGAGAGGAACCTTCTGTCTGGGTGAAGCCTCCTCTGAGTGGGCTGAGTATCAGGACCCCCTCCCTACTGAGCTTTCGGGGGGTGGGGGGGGTGGGGTGGGGTGATGGGAGACAATGAGTGTCAGAGATAAGAGATACAGAGAGAGAGATGAGGAGAGAGGGTAAGAAGGTGCTAATGGAAAACAGGCCTCAGCTCTACACTGTGGTGTGAGTGAAGCCTCTAGGAGTGTCCCAGAGACAGGCCCACAGGGCGCCAGGGCAACGCCACCAGGCTAGGCTTTATTGTTCAGGAATGGTAAGGTTTACCTTTCCTCTGGGAGGGGTTTGCTACGCAAACACACACGCGCGCGCGCGCACACACCAGGTGCGTGGGAATATGACCTCATTCCAGGAAGAGGAAGAGAGAATCACCTGAGTTTGTTTGCATGATCAGCTGTTCATGTGACTGCAGGCCAGAGGGAGGAAGTTTGCTGCCTCGGGTTATACATACACACTCTCCCACGCAACACACACACACACACACACAGGCCCGAAACACACAAGGATTAACTGATTGCAGTGACACCACCATATAATGCCAGATGCCTCTTCTCACTACTTGACACAACCCAAGTCACATGGTCTACTTAATACTTTATAGTGTGTTAGCAGCTGCTTTCACACAGAGAGAGACAGAGAGACACAGTCTCCTTTCCCTGCCCCTAGATTACAACACAACAGCCCCATACTGGCTGTATACTGTATTACATTACTGAGTAATAGAGAAGCAGGGGAGGGGGGGGTTACTCCACCCCCACTACCTGGAGAGGGGGAGGGGCTTGCTCTGTCAGCAGAGTGTCTTTTGGCAGAGTGTGAGTGAGAGCGAGAGAGGGAGTGACTGGGAGGGTGTGTTTCTGTGCGGGGAGGAGGAGGAGGAGGAGTAGAGAGAAGGCAGAGAGAGACCTCAGCAGTCTGTTAGATCTCGGCTGCGGTGAGGACACCCAGGAGAGCTGCATTCCTGAGACAGCCAGCGAAGGAGACAGAGAGACAGACAGATAGAGAGGGAGAGACACAGAGAGAGAGAGAGAGAGAGAGAGAGAGACACACACACACACACAGAGAGAGAGAGATGGGACAGTAGAGGAGTGAGCGAGCGCTCTGGTTCTACTGTTGACAGCTTGCCTGACGCACACCACCCTGGACTTTAGCTCGGCGGACCTCTTTACTTCGTCAGTCCTGGTTCCTGGAAAACAGCTTGACGGATTTACCGGACACAGAAAACACAGAGGGGAAGGAAGACCCTTCCACACCTGGTTAGTGACAGGTTTCCCTCAGAAAATAGAATGTTTGTCTGTGAGTGTGTCTCTCTGTGTGCGTGTGTTTGTTTGTATATGTATGTGTGTACAAGGTCATTGTTTTAAGTTTCTATTTTTCGTGTTCCATGTTTGCATAGCACTTATGTCAGATCATTTGTGATTGTGCACCTGGGTGTGTTTGGAATTGAAAGTCTCGTGCGTGTTTGTCCTGTGTGAGTTCTGTGAATCTGGACAGCTGTGCCTTTTCTATAAACTTGTTGGTGTTCAACACTGCCCAGAATGAATGTGGAAATCAAACTTTTCGCCTTGTGTGTTTGTATTACCGAGTGTGCTGTTGTGTGTGTGTGTGTGTGCGCACTCTCATTTCTCCGAGGGCATGAGTTTTAATCCAGAGTTTGTGCGTGTGGCAGCGTCCACAGCAGCTCTGAGAGAGGAAGCTGGAGAGGGCTATCAGTGACACAGTCCACGTCACACGCCTCGTTCTAGCAGGCAGGGATTAAACATTCATTCATGGAGGGCAGGGCAGGGCCAGAGTTCGACCTCCTTCACCCGTTAGAGGGACGGACGTTTCAAACGTTGGCCCTTGTGTACATTTGAAACATTTCCCATTCTGGGCGATTTAGTTCACGTGTTCCACATTTCAAACGTCGACTTTTTCGGCGTTGCCGTGGAGTCTCTCCCTCTTCCTGATAGGCTCTCATTAGAAGTCTCTGCACTTGTCGTCCAATCAGAGAGATCAATGAGAGGACCTGAGAGCACGTTTATTTTTCGGATATACTGTTGACTGTGGGGTGACCAACCATTGTGTGTGTTTGCGTGTGTGTGTGTGTGTGTGTGTGTGGTGATGGCTGAACTCTACAGATAGTGTCATTGGTAATAGATGGTGAGTCTGGGGCGTTTGGTGTTGAGATTGAACAGTAGCATTTATCATCTCTTTAACGAGACCCTCTCTCACATTAAGTTCCACTTTTATCTGTGTCTGCATCACATGCACACTCTCACACACTCACAAGCGCACACACACACACTTGCACACACACTCGCACACACACTCGCACACACTCACACACAGGGGAAGGGCCTGTTTAACATGGAGGGAGTGGAGTGTCCTCTGAGATCAGGCCCACGTTTCTGCCCTGTGATTTTTCATGCCTTTTAACCGCTTGAATACACAGGTGGAAGAGCATGGCCCTTCTCTCTTCACCCTCCTCCTCCTCCTCTCCTCTCCCCTCTTTCTCCCTGCTCTGTGGCCACTTAAGGCTAGCTGGTCATCAAAGCTCGGTCTAACATAATGATGGGAGCTTGGGCAGTTGAGTGCTTGCACTGTTTTCTTGGTCAGACGATTTCCCCGCCCACTGTGTGTGCAAGCCGGACCTTCTGCTGTGTCTGAGTGACAACTTCAATCAATATTTGTGGGGTTGTGTGTGCGGGCGGTGGGTGTGTGCTGAAGGAATTGCTGTGCTTGTGTCAGATCCATTAGGAATGAGGACACACTGCCGCGATAAAAGATTGATCCCGCTCTCCTCCTCTCGTGTGCCCGACCCCTCCCCATCTCACCCCGGTTCTGTTTCACTCCCCCTCTTCTTTTTGACTACTCTTTCTCACAGACTTTTCTTCTCCTCTCCTCTCTCTCCCCCTCTTTCTCTCTCTCCCCCTCTTTCTCTCTCCCTCTCTCTCTCTCTCTCTCTCTCTCTCTCTCCTTCCTCTCTTTTCTCCTCCTCTCCCTTCCTCTTTCACCCTTACCCCCTGTCTGTACCCCTCTCTCCCCTCCCCCCTCTCCGGCAATACTCCACATGGTTGACATGGTGATTCCAACTCCAGCCCACATCTCTGTGGCTCGCGCTCTTCTGGAGCCAGGCCGGTTAGTCCCACTCCACCGCAGTGTGGGGAGACGGAGAAGGGGGCGATAGAGATAGAAAGAGCTTACACGCTTGCCTCTGCTGCCTGCCAAACCAAACTCCCCCCCCCCACCCCTCCCCTCTCCTCCAGAGGCCTCGCCCTCACGGTTAAAAGGGTCGTTCCCGAGACCACTTAGACCTTTTTCCTTTTCGGAAAACAAACCTGTAGACGTTCTTATCTCTCACCTGTAGATGGTTATCTCTCTCCCTGCTGTCTGAGTGCTGGTCAGTGAGCCCCCCGGCCCTCCAGGGTCTGTCTGGAGCTCGCTGGGCTCCAGTTGACCCTGTCGTGGAGGAAGTCGTCCACTCCTGGATGTCTGCGTTGTCTCCCAGCCTGCGGGGGCCACAAACGAGCACTTCCAGAACAAGCCAGGGTCAAGGGTCGGGTGGAGCAGGGACGGAGCGTCCCTTCCTCACAAAGCGTCACCCCCGGGGAGGGTTGCCGTTGACGGCGGGAGCCCATGTGGGTGACATGTGCCACTCTCCTGCACCGTCACTGTCACGTCAACTCTCGTGCTCCAAACTGAGAATGAACGGCCGGCTGTGTGTGTGTGTTGACCTCTTTCACTCTAACCCGTTTGGGCGGGCTGCGTCGCTGAGGCTACAGTTGCCGTGGTCGCAGGTAGGCCTTTGCGAGAGCCCTTGTGACCGTGGCAACGTAAACAGCGGGTCCCTTCGGAGAGTCACGTGGGGGTAGGGTGCAGAGCCGGGGAACGGGACGAGGCACGTTCTGTCAGAGGTAGTAAATAACAGTGGTGCCTCAGCCAAGGGGGCGGGGGGGGTGGGGGTGGGGGCGGGGGCGGGCTGCCGAGGGTCTGGAGGTATTCCTACCAGGGCTGACGGGAAGGGGTGGCTGGTGTTTTTTGAGTTGTGGCTTTCATGTTGAGGTTGTTTGAGACAGAGGGGAGGGCTGGGATGTCACACAGACAGACTGACAGCGAGTCAGAGAGACAGGCAGGCACACGCGCTCCCACACAGGTTACTGTGTACACTAAACACATGACAGAACAGCGGGTACTTCAGAGCGTCATGGACTGACGCCAGAGGGTGTCACGGATGACGTCCGCATCCCCCCCCCCAGGACAGACCAGAGCTGGGAGGTACGGAAGACCCCTATAGTCCTCAACAATGTGATGACACACCGTCAGGGAGATGACTAGATAAGAGCATGTTTGCAGTGTTGTGTTACCGCTGTGTGGGAGTTCGTTGTGCAGCCGCCTGTTCTCACACGCCCCATCAGCCGCCGGTCCTCGTCCTCTCCAGGCGTCATCCTCTCCAGGCCTCCTTGTGTCCCGGTGCCCACTGTGATCGGAGGCCTGCCTGGGCTTCTGGAGGAGGAGACTGGACAGGAACACCTGGTGTTTAGAACTCCTCCTGTCTCCCCAGAATCCCCCTGCTTGGTCTTTGAGTAGACCCTGTCAGTCTCTCCCTCCTCTCCCTCCCCCTCCTCTGTCACTCGTCTTCCCAGGGGTAGACTTATCTCTCTGATGACAAATCTAAATAGCCTGGACAGTGTAACCCTGTTTGTGTGTCTGTGTGTGTGTGTGTGTGTGTGTGAGAGAGGTCGATCCATAGTGCTGAGGTAGAGTCAGGGGGAGTGAAAGGGCGATTTTCCGGGGTGTGGGGTGGGTGGGGGGGGGCCCCACCAGAGACAGATATACGGCCTTGTTCCCGTTAGGTATGCTGAGATCCGAGGAACCACACCGTAAATCTGCACCCCCACCTGACCCGGCCCAGCCCACCCCTCCCATCCTCCATCCTGGAGCTCTCCGTCCCTCCACCTCTCCCTCTTCCACCCCTCCATCACTCCCTTCGCAGGGGAGAGGGATGATCGTTATCCGTCTCTGCGTCATGAGGGGGGGGGGAGCTGAGGCTGACAGCTCCCCCTGCACACTGTAAATCTGGCCTAATGAGGGGCTAACTGCCTAACCCCTTCCCAATGTGAATACATCAAAAATATATATTGGTGTGGCTTTAGTAAAAAAAGTTTCGAAAGGTTTTAAAAATCCTCTCACCCCCCCTCTCCTTCTGTCGGGCCTCCTGGAGTCTGGCTTCTAGGGAAACACCACAAAGCATCGCCCCAAACACCCCTCCGGCCGTCCTCAGGGGCTCCTGTCCGCCCCTCTCTCGTCCTTCATCCCTCACCCTTCCCTCTCCTGTCCCACGGTCACTAACGCCCCCCCCAGCTCCCAGGCAGAGAGTCTACTCCTGCACTTCTGCTCCACTCACTTGCACCTTCCCTCTGATTGATGAAGTGCTTTTCATTTACGCTGCATCGCAACATGCTTCGCGGTGTGTTTGTGTGTGTGTGTGTGTGTTGAACAAAGGCTTGGTTGTGAGGCTCACCACACTGTTGCACAACACACACATTCCACAGGGTGTTTGCGTATAAATCACACACACACACACACCTTTTGAATCCCCCTCATTGCACTACAGGGGCAAACCTCAGTACACACCTGGAGTGTGCACAGCAGCTCAGTGTGATTCACATGAAGGTCCGTAAACACACACACACACATTCCAGTACAGTGTTTGCCCATGTCCCTCTCTCCCAGAGCCAGGTATGTAGGATCAGCGTGGGGTCCCCTCCCTAGGTCAATATTAGGTACGTGAGATGGGAGATCAGAGCCATGACGCAACATGCAAACATGCCACCTGCCTGGAGTTTCTTCCCGGACTACACCGCTGTGTTGTGGGACAAGAGTGTCTCCATGACAATCGAAGCCAATGCCCGTTGTGTCATAGTTGTGAAACTAGGGTTGCCAGGATACAGTAGGCAAGCGATTAGATTATGACTTCTTATCGTGTTTCCATGACACGGCCTACTATCGGCACAGTTTGGGAGGTTGCTAGGCTGACCGGCTGGAATGTGGCTCTGCTCCTCTGTTCAAACATTCGTTATGAACACAGAGCAGGCAGAGAGACCGGCAGAGAGACAGGCAGGCAGAGAGACAGGCAGGCAGAGAGACAGGCAGGCAGAGAGACAGGCAGGCAGAGAGACAGGCAGGCAGAGAGACAGGCAGGCAGAGAGACAGGCAGGCAGAGAGACAGGCAGGCAGAGAGACAGGGAGGCAGAGAGACAGGCAGGCAGAGAGACAGGGAGGCTGGCAGGATGGTTTCTGTTTTGCAATTGGAGTCGTCTCGATGTGTTCTGTGAGTGCAGAGGAATGCACACCTGCTCAGTCCCAGCCCTAACCCACACTGATAACACTGCACAGGGAGAACAGTCCTGCCTCTCTCTCTCATTCACACACACACACACACACACACACACTTACATACACACACACACACATACACATACACACTTTGAAACACTTTCATACACACACACACCCACACTTACATACACACACACACACATACACGTACACACTTTGAAACACTTTCATACACACACACACACGCACACGATCATGTCTGAAGGCAGGTACAAACCCAGACTAGGTAAGTGAGGTTGAAGTGTGTGTTAACCAGAGCATTTTGTAGCATGCCTCTTATAGTCCAACTCCGAAACAAAATTGAAAAAGACTCAAACGTGAGTGAATTATTGATGTCAGCAGACATGGAAGGAGCGCTCTAAATTAGTAAGGAGCTGAGCATGGAACCGAGGCTAAGACCAAGGAGGTTAGAGTACAGGTTATACACGCACACACACACACACACACACACACACACACACACACACACACACACACACACACACACACACACACAGAGATATAACTTGTATCACTTATCAGTGCAATTATACAAATGTTCTGTCATTTGTGGAAGTGTCTCCTTAGACAAGGTGTAGGAGCTGGTTTCAGACTAGCAACCTTCGCCTCTACTGCTCATCATCCTTCATTTCCTCTGCCTCGCTCTCACTAAGTCATTCAAATTCCGCCAACCATCCCTGTGTGTGTGTGTTAGTGTGAGAGACTGTGGGTGTGTCTGTGAGAGAGAGAACGAGAGAGAGAGAGAGAGAGTGTGTGTGAGATAATGTGAGTGTGCATGTGTGTGTCAGAGTGTCTGGGCTGCCAGGGTGGGTAGTATAGTGCTGAGTCAGGTAGAGGGTGTATAATTACACGTGGGTGCCCATCAGCAGTTTGGGACTGACTGGGCTCTAACAATGCAAGCTCTATTCTTCACTGCTGTAGCAGTCAGCCCTAGCCCCAGGCCCAACACCTGGACTAGCCCAAGACCCAGGCCTAGTCCCAACACCTGGACTAGCCCAAGACCCAGGCCTAGTCCCAACACCTGGACTAGCCCAAGACCCAGGCCTAGTCCCAACACCTGGACTAGCCCAAGACCCAGGCCTAGTCCCAACACCTGGACTAGCCCAGACCCAGGCTAGTCCCACCCTCGAGCCCTATTCGACGTCTTACTCACAACCAAGTGTAGCAGTACCGGTTTTAAAAGTGAACTCTCCAAATGAGTTCTGGTTTATATGTGAGCCCATCTCGAAGAATGTTTGCTAAATATATCTGAAGAATGTTACATTGTGCCAAGTTATTCAATAGACTGGGTGTGTGTGTGTGTGTGTCTAGAGTATTCATGAACCGCTCATGCTCGCACATGTACAGCCTTACTGAACCAATCAGGAGGAGTGTATGGCTGCGAAGTGTCCTTGTGTCCGGGCGTCTTGAGCAGCTTAGCGTGTGTCTCTCCCGTTAGCCGTCTCATTAGCATCTCAATGGCGGGCCGTCTGACGCGGGGATATTTCCAGAGAGACGTTTGGTCACATGTTGGGGTTTTGTCCCCCCCCCCAAAAAAAACAAAGAATATTGCCAAATGAACGTGCTGTGAAATGCATTATTCATGCCTTCCAGCGCTCCATACATGAAACCAGGCACTGATCAGTCTAATTAGCAAGCTCAGAGACTGCTGCAGACTCGATGCTAAGTTGTGAAATAATTGCACGCACACACACATACAAGCAAGCTGGACTGAATTTGAACTTAAAGTAAGCATACCCTTAAAGAAACACACACGCACATTCAGGAACACACACAGCCCTGTGGGCTCAGCAACAGTAGTCATGGATTCCCCCACAGAGGACCGAGATCTGTTTGATGTTTCGTCAGGCCTCCGCAAAGTCAAAGTCAGCCCTAACTGCTGTTTAGACTGCTGTTTTGATTCAAACTGTGTTACTGCTGTGTCACACCCATTAAACACTAATGGCCTCCAGCTTGTGGTTCTTCCAATCAAAGTCCTTTAAGAGGCTGGGCCAGTCTCTGATCCTCACATCTCTCCACAAGGCAGACCACTCCCTGTTATGACAGACAGACAGACAGCAGGCAGGCACGCAGGCAGGCACGCAGGCAGGCAGAGACGGAGGCAGGCAGGTCAGGGATCCATCATGTCCATGTAGACTGTCAGACAGGCAGACCCTAGTCACCTGTGTAGACGGTCCTGGTGACAGTGATGGTAATACAGCTCAATAGACTGTGCTGGGTCCCCTCTGGACCAGTACCAATAAGAGCCAGTGCTATAGGTCGTGTGTGTGTGTGTGTGTGTGTGTGTGTGTGTGTGTGTGTGTGTGTGTGTGTGTGTGTGTGTGTGTGTGGAGCAGTACCCACAGGAGTCACTCTGCACCTCCCAGCGAGAAAGGAGGTCTAATTGCTTCGGAGAGGAGATAATGACATGATATTAAAGAGCCGCCGCTGCACACCAGCCTGCCAACCGCGGGCTTGTCCAGGCCACGCAGGCGTCAGCCCGCCCGCCCGCCCTCCCTCCCCTACGACAACCCCCCCGAGCCTGGATACATCCCGCCTCACGGACGTGTCAGGGGGAGCAGGGAGGGAGGGAGGGAGGGAGGGGAGATGGCAGACGAGGAGGTCGGTGAGGACACCACGGTGTTCACGCTCACTTTTATTAGTGTTATCAGTCTAACACATGGTGGGAGGGAGAGGGAGCGGAGCGGAGCGACAATAAACACTCCTGTCAGGGGAGCAGACAGCTGAACCGAGCGAGAGAGGAAGGGAGGAGGAGAGGTGGAGGAGGAGGAGGAGGAGGAAGAGGACGATGTTCCTGGGCTCGTTAGAACAATGTGTGTCAACAGGACAGATGGTACCAGGCGGGCCGGTGCCGCTCTCTGAGACCCGTCTCTGTGTCCGTCTCTGTGCGGGAGCAGGCTGGCACAGCGAGCGCAGCCTGGCCGAGCGCCGTGACCCGTCCACCACAATGGGGCTAATTATGTCACTATGTAAAGCACTGGACTGGACTGTAGAAGGCTAGCACTGGGATGTACTGATACTCAAACACGGATAGCAAAATGGGTTGTGTGTCAAGGATAGTGTGTGTGTGTGTGTGTGTGTGTGCGGCCTTTGTTCCCCCCCAGTGTCGTGGTGGCCCTCCATGCGAGGGGGGGGGGAGATAGCGGTGCTCCTCAGTGGAACAGTGCTCTGTGTGTACGCTGGGCTGGGCGGGGCAGGGTGATTCACCCCGGGGAACAGGCCAAGCATGGCCTCGTAAAGATAAAAGGCACGCCTCTCCATTCTCTTTCCCTCTCTGTGGACACACTGTATCACCCCCACACACACACTCACACACACACACACCAGATGGAGTTCAGGCTTGTTCTGCTGGGCCCGAGGTGAAAGCTTGCTCCACAATGTGCTGCGGTCCTGTCTTCACCCTTCAGCCTCTGATCTGTCTTCCAGTTTTTTTCGATGACTAACTGCAACCAAACCATCTTTTTCTGGTTAAACTAGGGTTATGGGCTTGGCGCGGGTTTGTGTCTGTCTGTTGGTGTGTGTGAGTGTACGGTATGAGTGTGCATGCTTGCGTGTACGTGCCCATCCGTGCAAGTGATGTGTGTGTGTGTTCCATGTTGTGAGCAGCTGGGGTGTGCATATGGAGACAGATTGATGCCTCATCATGCTCTGCTGGTCCAGAGACAGGTCTGCTGTTCTGGGCCCGACGCTGGGGCTCATCCAGGGTGGCAGACCAGCTAAGCTCGGCTGGTTCATCCACACCCACCACAGGCCTGTCATTTAGACTAGAGACGAGAGAGGGAGACGGAGGGTTGGGCCAGGGAACGAGTGATGAGAGAGAGAGAGAGAGAGAGAGAGAGAGAGAGAGTGAGAGAGAGGTGCCGGGATGGGGGGGATGAGCAGGAAGGAAGGGAACTGGTCTGGAACCACAGCCCCCTTCCCTCATGCCCCGACTCCTCTCTCTCTCTTTATACTCTGTGTGTCCTGGCCCCGGGCTGAAGATGAGCTGGGCCTTGTGGTCTGGCTAGACGTGGGTGGGGTGGAGAACGGGGACCCCTCAGTGGTGGATGGGACTGGTGTTTGGTTAGGGGTGTGGTGGTGCTGACGGGGCGGGAGGAGCACGGCGCAGGGCGGGAACGCGGATGTGGTCATTCGGGGGAGACCTCAGGTCCGGAGGTTTCCTCGTGCCTCGAACAGAAATGACACAGCCGTCGCTGGAACCCAGCCCCCAGTTTCACAGCCCCTAGTTCAGTCGAGTATGTAGTCCGACTCACAGTTGCCAGATCAGCAGGGTAGCCGGAGCGGATGCTGGCATCCTGTTTCCGTCTGTCGTGCCAGTAACCGTGAGAACAGACGGCCCCCCCCCGAGCCTGATCTGCTGGCGTGGCTAAGCTGCCGACGGGGTCGATCACATTTCTCTGGCGAGGACGCGCGTGGGAGAGGGACGATGCAGCATGCAGGTCCCAGGCATCTGACAACCAGACACCAACACCCTCACAGTCTCACCTCTCGCTTATCCCTTTATCTGAGTCTGGCAGGTGAGGGAGAGAGAGAGAGAGAGAGAGAGAGAGAGAGAGACTGTCAGGGTGCCGCTAGGGTGCTCCTGTGTCAGGTGACTGGAGGTGCTGAAGGAAAGGAGACGAGGAAAGGACACGAGAGGCTCTCTGTGCGCTGGCGTTCTCCCAGGTGGCATCTTGGATTTCATGTGTGCGTGTCACAGTCTTGAGTTCTTCGCTTTCACAAAGAGAAGTGGGCCTACCTGTTAGCCTGCCTGCCTGCCTTCCTGTCTGCTCGCCTCTCTCTCGCAGGGGCCTGTGAGGCAGCATTCCAGTGTGCTGAGAACAGAGTCTGACCGATACTGGTGTGAGGGACAGGGGGGAGCACAACAGGGATGTTTGTATTTGAATCCGGTTTTTCCTCCTTCCACTTCCTGTGGAGGGAGTCACGGCACAGCAGCAACCTTCGGTGAGATCATCTCGCCTTATCTACAGGTCGAGCTCCACTTTGGCCCCATGAGCTCATGGCTGTGGCGACACGGTACAGTGTGCAGTCGCTGAGGTAAACAACAAGGGCGCTCTTCACCTGCGACTTTCGAAAAGCGCTCCCCCCCGGATATCACATTCCTTCAGAAGCACCTGGGTCCCATTCTGGGTAGAAAAGGAGAAGGGAGATGAAAGTGTTTTTGGTGAGGGATCAAGGCTGACTCTCACCTCAGCCCCTCCCCCCCTCCCCTCCCATATCCTGATGATGGATACTGTTCACATGTCTGTGGCATTCCTTCTCTGCAGGGTGTAATGCTGTCATGTACCGGGAGATGTTGCCACATCACAGGCCCCGTCTGCCCTCAGGTCGCCGGCTGTTTTGCCTCAAAATACCAGATGAGGGTTGGAGGTGGGGGTTAGTGGGGGCCAGGTCAAGTTTTAAGAGGGGAGGGGGGGGGATGCAGGCAGCAGGCAGACAAGCAGACGGACGGACAGACGGACGGGCAGGCGGGGAGGCAAACGAGAGGGAAGGTTTTGGGTGGTGGGGTATCTACACGGCAAGATGAAGTCAGCATTCCTCCGAGGCAGCTCCCCTGTAGACGAGCGCTGGAGCAGAGCCAGCTCTGAATGAGAGGAGGAGAGCGGAGGGTTTGAGACAAACACCTCGAGAGGCTCCTGGCTTGTTCTACTTACTTACACAAGCCCAAATATATGTTTATATCTCCCACGTACACCACCTAGCTTAGTTCGGTTATGGACAGTTGCCAGAGGCTTTTGGTCGTATGAATAAATGAAGGTTTGGTAATTGCCTTGTTTTACACGCACTCATTGTACTCGTAAACGGTGTGTCGGAGGGTGGGTTTGTCCTTGTGCCTTCCTCACGCTTGTAAATGTGCTCCCCAGACCTCAGGCTTAATACCTGCTGCTCTGCCATGACTGCACCAGGATGTCTCGGCCAAGATACTCACTTCCTGCTGAGACTCCTCAAAGCGGATCACGCACACACACACACACACACACTTATGTGCCTACCGTACGCATACAGACAGACGCACACGCACGCAGACACACACCATACAGTTCCTTAGCCTCTCCAGTCTTCCTGTCCGTTCCCCTCGGCGCTAAGCTGTCATACGGCCTTTGAAGGTGTGCAGCCGGGCGTCTAATTGGGTCACAGATCCGCCGTGGTGCCCTCAGGTCCAGAGGTACCGCCGGGCCGCCTCCTCCTCCGACCCAACAGGAAGTGAGCGGAACCAAGCCCCGCCTCCTTCCCCCCCGAGCCCAGCGGGCTGAGAGTCAACGTCTCCGTCACGACCGACGGGCTCCCGCGCACGCAGGCAGCCCAGCTGACGTCAATGAGGGCGCTGTTACGTACGGGGCGAGGAGGAGAGGGAGGACGCTAAGCCGTGCTAGCCTAGATCGTCAGCAGGGGACGGGGAAGGAGCCGGCTGCTCGTCACACGGCGGCCTGTGGCTCGTGTTTCAATTAGCGACAGCCTCCTGTGTGTCATCAGACTTTGGTCTTTTGTGTTTACTTTTGTCACGGCCCTGTTTGCTTTTGCCCCGTGTTTAGAAGCTAAACGCGATGCGTGTCATTCTCGTGACGATGACTCACGTCGGCTATTGTTCAACCTCTCTCCACAGCGAGCCTGACAATCAGCTGGCCAGGATTCAGCACGTTCTGTTTGTATTAGAATCTGTGGTGACACAGCACTACGGTTTGAACTCTGCCAACTTCTCCGAGACGCTGGCTATGTCTAACGGTCCCGTCTGTTTCCCCTGCAGAGAGAGCGAGCGCAGGCCATGCTGTGCTGAGCCGGGCCGAGCCAAACCGCGCCTAGCTGAACTGAACCGCGAGCCACGCCCGGCCTGCTCACATGGAGCTGAAGGTGTGGGTGGAAGGAGTGGTGCGGGTCGTATGTGGCCTATCAGAGGAGACTTCCTGCCAGGATGTGGTCATCGCTCTTGCCCAAGCTATTGGTCAGTATGTCAGCACTCACTTCCTGTCTGTCTGTGTTTCGTAGCAGCTGTTGATACACTTGTCTTCTGTGCCTGGGAGCCTAAATCAGGTGTACTTAAGATGACCAGACAGGCCAGTGGGGGGACTACCCACTCCCCTCAAGCCTTTTGCAACACAAGAACCTGTGTGAGCAGTATGGGGTGAAACTCGCTGAAGTTTTTAGAAAAATAAGATGGAGCTGTTTTTAAATACCTATTTCCAACCCTCATTAACAAGACAAAGAAGCCCAGGGGGCTAGGAGCCTAGGGAGCTAGGGGGCTAGGAGCCTAGGGGGCTAGGAGCCCAGGGGGCTAGGAGCCTAGGGGGCTAGGAGCCTAGGGGGCTAGGAGCCCAGGGGGCTAGGAGCCCAGGGAGCTAGGTGCTAGCTAAGCAGCCAGGGGTCAGCGTGGCCTGTCTCAATATCCAGAGGCTGCATGAGCCTCAACTAAGGAGCTAAGATGTCCTCCAGAGAACTCCACATGTAGCTGCCACCCACCTGCTTCCTCCCTCCTTTCTTCCAACCCTTGTCTCTTGCCTGCCTCCCCGCTTCTTCCACCACACTGCCTGCCTGCCAGGGCACCAGGGAGGCGTCGTCCTCATTTCACAGCCCTGCTACAAATGAGTTTGTTTGAACATTTTTATATCTTGTGTAATAAGCCTTACTCACCATTGGTTAAAGAGCCAGTTCTCTATGATGACAGATTGAAGATAAATGTTTGGATAATCCCATACAGACCCAGAACTTCTAACCAAACCGGACAGGAAATCCCAACGAATACCCTCACACCACATCTGTGTTTATTGATTGGATGTTTTGTTTAACAAATGACCTTTATTGTCTTATGTGTCTTTAACCTCCGTTTGGATTCCAAGGGTAGACCAGGTGATTATGTCAGGTGATTAGGTCCGGGGTGTCCACCTCCTGCGTTATCTCTGTTGCTGTCGGCTGTCTGTCAACGTCGTGCTTGTTCTGTGCATTCCTTTTGTTCTAACCCGTTCTCCTTTTCTCCCTCCCACTTTCTGTTTCCCTCTCTTTCCATCTCTCCTCCCCTCAGGTCAGACGGGTCGCTATGTTCTGATCCAGCGCCTCAGGGACAGTGAGAGGCAGCTGCTGGCCACAGAGAGGCCCCTGGAGTCCCTGGCCAAACTGGGCCAACACGGCAACGAAGTCCAGTTCGTCCTGCGCCGGACGGGCCCCAGCAGCAGTGACGTCCCCGGGCCCCACCAGGACCGGCCCAGCCCTTTGACCCTTCCCAAACACCCGGAGCCAGAACTGCCCAAACGCACCCAGCCCAAGAAGTCCCTCACCTTCAACCTGGGCCCCTCCACCTCCCCCAGAACCAAGGTACGGAGGTCCCCACATGACTCCTCCCCAGACCAGAGGGCCACCCCCAGCCCCGTCCCCCATCCCCCGTCCCCCAGCCCCTCGCCCCCGGCGGGCCCGTCCAAAGAGGAGGTGTTTCGCCAGGTCCTCCAGCAGCAGGAGAGAGTGAGGGCCATGGAGGCTCAGCTGGAGACCCTGGAGAGGGAGTCCCGAGCCTGGGAGCGTCCCTCACCGGTCCCCTCTGCCTCCCCTGTGCCGGAGGCCCGACTCCAGGAGGAGCTGGAGGTTCTCGATCAGGCAGTGAGGAGGAACCAGGCGGAGCTGGCCCACGAGCAGTACTGGGAGGAGGAGCTGCAGGCCGAGGCGGAGAGGGAGCACGGGATGAAGAGGCGACTGGGGGAGCTCCACGCCAAGATGGACGACTGCGGGCGGCGGCTCCACGACCTCGACGCTCGCTCCGCCCACCTGGAGCAGGAGATCCAACGGGAGAGCCAGGAGGGCGGGGCCACGGCTGCGGGGCCCAATCAGATGGGGCCCGAGGAGTCCGTGAGCGCTGCGAAAGGTGGAGCTTCAGAGCCAGGAGAAGCACGGCGAGGAGCTGGAGGCGGAGCTATCGGAGATGAACAGGGCTCTGGGGAAGGCGGAGTCTATGCTGCAGGTAAGGAGAGAGGGCAGGGCCCTGGAAAGAGGGGTTTAGCCCCTCCTACTTACAGCGTAGGACTTCCCCCTACCCACCCTAGCCTATCACACTGCAGCATAGGCCACCACACACACTCACCAGTGAAATGGACAGTCACTTGGGAGGCATCAAAAACTCGTACGATTGAAAAGACATGAAATCACTCATTAAATGACTGGGAAAAGTTATATTTGCCCGGAAACAGATGATCACGAATGACATTGTGTACTTTGTGTCCATCGCTTTCTTTAACTGTGTTGTATTGTTGAACCCTGTTGGTGAACCTGTTCGACTGGCCTGGCAGGTTTGCTCAGCTCTCAAAGTTCAGTGTCTGTCAGCATTGCGTTGTGTATGACACTATCTGCGTTACCTTGTATTCTTGTATCTGACATTTCTTTGAAAAAAAACAAAAAGAAACAGAATAAAGATCGTTCATGAATAGCGGGAGAGCTTTTTTTTCTTGGCCGGCCTCAGGCCCTGGTGAGAAACTCTGTGTTAGCACACAGTTGGCCCTGTGTGTCTCCGTCATGGCTGTTCTGTGAATGAAAGGCTAACCCAGTTAGAGATGAAACATAACCTCCCCTTGTTCCACGTGAAACCCAACACCAGGGCTGATCTACTTAGAACAGGGCCCAGTTCCGGTCTCTCAGACCCAGACCTGACTCGACCACACGGCTGTGTTGGAAGACTGCCTGGATGTGACGTGACAGAGTTTGTAATATTTGTTGTCAAATGCAAAAGTAACCTAGATAGCATCACGTTAGTAAAGAATAGTCCTTGTTCCCTTATTAACCAATCCCTTTTGACTAAGCCTTGTGTGTTGTACGAGGGGGTTAATATAAGTCACATATTAGAACTTACTAGAAGTCTTGGGCACCCCTTCAGCTGCTGTAACTCGTCTTGGAGGTCTACAGCTTCGCTGCTGGCGCTGGAACTGATTAGAAGACGATAAAAAGATTATTTGGAGTCGGTCCGTTATCTCGATGGGTGATCGCTGCGTAGGAGACAAACGAGGGGGGGGGGCTCTATGTATGCCAACTAGCCTACCAAGTAGCCCGAGTACGCGTGGGCTAAACACAAGTTCCATCCCGCCACACAACACACAACACGCGTGCGCTGTCGATGTGCTAGCAGGCTAGTTGACGCCTAGGCGTTCGGCTTAACCGTTCCAGTGAGCTGTCGACACCTGGAGAGAAGGTAAAGCTGCAGGATCAAGCTCGGCTCGTCTCCCGTTCACGGACAGGGGCGGGGCTTGGGGGCGGGGCTTGGGGGTACCCTAAAGGTGGACCATCTGTCGGGAGAGGAGGATGACGATATAGATGAGTTCCGGACTGCTGTCATTAGTTTAATGAGTGTGTCAGCTGACTTGATCTACACAGGATCAATTACATATGTGCTGTGTGTGTGTGTGTCTGGGTGTGTGTGTCTGTTTGTGTGTGGGTTGTTGGGGGGTGGAGTCGATGTGTACTGACTCATAGACTTCACCCAGCTAGATAGTCGATACAGGCTGATCGATGAGTGTGTTTGTGTGCATCGGTGTTTAATCCATCAGGGGCGAAGGGTTAAGGCGAGGGTCTTCACAGCTACATATACCTCATCCATCAGCTAACCTAACAGGCTGGTAGACCTCCAGCCTATAGACTTGCATCAACCTCCCAGAAGACAGACAGGTGCTGACTTGTGGGCTGCAGTGGATGTACAGCTGGTCAGGGTGATGAGCTGTATTCATATACAGGAAGCTGCTGGTTACTTGTATGGGCAGATTGCTTACAAGTGGATGAATGATGGGTGATGAAGTGGAATATTTTAAATGAGATTGGTTCAGTGGTGCTCTGCTGCCCTCTGGTGGCCCATCATCAAGATTCCTATAATATAACCTCTAACTAATAAAGGGTGTACTATGGTATATCTCATTCTGGTCATTGGGTCTCTGCTCTTTGGAACACTTTACACAATGCACAACGAGTGATGTTGTGAT
Organism: Mallotus villosus; assembly: GCA_903064625.1. Classification (NCBI taxonomy): domain Eukaryota; kingdom Metazoa; phylum Chordata; class Actinopteri; order Osmeriformes; family Salangidae; genus Mallotus; species Mallotus villosus. The sequence goes on along the minus strand of CAEFZP010000426.1, from coordinate 9,615 downwards.
CGAGGGGTAGGTTGAGGGCTTAGAGGTAGACTGTGAGGAATAGACACCATCTGACTCTCCTCCTCTGCCTTCCCTGCCCCCCTCCCCACGCTCCTGATGCCCCCTGCCCATCTCTCCCACCCCACCACCTCTACCTCCCTCCTCTGGCTCCCCCCCCCCTGCCCTCTCTCCCTCCTGCTCTTTCTCCTCCCTCCCCCTGCTCTCTCTCTTTCGTGCTCTCTCTTTCTCCTCCCCCCCTCCCCCTGCTCTCTCTTTCTCCTCCCCCCCTCCCCCCTGCTCCCTCTCCCTCCTGTCCCCAGAGCAAGCAGGAGGAGCTGGACGAGCTGAACAAGGAGTTGAGGCAGTGTAACCTGCAGCAGTTCATCCAGCAGGCTGGGGTCCTGCCGGCTCACTCCCACTCCCGCACAGACCTCCACGAGCTGGAGCAGATGGAACTGGCCGCCCTGCTGCAGGAGGGCTACAGGAACGGAGGTAGGGGACACACACAGGCTCATACACACACACACACAGACACACAGGCTGATGCACACGCAATACAGGCCGATCCAAAGGTTTGGTATGGATCGATGCCCTCTCTCAAGCTGTGTGTCTCATCTCCAGGCCTGTCCCTGCTCCCGTCGGAGTCTCCTCCGCGGCCCACGGCCAAGCAGTTCCTAGGACACCCCCGCAACCTGCAGAACCCCCTGGTGTCCAGTCTCAACCCTGAGGGTGTGTATGTGTGAGCTCCTTCCGCTGCCCCGCCCCTTCCCAGCCTTGCACCTCTACTGCCCTCAGATCCCCCTCTCTTTACCTGCTCTGCCCCTCCCTCGCCCGGCCCCTCTCGTCCGCCGGTGTGCCCGTCAATTAGCCCCTCCCTCCGTGCACCCCGTCTCTGCTTGCCCCATGTCAAGTGGCCACGCCCCTCTGATCCAGAGGGGTGAAGCTCGCTGGCTCCTCCTCCGTCGACTCTGACCCCCCACAATGCTATTGGTTCGACCAGGCTCCTAACTTCCTGCTCCTAACTCCCTGTCACTGCCTCACCTTCTCTGGGTGTCGTCTGTCCCTTATACACGTGTCACGTCTTCTCTTCCGCCTCGGATGCATTTCAACCTCCTTCTTCTTTGTCTTTCTGTTTCCCTTTCTCATTCTCTCTCCCCATACCTCTCTTCCTCCCCCTCCCCCCCCCCTCTATTCTGGACTAACAGTAGCCATGGCCCGGGGCTGCTCCAGCTGTACTCGGACACTCGTGAGCACTTCCTGCCCCTCCTCCCCCCTCCCCCCGCCCTCTCCCCCCAGTCACACGGGTGGACTGGGGCTCTCCCGCCCTTGAAAACGACAGCACTGTTTTTTCCCAGTGATGTCTAAGAAACCCTCGCCGCGTTAGCCCGTCCTACGTCAGTCGGTGACCGTAGCAAACGTTCTGATTGTAAGTTCAGAGGACTGGCCGCCGGGGCCCCCGAGAGAGCTATGGGACCGATGTAACGGAGAGATATACGGGAACGACGTTTGCCGATGTGTGTGAAACGAACGTGTGCTTGGGCGTGTATCCGTGTGGAGGTTTGTTTCTGCACTGTACGGTGGTGACCTTTCCACTTCCAAAGAGAGAGTTGAGCTCTCTGGGCTCTGTGTTGCACTGTCCCTCTCTTCCCCTGTGAGAAGCCATGGGCCCTTTCAGGATACATGTAGAGGTTCTCTGCCGTCTCTCCCTCACTAAAACACTCCCAAGAAACCCATGCCATTGATGTAGCTTCCAATCAGCATTTTTTTTTACAAAACAATAATTCGTTATAAAGTAAGAATGCTTTTTACATGTATCAATAATGGACCATGGCTTGTATTCAGTCTGATGTTTTCTGGAGGTTTTCCGTGGCTGACCTTTTACCCTACCACATTTAACCTTTGACCTGTCAGTGCTTGACCTGGCCCCAAGCATAGTTCCAGGAGAACTGCTGACCACGGTATTAAACCTTTAGAATGAATACTAAACGCCCTACTAAAACATTCAGGTGCACTTCACGTGCTCATTCTGCGTCAGCCTGACAGGTCAATGTGTATGTGAGGGTGTGTCTCTCCTCTCTCCCGGTTGCTAGGTGGTATCTGGGGTGTTTCTGTGCTATTGCATTGCTATAAATCACAAAGCGTTTTTCTATTTGATTTATTCAACCTGAAGTTTCCACCCCTTCCGTGTCTTAGAGCCACGCCTCTCAACTAGAAGTCACCCCCAACCACAGATCTGGGATCAGACTGTCCAACAAACAAATCAGATAGTTTGATAGATGACTAAAGAACACCTGACCTGGTATCAGTGGCTAAGGGGCGACTTCTAACCTGTCCTTCTGAGGCATGCTTTACATGCTGCCTTGCGCTCCGCCAGTAAACTGTGTTCTCAAAGAACGCCCAACAAGCATCACCCCGCTTATTTTTGTGTGTCTTGCAGTCATGACATCCAGAGAGTCTTCATGGAGATAGAACAAGGACCACAGGGCCAAGGGACACTGTTCACTGTTAACTGTCTGTCACCATCACCTCCTGTTTAACCCCCACTGTCAACTGTCTCTGTAACTACTGTCCATATTCACTACCATTGTACACAGAATGTATATACAGAAATATATTTACAGCACTTTTTGCTACTGTACACTGCAAAGTATGTATCAAATGTGAAATAATTTTAGGAAACTTTTACCTAGAGGAATATTTCCTTGACTGTATGTGTATTTAAATGTCATAATAATAAATAAAAACTTGTTTTAGATAACATTGTTGTGTCCCGTTGTTGTGTTTTGATATGAGTGAGAGGGGAGCAGGAGAATCCCCACACCATGCTGTCTCCTGGATGGGAGTCACATGACCTGACAGACCACCAAGACAGAGCTGTACCAGGAAACACCAGCAGACTAATGGTGCCAGTCACCATCTATGTAGCTTCCATATGAAATGCCTTATTATTAATACATGATAGGTGCAGCTACAGTCCTGTCAGTCCTTGTGGAAAGTCGTATGATATAAGGTCCTGTGATAGGACGAACAGCTGAAGGCGTGCTTCACAGTTGGCCTATAGGAGGTGTTGTCACAGGGGCTCCCTGGGTGATGAAGGAAATGAGGTGTAGCCTACTTCCTGTTACCAGTTACCATAGAGGGAGGTGGGGAGGGGCTGGGGGGGAGGTGATATAACACAGTAGCATATGTACAGTACAGATCCTGACCGACCCTACCAGCTGCTGCCAGGCCTGACTCATGCACACACTCAAGATGGCTGACTGATAAACATTTAATGTTCCTGGAGAAGGAGGGTCTTCTGTAGTCCTCACTTGGTTGGTTCTGGGGCTTCAGAATTCCCTCAGGATTTGCAGAGTTTTCTGCTGCTTTAAGTATTTACGAGCCAGGACATTTAGTTTTCGGATATTTGTTTACCTCAGAGAGACACTAGAACCACCGTCACACACACTTGGGAGCTGTCTCGCTCTGTCAATATTGTGTCCTAGCTCACACTTCTTAGCTGGATTCCCAGAAAAGGCTTATATAAATATCAGTTTGACTTTCCGTGCCTGCATGTTTTGACATCCAGCTCTTGTTAAGCCTTGCTCTACCTTGTGTCAGCAGATTCTTAATACAGAAGTATTTCAACCTTTGATTGTGAATTTGGTGATAATGACAGGTACATCTGTTTGTACCAGACCTTCTTTAAAGACATAGACTGTTTTCATATTAACATTGATTATGTGCAATTGGATTATGGAGATAAGATCAGGGGACGTCTGTCTTTTAGATAAGCCCCAAATCCCTGCAGGTCCCACAATCTGGACGGTCCTGTGACCATCTACGGAGGCCCAAACACAAACAAAGACAGATGTGTACATGTATTTCCTCATTGGGATTATCACTTATAAGGCTCCAGTTCTCTTTGGGTAATTCCTGTCCGTGGCTTGAAGACACGACCACTGTAGACATAGTTGCACTTATACACCACACACACACACAGTTTCACAAACATCACTGGACAGCAAAATCATGAACATGAGAACATTGACAATGTATGATTGTTGTATCAACACACACAGGATGTAATGAAATGGGCATAGTCTTGACTGGTCCAGTGCCATACAACATACAGTCAGTCCACTTTTAATCAATCTGGGGTGATTAGCCATGACGTTAGGCTGCTGAACAGTTCCTCGCGTATGTGCTAAAAGTGTAAAAGATTAAACAGAGCCACAACCTGAGTGGTTCCTGAGCGTAATACGAGAGCTAGCACAGAGGAGATAGCATGGCACTACGTGCCACCGTGATGTCATCATATATACTTATATACTGTAGGGTGTGTTCAGGATAAGGCGAGTGAGCCAGCGCACGTCCACACCAGCCCATGAGGGGTCAGGACGCTGTAAAGGAGTCTGACACACAGGTCTTATCTGTTACAGCGTGTCACACTAAGTCATGCAGCGGGCCATAGACGGACCTCTCACACATCACAGGGCCTTAACACATTAAATAAGAAATGACAGTGCCTTAGGGCTTGTTTAATTTCAACAAAGTTTACTGGGTCTCCTTTGGGATACAATGTTCACTTCATACACGTTGGCATTGACATGGCAAATGGAAAAGTACACTGTGTACAGTTACAGATATGGTTACAGGTTAAGTGTTGAGAAGAGTTAACTGAACCAAACATGATTCACAAATCCTCAGTGGACTGAGTCCTGACTTCAGGAGTCATTATTTGGATTCACGCTCCATGGTTATTCTAGGTTTTAGAAGTGCATACATGGAGGCTAATTTGATATTAATTAGGAAACAGTACCCTGAAAGGCCACAAGGAGGGCGGCAGACAAACAGACCAATTCCCACATTCTGAATAGGACATGATGAACTTGCGAACGTTCGGTCGATTCGAGTGGGTCTGGGCCGGACCGAGGGCCGTTCCCACGGTGAGAGGCAGAGGTAACTCCAAAAACAGGTTAGCCGCTGTCACACGCACAGTGGAATAAGGTACTGGCGCAATGTGCGTTAGTCAGTGGCTTACCTGCTTTTAGATTCCAAAGATGGAAATCCATTGCTATGCAAACACACGGGTCTGTAGAGAACAACAATTTACTTTGTATGAGGCCAAATTATAATAGCCTATCATACGAGACTATTCCTACTTATACTAATATCAATATTTCCACAAGTACAAGGAAACAGTTCAATCATAAACATGGAATCTGAACAAGTGGCCTGGCCACGCTGCATTCAAACTTTGAGAAATAATTATTAATTTTATCTCTAACAGTCTGATTTATACTTGACACATCTACACAAATCATGAATTCTTATTGTTATTATTTAAGAGCATGCTCTCATCCTCTTTAACCTGTCCACGGTGTTAAATTATCACGACCGAAAGATGATCTAAGATGACAATAGCAGACAAAAAATGACAGAAAAACATTCCTTTTAAACACCATGAATCAACACTATTAATTGTCACAAATGTTAAAAGAATACATTGCAGATAAAAAGATGGACACTTACCAGTCAAGTTTTCTTTTCTTTTTTACATAATAAAACCTTTTCAAGTGCTATAATAGGTGCCATCAAGCCATGCTCACGAAAACTTAACATGCTTTTCCTTCAAATGTAATAACAGCATTTAATTTTAAGTTGGGTGCATTTCAAGAATACAATGTACACCAATGCAGAAGTTCAATTCACTTGCACTACCCCGACCAGCCCTGCCCACTCCCCTGCATCTGCAACCTGACCTGTATATGCAAATAACACAGCTATTGACGTCTCATAAAGCCAGTGAGTCTTCCACTTTTAGCTGAATGGGCGTCGCTATAAAGACAGTAGTCGAATGACAACGTCGAATGGGCGTGCTTCACACTGCCAATGGGTTCGGTGGATTTCTGAGTTATAGTTGGGGTGCGGCGCGTTCATTTTTGCACGTCTTACATTAGGAATGAACCATTTTCACGTCATCTATTTCCTGCTGAGAGCAATATTTTACATTAATGAGTGCAGGACCAGATTCCCCTTGACTCATTTGGGTGAACTGTGATGCAAGATTGGTTATCAGATTCAAAGCACATGCGTTTTAACCCAAACTGAGAAAGAGCGCCCTACCCGTACAATCGAAAGTGGTTGAACTCTGTTCGCTTGTGTACAGTGTTGCCATCAGGCGAGTGTGGTTGTGCACGTACCAAGGATGCAGGACGATTGTAGGCTATAGTGGCGCTCGTACGATACTAAATTGCACAGACTGATGGATTGATTGGGGTAGTGCGTCCTTTGCTGGATTTTGAAACAGTCCACAGTTTAATAATTTAATTGACAGTTAGCCTACTATAATCATTTGGAAAGGCCATTTATACACTTTCACAGTTGACAGGTTTGTATAGGCCTATACTTCATAATAATGTGATGCAAATAGAAGACGTGAAACTAATAACTTTAAATCAGTTATGGCCTTACATAAGATATTGTGAGATAACAGCCCCAGATTAAATGTTAAGGTAAATACGTCGTAGTAAAAAAGCAATCAGTACATATTTACCATACTGCGTGTTTAAATAGGCCCAGTCTACGCCTAAACATTGGCACGGAATTTGCTGAATATTGAAAGAGACGTGCCGGTGTTGTTGTACCCCCATGGGCACCCCTGTCTGGAAAAGCACCCCCTCGCGGAGCTCGCGCACAAACCATTCGAAGTGAAATATCTTGTCTTGATATCGCAACCAAATGGAGGGGAGACATTGTATTTTTTTGTTAAAAGAATAGAAAAGAATAACGTTGGTTTCGGGGGTGCATCTGGGGGAACAGTTAGGACTGGACGATACAATTTCTCCGTTCATCATTTAATAATAAATCAGGGCGAGCTGTCCGAGATGTCCAGTTTTATATAGGCCTAGGCCTAACGTGCGCTTTTTACAACGCCCAGCAGGGACAGATACCATGTACCCAAGAAGGTTTACGGTGCTTTTTATTTTATTATTGGAGAACATAATGCAACGACATTCAGAAAGGGATAGTCAACCAACGTTTCTATAAGCAAAACTTCACAGTACAATTGTATATATTTGTATACAGATGTGACGTAGGCTATATCATTTGAATATAGGCTATTAGACTACGCGAATATTCCTCATTAGAAATGTGTATATTATATACACACAAGAACTCAAATGATTGCAATAAATAATATACAATCATTTTTCCAATACTACATTCGAACATTATTATATTATTGTGACTTAATCGCTCGTCTGCGCTACACGTAACGTTCTGTCATGTACTCTAGCATATCTTTTATTTTGAAATCCGCCAGCCAGCGGCACTTAAGGCCTCAATATGCTTCTGCGTCTCCGTTTTCGGGTGGGCGGGCTCACGGATACGCACGGATACACACGGATAGACTTCGTTTATAGTTCTCCGTAGGCTGTGGGTGCTGAAAACAATTCACCGCCAGAAGAGTAGGTGGCGCTGCACTGCGATGCTAGCTATAGGTTATCGAAAACTCGGAGCAAATTTACAAATGAGCCGTTTCATCAATAAAATATGCACAGTTTCAGCGACTACACTGCCCATTTCTCGTCACGTTTGAATTCAAATGCCGATTTACATGTACTGTTTAGCTGAAATATGAATTGTAAAAACTGCTTCGATCTCTTTGGTGATGTTTGTGATGCTAGCTGGAAGGGCAGCCTGCTTTGACTGGGTGTGCAGTGAACATTTCTGGGGGGTTATTATGATTACGGAAAGGGATCGTATACGTTTTTATATTGCTACCATTTTAGAGACTGCTTATCGATCCGAGTGTTAATCAGGCGCGGAGCCAGACGTTGTAAACATTCCGGGTTTAGCCCAAACCAACAACGTATTGGGGCTTGATTTGCAAGAACGCGACGCTGAGCGCCTCCACGGTCCTCTTCCACATATTAAAATAGTGCTGCTGCCAACGAATAATGCACCTAATAATATGGTGCCTGCACTGCAATGCCATGGCGGGCTGGACCAAATGATTTTTTCGGGCTGCATATGGCCCGCAGGTCGGACGTTCCCCACCCCTGGTGTTGTTGGTCACGGCAACCCATCGCGGCAACCCCGCCCCTGACTTCTTAATACGGACCAATCACAGCCAAGGGGGTCTCCGTCGCTCGCCCGTCGCTCTGCGTAATTTCGACGGATAGAATTCAGGAGGTGCACGTCAATCCGTCAAAAGGTCTCCGAGGGCTGACGGAGAGCACGCAGAGGGCGTTCCACGGAGACGAGGGCGTTCCCTCCTCTGCGTTTTTCGAAAAACGCAGAAGCATAATTAGGCCTTTATCATCTTTCCTGTAGGTAGCTACGATCCTTCCTCCTTTCTGCTGGTAGGCTAACGTCTTGCAGTTTAGTTTCTGAAATATGAATGCACCTCCTGCATTTGAGTCGTTTTTGTTGTTCGAAGGAGAAAAGAAGTAAGTTGCAGACATTACTTTTCATATGCCAGCCTCCGAAACTTTTTTGCTAGTGACTTATAATGGACCATACCATCTCTATAGCTATACTGGCCCAGCTAGCTGCCCTAAAGCTTTGTGTTTGTTTATGATAACTTCCAGCAACCTGTCTCATCATGTGTAGCTAGCTATAACCCCCCTGTGTGGTTTTGTTTTACAGAATAACTATTACTAAGGACACAAAAGTTCCCAATGCTTGTCTTTTCACATTGAATAAAGAAGAGCATACACTTGGGAACATCATCAGATCGTAAGTAGTAGCCTATACTGGCTGTCCTTCAAGGAAAACGTTACAATTCTGTGTGGAACCCATGCAGATCCTGTTGCTCTCTCCATACAGACAACTGTTGAAAGACCCCCAGGTGCTCTTCGCTGGCTATAAAGTTCCACATCCTCTGGAGCACAAGATTGTTATCCGTGTTCAGACCACTCCCGACTACAGTCCTCAGGAGGCTTTCACCAATGCCATCACCGATCTCATCAGCGAACTGTCCCTGCTGGAGGAGAGGTTCAGGGTGAGTGCAGGAAAGAAACAATTTAATCAAGTGATATTACAATGTTATTGTAGACTCTTAAGGACTAGCTTCAGTCATCCTATACATTTTTGATTGGAAATGTTTTTCACCATGTCAACTGAACTATACACTAGCTCATTGCTGACTAACCCTACTCACTTCTTGAATCCAGACATCAGCCAGTTTGCTTTATTATGTTGTTGTGTTTCAGGTTTCTATCAAAGACAAGCAGGAAGGGATCGAATGAAGACTCATTGAAGAATCCTTATTATTAACTTTTTGTTGAACCTTGAATGCTCTCACTGATAAAAGGAAACAGGGACTAATTGTAACACCCACGTATACTTGTATAACATATTCTTGCTTGTAAAAATGTCATTCTGTCATGTGTCGATTTTAAAGAGGTCTTTGTTTATTTTCAAGTCATGCTAATAAAAAGATATTTTCTTAACAAATGTACTTGCCAAGTGTTTACATAATGTAGATAATGTTTTGTCAAGCGTTGTTTGTTTTCTTGTTGTTTCAATACATGAAGCTTGTCATATCAGTAAACCACTAGATGGCGATGGTAAAGCGCAGCCCTATGGAACCGGTGTTGACCAATAGAGTCCAGCTGCAGCCCCGGGGGGTATTCCAGGTAGCGG